>OU744448.1:33937992-34537992 GCA_916610825.1 Haliclystus octoradiatus | reverse complement strand
ACAGTACAGTACTACAATTTCAAGTACAGATAAATAAATCTACAAATTGTCTTGCTTCAGAAAACACAGCCAAATTCATTTGAGCTATTCAAAACTACTTCTACAGTCTATGGTAAAATTGTGTGTCAATGTGTCAGGCTGCAAGACAATTTGGTTCAGCCTTCCGTGCCTAAAAACTTTTTTTTACGATTTATTGATTCACAATTTCATAATCGATTCATGAAAACATAATTAATGAATTGGACCCACCACTATTTTGAATAGTGTGCACTTTCATATTTATGCATTTACAGCGTTAATTAGACATTGCTGAAATGACCACTAAAGACAGGCGGTTGCTCTACAGAGGTGATAGATTTGAACCCTACCTTTTTCACACCAGTGACAGAGTAAGCATGACCTTTGATAAGACCGTTATCAAGTTTTGCCTCAATTTCATTTGGTTTGGCTTCAATAGAGCAACACATCATAGATTGTCTTGCGACTGCCTTGAGCATAATCTTGAAAAGATTATCAGGAGGTTTTTGCAAATTAAACGTTTCAGTCACGCCCCCTGTGAAGTCTTCCATAGCCTCACTTGTTTGGCCTCCTTTCAATGC
This sequence comes from Haliclystus octoradiatus, assembly GCA_916610825.1. NCBI lineage: Eukaryota > Metazoa > Cnidaria > Staurozoa > Stauromedusae > Haliclystidae > Haliclystus > Haliclystus octoradiatus. The sequence continues at coordinate 34,537,393 of OU744448.1, read as the reverse complement.
TTCGTATGAGCCACAGATTCTGAAATATGACAAAAGTTTTAAATTAAATATTAGTTTTCTTTAATTATATAAAATTACTATAACCACCAATCAGAAAAAAGCGAGCTTGCGTTGAATAAAAGTTTCGACAGAAAAATATATATAAACTGTGTGTCATCATCGTCATCTGTCACACATCATCGCATATTTGTTCTGGATATATTGACAATAAATGGAACAAACAAACATCATCATTTATTCAAATCCTGATAAGTTCACATAAAACTTATTTTCAAAGACCTGTCGCTATACTTTGACAGCTCTCTTTTTGTTCCGAACATTTGGTTAGCCCGCCGTTGTGTTAAAATTATGAGTTTTGATAGTACTATTTGGTTAGCACAAATGCTTCCAAAATAGCTGGGGAATTGCCACGTATTGCATATAATATAATAATAATAATATTACATATTTGCAGTTAACCATCATATATAATTTTGATTGATAGTCGTCATATTGCTAGCAGAATGCTTCTGCATTTGAGAGACATAACAAATTTACAGACAGATACAAAGAACATGTATGCACCTACAAGTTTAACAAATACTGTTTATTGTTATTCTTACTTAGCGTAGGCTTTCTCCAGTAATGCAGACCAAAACTCATTTCCTTCAGCAGAATGTACAAACACTAATTTGTTGTTATATGTTGGTAAACGGTCATCAACGACAACCTCTTTCCAAACACCATATTGCCAAAAGCGGAAACGAATCAAACCACAATATTCATCTTTAAAGTTTTGATCGTTAGGAACAACTTGATAAAGTAAGTTTTCATATTGGGTCAACGAGGCAATGGCAGCAAGTAACCAACAATCGCCAAGCATTCCCTGGGAGATATCAAAACGACTGGCACCAGAAACAAACAACTCAGGACTGTCGCATATTTCCTATAATATACAAAAATACCCACATACAGTGAAACCTGTATATAACGGCCAGCTACGAGAGGTAGATAAATTGACCATTATAGACAGGTGGCCTTTATATACAGGTTTGATTCAATAGAAAATGTTATTTTAGACATTGCAAGAGTGACCACTATAGAGAGGTGGCCGCTTTATAGAGGTGACCGTTATAATAGGTTTGACTGTATGTATTTGTTACATTTAAACCTGTATATAACAGCCAGCTATTAGATGTAGATGAATTGACCACTATTTGCAGGAGGCCTTTATATTAAGGGTTGATTCAATAGAAAATACTATTTTAGAAACATCAAGAGTGACCACTATAGACAGGTGGCCGCTGTGCAGAGTTGTCCGTTATAGCAGGTTTGACTGATAAGATATTTGGGTTCCCTCCCGCATCCACTTTGCCTTAATACTTACTTGAAAATCTGAAGAAATACATTTGAAAAACAATTTTTATCTGTTTTATCTAAACTTTGGATATCCAAGTTTCTCTGTTTCTTAAGAAAAATATGTTTAATTCTAAATTCAATCATTTATAATAGTACAAAAACATCAATCTTGTGCGCTTTCTTGGAAGTAGGAACGTTCAGGAAAATTACTTAGATGTTTTTCTAAAATTTATTGGAGGCAAAGCATACCCCATCGTCCAGGATTTACGGCAGTGGTTACAATCAACAGAATGTGATGAACACAGTATTGATTTGTTCCATTAAAGAAAAATTTGTATTCAAGAAATTTAAATAAAATTATAAAATTAAAAATTGTTACGCACCTTTGGTCTTTTCCAAACAAAAGGTCTTGGTGGTTTCTTAGAAAAGAAAAGTGATTCGTCAACTGCAGGAAAGTCGGGATCTTCAAATAAGGTACCATTTTTTAGACATTTACTTTTAATTTCGTTGTAACTTTGACCTCCGTAAGGTGCAGCATCTGATGGTTTTGAAGAACCAACTCGATTACTTGCATTTCCTAGATGATAAGAACTACTTTGTCCACCTGATGAAAACACCTTTCGCGACATGGCTGTAATGTAAAACATTGGCATTTTAATTAAGAAATGCAATTAATTAAATTCGAAATGAGTTGATCATCAACAAATATCTTCAAACACAAAGGTTGTTGAGGGCGTGTAGTTTCTTAAACTGTTTCAAACTTTCAATCTGAGCGATTTACAACAATTGGCACAACAATTTCACAATTAAAGCTGTCCGATGTAGACATTTGATAATGCTACTATGCTAGTCTGCAATAGATGCCTGTCAAAATTCAACGCCTAATTCATTTAAACAAATCTTATCGGTAAAACTAAAGTTGTTGAGACAACAACAGGTAAAATGCAAATCATTTTAAAAACAAAGATGATATTTCATTAAAAAAAGTCCAAACAAGAACATATAATATGCAAATAATTTATATTCATAAGTTTACCTTCAGCTAAAATAGTTCTGTATTATCTGGCTTTGAAAGAATACAGATTTGAAAATATTTCACGTCCAGCACAAGAAAATTGCTTCTGTGAAAGAAATGATAATTTGACACTGGCACGCCTTTACATTGATTTCAATTAGTTCCGGTAAGATTTCTCACTGATTTTGACACGTGGTAATAATATATTCGAATCAAGAGAAACCGCCAATATTTAGCCTGTGTGTAGACTTCAGTAGTGAATAAAATACCACACCATTCAACATGATTGGCATGGTTACAGCATTAATTACAAGCAAGTCAGATCTCTAACAGAAATTAGGAAATTATGTATGATTATAATTATCATGTTTTGAAGCAATATTATTTATGATTTGAATGGTTTATGTTACGGCCCCAGAGAAATGTTAGAGCCTATACATGAGAGCTAATTCGCCTACAAGGGGATTTTTTCCATCAAAACATCGATAAAACTCTACAATCAAGGCTTAAATTTGAGTTTACAGGGCTATTTTCAGCATACCAATTGTGTGAAAGCTATGCTACTAGGTCACTTTACGATCATACAGACTGCACAAACCGGTCGAACTTTCCGGCTAATCAAAATTTACATCTTGGCGTACTCAATCATGCTTTTATGAGTTCGTAACAATACGTTAGATACTGGATAAATGATGAACGTATGGAATTATGAACAGCATCGCTATCATATGTATGGACCTAACCTATAACAAGTTACATAATATAGTGAGCAGACTAATAACTCTAGAGATATTCATAACTTTGAACCCGCCTCCTGGCTTACAATAGGATTACAATATTTTAGTACAATTCTTTTTCTTGCATGTTCTTTACATATACAAAAAACACAAATCTATAATATGTGTAATATGGAGCATAGTCGGGAGTATAATCCCATTAAATTCAATCAGTCAATTAATTTTTAGGCCATGAGGGGGCACATTAAACTATCGTAATAGTTTGGGAATTTGTAATTCTTTTAAACAGAGTTCAATGCCAATTTTGAGCTTATCAATTTTATTTGAAACTCGTTTTTTTTATGCACGTCAAAACAAATTTTGAAATGCTCATGAAAACGGCTCAAAATCGACAACTAGAATTGTTAGTTATCACATAACTTATACAGGATATAATAAGAAGTAAGTCCCATGTTGAAGAGATATATAAGATAAATTATACTCGTAAGAAGAACATAAAACAAGGAAGAATTTCTATACGTATATGATTTAAAAATGTAAACTATAATATAGGAAGAAAATGTTAAAATACAATTTGAAGTTGTCGGGCCAAATTGACAAACACGCCACTGGTCTTAAACTCAATTGGCATCAAGAGCTATTATAGCCATCAAAAGAATACAAATCATTTTTCAAATTTTTGTCAGTGTATTTTGTAAAATACATGATACATATTACAAGATAATTCCGTTACATCAATCGTTGTAAACAATTATATTCCACATAGTTCAAAAATGATGAATATTTAATAGTTTAAAAATGATAGATATATTTCAATACGTCAACATAGTGAAACCGTTTAAATATAAATAGCAGCCATCAAAAACTAAACAACAACAAAAAAAAATCAAAATATATTAAAATCAAAATATCTCTTACGGGACAGTGAAAAAGACAGAGTGATTAGTTTGATAAATAGAATGGCAGTGTATCCACTGTTAATTTAGCACACTATAAGTTATTACAAGCCCGGATTACAAGTTGTAAAAATCTATCTTAAATCTTGAAAATGGTCACAGATGGAACAACCGAAACGTTGAGAAAGCTATTAATAAATGATTTCAACTGTTGTCATTGATTTTCAGGCAAATATTCGATGCCTGACAAACTTACGACTAATTACTAATTTTATTAGTGTTCCTGTTAATTATATATATTTTCAAAGAAAGTTAGTACCAATAATTTATTAATTTTATTTGGAACAACGTTTCTGTCAGATAGAACTTCTGCCATTTTCAAGATAAAATACAAACAACTTTTCTACATATTTCTACTAAAATAATATATATATATATATATAATAGCAGCAGACAAGTACATGTTTCTGGCCATTAGCCTTCATCAGTACTGCTCAGTGAGCGAACAAGTAACTGACTTCAGTATACACCTAAGTCAAGATGAGTTATAAATGTGGTGAAAAAATTCATCACATGAAAAACCATCTACATATATATAAGAATATATATATATATTACATGATGAAAACACCAGGGACTTAATATATAAGTTCTTATTTACTAATTTCTATTAACCCTCTCTGAACACCCAGCAAGATTCTATCAAGTCCCTGGTGTTTTAATCATGTAATATATATATATATATATGGCCATTAGCACTATCGACTTGGGATGTGTCTATACTATTTGCGATATGCATTGCCCACTACTTCGGTAGTTTGAGCACTCTGGTATGGCACAGATGTTTTTTTCATGTGATGAATTTTTTCACCACATTTATAACTCATCTTGACTTAGGTTATATACTGAAGTCAGTTCCTTGTTCGCTCACTGAGCAGTACTGATGAAGGCTAATGGTCAGAAACATGTACTTGTCTGCTGCTATATATATATATATATATATATTATATTGTTAATTTCAGTATAAATATGTAGAAAAGTTGTTTGTATTTTAAATTGAAAATGGCAGAAGTTCTATATCTGTCCCAAACGTTGTTCCAAATAAAATTAAAAAATTATTGGTACTAACTTTTTCTTTGAAAATTACTAGTAAACGACTTCTAACACGAATTATATATATGCAGCATGTATTCATCTGTAACTTGTAGGTTTTCTGAATAAATTATGATGATGATGATGATGATGATGATAATAATAACATCAGAAAGTATCTGGTGAGTCCCGTGTGAGACCAGCTTCATCAAAAACTCTGATGAGTCCCGTGTGAGACCAGCCTCATCAAAAACATTAATATATCTTTAATAACTGTGAATTTTAACTTGAAAATGTGTGGATAATGAAGATCAGAACCGAATTTATTCAAAGATTAGTTCCGCGTGAAATAAATATTAAACAATTAGAACAGAAAAATACTTACGTCGTCAAGAGCAAATTTCTGTCCTTGAAAGGCAAGGAAAGCATCTAAAACGGAAGACAATGTGAATATCAAAAATCATAAGTAGTTTGACATTTATATCAAATCATTTATGTCCACACATTTTGTGCTGGAGGGCAGGGTTTGTTCCCCTTGTCGGTGTACGCCCCTGACCACTGCAGAGTATGAACATGTGTTAATGTCCCCCCGGATGTCCCCCAATTAGAAACATGTGCTTGTGTTCACGGGATGACACGCAGTCATTGATTGTAAAATGTAAAATGTATAAGTCTGAACTAGCAACTAATCCGGGATAAGAAGATAGCTTTTAACATTGCATCTGGACATGTCTGGACCCAACAGCATAATACAAGCTCAAGCTTATACTAGGACAGTGGAATTCAAGCGCAGAAGGAATTGTAAGTTTCTACATTAACAAATTCAAAGTTGATTGAGACCATAATTTTTACTTGTTAACGACTAGAATATCTTAATATGGAACTGCAACTTTTAATATCACTGGCATTTTGTAATGATGTGATCTAATACATGGGACTCTCTCTCATTCTATACGTTTGAACAATACGTTTAAATAATACGTATATAATACGTTTGTTGAATAATGAAGAAGTACTCAGCAGTAATGTATCATAAACAAGACTTACTGAATCCAGATTTTACACGACAACAGATTTGAATGAAATCGTCAAAATCAACTCGACCCTTTCTATTTGCATATCGAAGAACAATCGAACTTATAATTGGCGTACTGAGTTTGAATCCTGAAAGTGAAAAAAAACATTTATTTAATTTTTAAATCATAATTAGAGGTCAATTTACATTTGAGAAACATTCGAAGGGAAATATTTTATAAAATATATGTATTTGAAAAATAAATTTGCAAAATAATGTATTTTATTATATAGTAATATCAAGGTACTTATGTTGTTGTAAGATACGAAGACAATAGACGAATAAACACCCGAATAGGTATATCCTGTTGATCTGAATCATGTATTTAATATTACGTACATACGACCTTCTACACTGGTCGTCACTAACACTCTGATTTAAAACTGCGCAATCATTTAGTTATAAATAACCTTACGCATGCGCATACGATAGATACATTACATCTCCCCTTCAAGTTAAACGACTAAACATAACATGAATACTTATTATTAGGGAGGTTAACTTTAACAAATTACTGATATGTGATTATGATATACTTATGATTATAACGATGTTACTGAAACGATAAATCGATAATAGTATCATTTGCGTCCGTAATAGTCAGGTGGACGTCTTGAACGGGTTGGGTATCGCGGAGTATCGTCGGACTGCACTTGATCACTCACGTCTGGTTCTGCTATGTCGTCGGAACTAGTATCAGGGGCAACATGCAGGAATACACGGTTACGCCACTTGAGTTTACCGGACGGCAGACGAATGCGATAATCACGATCATTCTTTGACACTACAATACCATCTTCTATCCAGCGTTTACTTTGCGGATGTTGAAGTAGCACATGAGAGCCAACAGGAATAGATTTTAGAACTTTACTACCTTTGTTGTAATTCTTTGTGGTAGCTTCTTTGTTGCGGAGTAGCTTACTGTCAATCTCTTTGGCTGACGTTTGCCATGAACGGGAGAATGAAGTGTAGTGTGCGGGCACTAAAGAACGAAGGGGATGACCATACACCCATTCCGAGGGGGAACGCCCTTCTGATCTAGGAGTGTTGCGGTATTCTAGTAGACCTTGCAGAAAACTCTCCGACTTAATATCTCCATTATCACACTTGGCAAGCAGATGTTTTAACGCTTTAACAGCTGCTTCAGCGTGACCGTTGCTCTGGGGATGGTATGGCGAAGACGGGGACCAATTGACACCCCATCTGGTGAGAAAGTTGGTGAACAGTTCAGATTTAAATTGTGGACCACCGTCCGAACGAAAACGAGATGGTACATCGGTTTTGGAAAAGTGTGATTTAAGAACTGAAATGACTTGAGACGAAGACGGATCGGAATTCCATTCTGAAATGAACGGAAAGCCGGATAAACGGTCGACGTAGACCAAATAGTATTTCTGGTTGAGTTGGAACAAATCAGCTGAAACTGACTCAAAGATCCGTGATGGAAGTTTATCAGAAATTAAAGGTTCTTTCTGATTACTGGGTCTGTAATGTTGACATGGTGAACAGGCTTCAATGGAGGATACAATGTCATTGTTAATACCTGGCCAATATACAGTTTGACGCGCACGACGTTTTGTTTTAACAATGCCCTGATGTGAGGCGTGTAATCGTGCAATTACAGATTGACGAGCTTTCGATGGAATGACAATTCGACGACCATACAACACAAGGTCGTCGATGGTTGACAATTCTGGCCAAATTTTCTTATAGGCCAATACATATGGTTGGTTTGCTGAATTACCTGCGAAATTGTTTTCAACACAGGTTATGAGTGATTGATAATCTGCATCATTTCGTGCAACATTTTGTAGATCCGTAATGATTGGATCCGGCAACGGTTGTCGAACATTAGATTGTTTAGAATCGTTTAGAGTAGCGGCAGCTTCATCGTCAGTGTTCTCTGCGGTGATACTACATGCAGCAACTTTTAACGTAAACGACATACAAGCTAACGATGTATCATTTTCAATTTCATCATCGAGAGACGGATCATTGACCGGTGCCCGTGATAATGCATCCGGTATAATATGCGCGCTACCTTTTGTCCAAACCACCTGAAATTGATAGTTTGACAACTTATTTTTATACGATTGTAACTTGTGATTTTCAACGGCATCTAAAGTGTAATTGTTAAAAATTGGCAATAAAGGTTTGTGATCGACTAAAACGGTATACGTTGGTAAACCAGCGAGATAAATGTGGCATTTTTTTGTGGCCCAAACGATGGCCAGCGCTTCTAGTTCGATAATGGCATATCGGTTTTCACATGGTTGAAGAAAGCGCGATCCACACTGGATTAGTTTCCATTCGTTTTGCTGTTTTTGCATTAAAGCGTATCCAAGACCTTTTGTCTTGGAAGCGTCCGTTTGTAAAACTGTTTCTGCAGTAGGGTCGAACAGAGACAAAATCGGCGGTGACGTCATGGCTTCTTTTAATGAATTGAAGGCCATTTCGTGCGTGTTTAGCCATAGAAATTCATTTTTGACTGATAATAAATCTCGTAGTGGTGCAGCGGTGCTGCTGATAGACGGTGTAAACATTCCTAGCTGATTGACAAGTCCTAGGAATGACCTTAACTCGGTGCGATTTGTAGGCGAAGGAAAATTTGAAATCGCTTCGACTTTTCTTGGGTCGGCTGAATAGCCTCCTGGTTTTATGACGTAACCAACGAAATCGACTGTTTTCTGCGCAAATTTACATTTTTCAGCATTTAACGTAATGCCATGTCGAACAAATCGTTCTAATACTGTACAAGTTCGATCAACTAAAGTTTTGTATGAATCACCGTCAATAAGTGTATCATCAACGACTTTGTTAACGTTTGAAATGCCTTCAAGGGCTTGATCACATCTTAAATTGTAACTATCACCGGATGATATAAAACCCATCGGGGCACGCAAAAATTTAAATCTACCCCAAGGAGTGATAAATGTTGTTAATTTTTGTGCATCTTCATCAAGTGGAAGTTGCCAATAACCACACTTTGCATCTAATAAAGTGAAATACTTGGAATGCAAATCAATGTTTTTCACTGCATCAGCTGGCGTTGTAGCAGGGTGCAACGTGCGTTTTACTTGCTTATTTAATTTGGTTAAGTCTACGCATAATCTTACGCCACCGTTAGGTTTACCTACAACTACTAACGGATGACACCATTCGACAGGGGTGTCACCAACTGGTGTTATAACGCCCATCTTTTGTAGACGGTCTATTTCAGATTTAGCCTTGTCACGATAAACGAAAGGTATTTGACGTGCAGTATGAACTGCAAATGGCTTGTGGTCTTCGATTAACTCAATTTTCATTGCGTCGCCGACACCTGACATGGGCGGCAAAACGTCATCGGTATCGCAAAATACTTGAGAATAAATCTGTTTTAGTTTTTTAAAATCATCCTCTCTTTGTTGTTGAGTAGGATTTGACGACAAAGAATCAATCCACTGTTTACGAGCGGTTTCATTAAAAACAGATTTAGGTGGTGATGAAGACTTGTTGACATTAACTACATTCTGAGGATTCGTGTTAATGACACTTGATAAGTGCCTCTCAGATAATGTGGTTGGAAAGTCTACATGTATAATTTTAAGTTGTTTACACACATCTAAAGACAGATAAAGACCGGTCACATCATAACATATAACGACTGTAGTATTTACGCTATTACCATTTAAATCGAAAGTTAATTTGATTGTCCCGGCCTGAACTAAAGCGCGATTATCGACGCCAACGTAATTATGTGGACTGAACGGAGCCAACGTGCTATCGAATTTGCCTATTGATTTCAGAAAGTCAAGACCTGCAACGGTTCCTTGAGCACCTGTGTCGCAGACAGCAGGGAAACGACCTAACAGTTTATTGTCTTCCCTAACATCGACATCAATTGTCGGTAATTTGCCACCATTGGAAGCTTGCATCGATTTAATAACTGATGTGCTCACGGTTTTGGTTTTCTCTAAGGACTTTAAACGTTTACGGCAAACTTTTGAGTAATGCCCTTTGAGGCCACAGTGGTCACATGTCACGTTTGCGGCAGGGCAGACTGATGTAAAATGCTTAACATAGCCGCACTTAGAACAAGGGCTTACTGAATTACTTGACTTGGAAGCAGAGTTACTGTCGTCATGCTTCGTTTTCTGTTGACGTTTATTATGATTTTTCTTAGCTTTGGTAGATTGTACATTACCAATTGTGCTATGTGTGGCGTGGGCTTGTTGACCTAGGGTACTAACAGTGGAAGAAGCGGCTTCTTCGGTTTGTAAAAATTTGAGAGTGTCCTCTAGGTTTAGCGGGGGAGATTTTGCGATAACTTTGCGTTTTAAATTTTCATCCCTTAAACCTAGTACTAGAACAGCGGTCCGCAGTGCTTCTGGAGTCACTGCATCTACATTAGCATAGTCACTTTTCTCCATTAAATACGTGTAATATTGATCAATTAACTGGTTTGAGCCTTGAGTGACTGTGAGAAAGCTTTGCCAGTCGAGGTTAGAGTTGCGCTTAGATCTTAAGTGATCGGTTATCTTTTTCAGTATTAACTTAAGGGAGTCCGTCGTTGAACGTTCGATTTTGATGACGCGGCGTACCATGTTCAGAAATGCTGGGGAACACAGACCCCAAAAGGTAGCAATTTGCCTATCATGAGGCTGGGCGTCTAAATCAATAATCGCGATATAATTCAAAAATACCTCCTGCCAATCCAGGAACTGCTTTAGGTTGATGTCTGCATCTAATGTTGGTGGTGTCTTTATGACAGGTCGGGCAGAGGTCTGAACGTTGACTTGCTGAGACGTGCTTTCTCGGTTTTCTGGATCAGTGGTGCTTGTGACTACGGTTTTCGGCACAACGGCCGTAACGGCACGCACTTGTCTCTCGAGGTCATAAAAACTGTTTTCTAATTCAACCAATTGTGGCTCTTCCGGGTCTTCTGCTCCATCTTTGATGGGTTCTTGTACCAACACGGCCAAATGTGACGCCACATAGCGTTCCAGCGCATCGTGAGCGCGTTTCGTTGTGATCGTCAAATTTTCCCTATCACTTTCAGTTCGTTCTGCTACTTCTGTACTGGTGAAACTGGTGAGGGATGCCACCAGACGATCTAAGGCTCTTGTCAAATGTCCTTTAAGGCCTGATCGACTGTTTTTCAATAATTTAACATCAGCCATCGTGACGCAATAAAATTAAACTCTTTGAATAACGTAAAATATTACTGTCCAAATAACAGGATCAACTGCGCCATGTAAGATACGAAGACAATAGACGAATAAACACCCGAATAGGTATATCCTGTTGATCTGAATCATGTATTTAATATTACGTACATACGACCTTCTACACTGGTCGTCACTAACACTCTGATTTAAAACTGCGCAATCATTTAGTTATAAATAACCTTACGCATGCGCATACGATAGATACATTACAGTTGTCTTTGCCATGGCTTGTATTCCGGAAATCACACGCGTGCGACAAAACGCACGCCCCAGAAATCTGAGGCGTGCGATGGCGTGCGATCACTTGTTACCATGACAACACGATAAACCGGTTGTCAGGGCAACACGATTTCAAGCTGTTTTACAAGTTATTTTTACTGGTGATAAATACAAACTAAACATCACTATTATTATATAAAGTTAAGGATTTTCTATTCAAGCTAAAAAAAATTCTGCTTTTTTAATGTAATATTGAAACAAACACAATTCTGAAAACACTCCTGCCTGAAGATCTCATTTCACAGTTATTCGCTTGATTGATTCTAATAAAACAGGAAGTTGAAAGGTGATAACTTTTTCCAACAATATCACAGTAGTAACTTTTTCCAAGGTGTTGAATTTCAATACAATAAAAATTAGGCGAAAGTCAAAACAGTAATCGAATATTCGACAATGCATTATTCGATTCTGATTGAATATTAATCAAAATCTCTTGTTCTATTGTTTCCATGCAAGTAGACAATCAAAACAGAAACAAAACCTTTTCCACGACTGCAAGAAATGTGTTGAAAACATCAAAATCAACTTAACTATCTTTACATAGACTTTGAAAGATTTTGAATACATAGATATAACAGTTTGTTCGCTTGGTTCGCTTCGACATTAGTTTACAGAATTCATGTTATTCAACGCGCTTTATGTTTCATCACGTCTGTTCGATCAATTAATTGTCATAGCAACAGAGTCTGAAATAGAACTAATGGTGCGTAACTTGAGATCTTCTTTGTTATGGTAATTAGGGGGAGTTCCGTAGACCAATCAAGCATGCAAAAGACGTCGCTTTGAATGATTTGTTGCGTGTTTGTTTCGTATTTTATATCGGCGAAAAGAGCATTTGATTTTGAAGAAAAATTTATCCAAGAAAGGTTGCTTTATATTTGGAAACAAGCATATTTAAAATTAATTTAAATAATCGAATTGCATCCCTAATAAAAATAAATTTGTATTTCCTTTACATTAATAAATTCGAAAAAAGGAAAAGAAAGTAGGCGTGCGATAGATCGCACGCCTTGGAACGCGGAGGCGTGTGCGGAGGTGTGCGCGTGCGATCGCACGCCTCGGAATACAAGCCATGGTCTTTGCTGTTTCAATAGTGCTCAATGCCATAAATGCAGAGCTGTTTAATAATTAACAAAGGAAAAAACTATTAGTGCTACTATTAGTTTCACGCCAAGGATTAAATTGCTTAAATTTTAATTTCAATTTTAATTTAAACAGATTAAATTGCCTGATGATCGCCTTGGCGTGAAACTAATAATAGCAAATATGAATGTCTGATTTTTTCGTTTATTAATTATTATGTTATTATATATATATATATATATCAAAATATGTTGCATGGATTAATCGTAATTTGGTTTTCCAAAGTCCAATCTTAGAGTCTAAATAGAGCACAGACCACTATATAAGATTCCCTCTCTACAGCGGCCACTTGTTTATAGTGGTCACTCCAGCAAGGTAGTCAACTTCAATTGACATCAGCTTTTATATAATAGGGGGGTCAAATATCTATATTTTCTCTATATAATATCTATATCGTATGCTATAGACGTGTACTAGTGTTTGATAAATACCATGTAAATGGTCTAAATAAAGTTTGAATTTTCTAGTTCTGCAGGCTAATAAGAAAAGTCCTATTTTTTAAATTTTTCCAGCCAGTCCAGGAATCAGGTCTTGATTAACAAAAACTGTGTTTATTATCAAGAGTGTTGTATCATCGCACTATCGCAGTGGCATGGCATCGGAGTCTTACCAAGTTTAGTGAGGGCTCCTGTCACTTCTGAAGCGTCCATGTCCCCAGTTCTGTCTTTATCAAATTCAGCAAAAGTTTTCTAAACATGAAAAGCATTCTTAAAAATAAATCATCTCTCAAATCCTTAATAATCCTTACTCTTCAAGTTTGTGTTTGCGATAATTAGGTTTAATGATCAGAATGAACAGTAAACATGTATATAATGATTTAGCGAATTATGTTTTAGGGTGTATCAGAGCTAGATATCTGCATCGGATTGGATTAGGTGCTTGTAATCCGAATTTCTGAAAAGTTTTGAGATCTGATCTGAATGAGAACAATTTGGAAAAAAATCCGAAGAGTTCGGATCTAGATTCGCCAGTGAAAGTGTTTGTGAAAGTGCTTACATGACTCATGAATTGATTATTGACATTAGTTGTTAACAAAGGGCCAACGCCTATGACTTTTGATGTAAAGCTCTGAAAAAATTTCAGAACTTTAGAAATTAAGTTAATCTTGGTTCTGCTCGGCCTGGAACATTTAGATACCGGTTGGATTAGCCTGCGCTCAGATTGTTCTTTAACTTCTTTCCGCTACCTGATTATCAGATTTGAAATCAGATTTCACTTACCTTCCATTGTAGTACTTGTGTCCACGCATCCATGAATTCATCAAAATTAAGATTTCCTGTTCTGTCAGCCTGAGATTATTTAGTTAAGATATTTTTAACTGTTCTTTTTTTAAATAATTGTAATTAAGATTTTCTTGAATTTCTCAAGCTTTCTTTTTTTTTTGGGGGGGGTTATCCACCAACTGGGTAAGCTTGTTTCCCTCAAGTATTATATAATGACAAAATGAGTGCAGCCCATTCTTCGACAAAATTATTTAACTCTGTAAGCCTTAACGTTTTTAGATATACTTTTGGTAACTACTTTGAAAAATAAAAACTTACAATCAGAATAATTTATTTTTCGTATTTTCCAAATTATTTTAATTATTTCTTATTCAGAATTTTTCCTTTTCCTTTTGAAATTTCCCAGCCTTCTGCAAACTTTGCCGGACCCTGGGCGGCCTTATTGTGTGTGAGATTATTGATAGTGTTTCTCTTGTCAAAATTTCAAGAACTGTTCATGAACGTTAAATGGCCCTGTTTTCATGAACTAAGTTTGTGAACAGTTCATGAGGATCATGATTAGTTCATGAAGTTTATGGACACAGTTCAAAAGTATCAATTAATTTCATAGCCACATCCAAATTACTATTAATCATTTTTCAGGTTGTACATGATTCTTGCACGCGTGGCCGTAAATCCTGAGGGAGACCCCTAATACAAATGCTTCACTCGTATTTCTTATTTCGTATTTCGGGAAATTTCAAGACAAAAAATTGCAAATTCGTGCAAATCTGAAGGTAAATTCGTGCAAATTTGAAGGTATTACTGTACTGAAGCTCTTAAATATGCAAATGCCACACAAACTTTCCGGCAAATACCAGGCATTTCATCCAGAAAAATTGGCAATTTAAACCCTCTTGGAAAAAGAATATAGTAACAGCCGTGCTGGCACAAGTTAATGTGAATTTCCTACATGGCATTTACTGAAAGTAACCATAAATATTTAGCAAGTGAATTTCTCCCCAGCGAAAAAAAGTTCACAAGTTCATGGACGTGAAATTGCCAAAAGTTCATGAACTGTTCGTGATCTCATTTTCTTCACAGGGGATTTCACAAATTATCTGTTGTTAATCTAGAGTCATCTGTTTTGATGTCATTTTATCCTTCTTTTAAATTTGTACAAAATAAAATTTGAAAAGATACATCACACATTGCCATCAAACTCCTGAAATAAATTATAAACAAGAAAGTTTTAAAAATTACATACTGAATAAACTGTCATTGTGCACTGAAGAATATTTAGTAAGAAACTGATGAGCTCATTAACACAATTAGCTCAGATGGCAAAGCAGGAGGACTTCAGATTGGATCATATCTAGTCGACTATGGTTCAAATCTCTCAAAGGTCAACTCAGCCTTTATCTAAAAAATCAAATGAGTACCATCTTCTGATGGCAGATGAAATGGTTTCGAAAGACGGAATTGCATTTTTAATGTTTTAATTTATTGTTTTACCAGAAACAGAGTAAGCTAGATGCTTTTATTTACCAGGGTTATTGGTTAGTAGGTTAGAATTTTTGGAGTGTGTGAGAGTTTAATGGACGAATGCCCTTCCTGACGCCAACCTAAAGTGCTCCTGCCAGGGATAGAACCCAATACCCTGCAGGTCGTGGTTCAATGCCTTAACTACTACACTAAACGCCCCTTTAGAAAGAGAGGCAGAAGATGCTATCCCCTTCAAAAAACAGGTCAGGAGTTCATGAACAGTTCATGGAAATTTAGGGCCATTTAACGTTCATGAACTGTTCATGAACTGTTCATGAACTCCTGAACTGTTTTCGCAGGGGATGGCTTGACAATCATAGCGTATTCTGTGTGGTACAGAAGGGTGGTGCTGTCTTGATTGCTTAATTAAAATATAAAGTCTACCTGTGTAAGCATGAACTTTATGAAAAGGTTTTACGAATACAAAATACAAATACAAAAATCGAAAAAATCTTTTTCAATAATACCTTGCAGCTTCAAGACTGAAGTCAGAATCATCTAAAGAAAATAATCAGAAATGTCATAATGAAGATGTATGATACGGTAACTAGATGTGTTGTTAATCTATATTAAGTACCTGTTGCAAAACAATTTACAGCGTTTATGAACTTGACATGAATATCAGTGCGTCAATTGCTTTGTATAATAATTAGCATACTTTTAGAAATTTTTACATGAATTTCTTTCTGTTATAGAGTGCTTAGTTGTGAGGTTTATATTGTTATAAATCTAGGTGAAGCGTAGTATCTAGATTGTTTGGTAATATGTCGAGCCAAAGTCTTACACTTTCATCACTTGACGTTTCTGAAATTTACTGATAGTATGTTTTGTTGTTTTTATGTCAAATTGTGTAAATATGTGCTACGTGAGATTGTATCTAGTTGATTCCCCTGTGAAAAAATCCATGAGTTCATGAACATTTCATGAACTCCATGAACTTTCATGAACAGTCACAAAGAGTTCATGAACAACTGGTTCATAAATGTGAAATTGCCTTGAAGTTCATGCATGTTTGGGCAACCTCAGGGATTGCATGTTATCCCCTCCTGTGATCATAGTTGTGATGCGATGCGAGCTGATTGCGGTACGTCAGGTCAGCGGCATTGTTTTACAATGGTTTTGTATATCTTTTCAGATGAAGATGTCACGTCAGAAGCAAGTCGTGTTGAGTCCTCCGTGGAATACAGTTGGTTATGATATATATACTTTGATCAATTACTGTGTCATTTATGTCTTCCTCGCACCGACCATAGTCATACATTAATCAAATTGGAAACTCTCATTTGTGATGTCAAGTTCGAATTGCAAGATCAATTGTGCTTTCAAACCTGATTTATATTGTATTAATATGGTGGTTTGGCGCTGTATCTCTTAACCAATCAGATAATTTGAATCAATTTCCTTATTGCACAAAATAAACTAGTCCAAATCTCAACTTACTTGCAATCTCCTTTTTGAAGGCAGATTCCATGACCATTTTTAATTCAAAAGAATCAATATATTGGTCCTGGAATTTAAACAGAAAACATTTATAATGCTACATTAAATTTAAACATGTCTAATGTATTCCTATTTCGAGTAGCAATGTTTTATACTCCTCTGAAATCTATATTTGAGTAAACTTTCGCCTTATAATTTCTTCTGCACTCATTCCTTGCAAATGTATATTTAATAGTTTGTAGAGAACTGTAGTTTATATTATAGTGGTCATTACCCTCTGTGAAAACAGTTCATGAACTTTTAACAGACAAATTTTCATGAAAACAGGTCATTTAACGTTCATGACATGTTTATGTTGAAAGTTTAGACGTAATCAGAGGAAATAGTTCCATTCATGTTTATAGAATATTGAAGATATTTCAATAGAAGACTACAACCCCTAAGATCAATAAACATTTACAATAACATGGTTGCAATCACCAGGAAAATTTTAGAAGCAAATATCTATTGGACTCAGGTCCAACAAAATTTGGCATACTGGGATTCTAGATGCCAGAAGGCAGGTCTGTAAAGTTCATCAACAGTTCAGGAGGTTCAGTCTTGTAGCATTTTATTGACAGACTTTCGATGTTAGGGTTTTAAAGGAAGTTTCACTCTGTCTATTTTATAATTAACAGTTATTGTGATTTGATATTGTGACCACAATTGACTAAAAGTGTGCGTTGAATCAGATTTACCGAAAATTGTGAACTGTTCATGAAGTTAAGTTAGAACAATCCCGCAATCCTTGATTCTGAAAGGCTAAATTCAAGAATTCATGAACAGTTCATGCACACTTCATGAACAGTTCATGAACATTTTCTATGGGTTCATGAACAGTTACAAAGAGTCCATGAACATTTCATGAACCGGTTCATGAATGTGAAATTGCCTAAAATGTCATAAACATTTCATGAACTTTAGGGCAATTTCACGTTCATGAATTCATGAACATTTTTTTGAATAAAATGTTGAAATGTTCTAGAAATGCAGAAGGAATTAAAAATTTTGTTGGACACTGCATGTTTGCATCGTATTGACCGATTATTGACATTTATGATATGGTTAACACAGTAATTCAAGATCGTACCGCTCCAGCAACTGCACTGAAGATTTTAAGAAATCTCTCTTTCTCCGAGTCGGTAACATCAACTTGCTTCTGCAATGTAACAAAGTTATGGTTTGAGTTTACAATAAGAGAAGGTAGCTTAACATGGGTGAAGTATAAAGATGAATTGGTCATTTTCACAATGAGATTTGAAAGCATTGAAAACAACTGAAAACTACTGAAAATGAATCAGTACGATTTCAGTATCAATATAATGGTTGGTTGATTCAATATAGAATAATGCTTTGTGTATGTTACTGAAGTGGCTACTATAGACATGTGACCTTTATATACATGGTTGATCCATCCGTATTCACTGTGGTGGTGGCTGATGGAATAGTAGCTCTTAGTCTTAATGAATCTGTGGAAAATTTATTGGGCCAATGACAACCAAGGGCGTGGCGAAGCATCAGCATTGTATGATTGGTTTAGATGTTTTTGGGCTGATTCAGATCCATACAGAAATATTGGCTCGATGGTATATCGGAACAGGCGTAATTTTGAGGTCTCTGATGAGTTTAATGACCAGAACTCGTTCAAAGGCTTGAGTACTCCCAAGGAGCCAACAATAGATAGGGTGAGTTATAACATGTTTGATTATAAAGATACTCTGTGCAGTCGAACTTGCTTAATACCCCCCTCTGCATGGTATGGATGAAGAGTTGGACATAAAGCGAGGTGGGATATTGAATTGATAATAATAACTACATTTATAAGGCGCATATTTATTTCTGTTCTATATATCATAATATCTATATTCATATTAGGTAAGGTAGGAATATGGGAGTTACTATGGAGAATTAAAACTAGAAATCAGTTTTATGCAGGGATATTAAGCAAGGCGGGATATTAACCGATTTTGACTGTACAAACATTTATGAGTTTATATATCTTTGCTCAATTTTTCATACAAAATCATCCAGAAAATGTTCATTAACTTTTTCTGGGATTGGAAAACAACATTTTTTGTCATGAAATGTTCAAGATATTGTGTTCACAAAAAGAATTATGAAGACTGTTTGATAAGTCATGTATATATTTTGAGTTTACTGATCTTCAGCTAGTATATTTCTAACCTTTCTTTGTGGTTGATATTCAATTTGAGTTTGTGTGTCCATTACACTGCAAAGAATAGAAATAAAATAAAATATTAATTATCATTGACAAACAACACAATTAACGTTCATGGACAGTTCATAAATCGTTAGCCTTCGCGCAGACTCAAATCTTTTTTGGAGAATTAGTAGGGTCTCCGTAATATTGACAGGAAGCTTGTGCTGGGCGGAAATTGAGTCACTTAGCATATTGAACCCTGTTGCTTACGCTGAGACTGCGTCGCGAACTGCATCACCCGACTGGTAAGCCGTTTGAAAAAGAAAGTTTTTGCTTTCACTTCAGATAATGGCTTACATATACTTACATATATTCAAATATTAGATTAATGACTTTGAATGCAGCATAGAAAAAGTGAGATCAAATTTGTAGTACAGTTAAACCTGTTATAACGGTCACCTCTATAGAGCAGCCACCTGTCTATAGTGGTCACTCTTGCATTGTCTAAAATAACATTTTCTATTGAATCAAACCTGTATATAAAGGCCATTTGTCTATAGTGGTCAAATTATCTACCTCTCGTAGCTGGCAGTTATATACAGGTTTCACTGCATCCCCATCTGAAGATCGCAATTAAACGCTGAGTTGGGGAAAGGTTTTTAAACCGCATCTTTGTTTCAAATATATATTATGCTCTGTATTATATAACATTGAGTATCTTTACAAATATACATTTGAAAATCAGAGTTTATATAGACTATCATTAATTTTGTAATTTATTACCTTGTAGAATGTGCCTTTTCAGAAAATAGACGCACAACAAAATCTCCCTCTTCCAATGGTTTGAAGGTACTTGGAACAATAACATACTCTCCTGGTGGAAGAGAGTATCGCCCAACAAGTTCCCTTGAATTCATAAAGCTATTTGATCGTGCTGTTGATTTGTTGTAAAGGAAGAAATCAGTGCTAAGACGATCGTGTACAATATACTGCTCGTAGTCTTCGCCCAACTGAAAATTGAAAAATGAAAAAGTTGTGTGAAATTAAGGGCAAAACAAAATTTTAGACCCAAGACCTTAAGAATATTCAAAATACAATTTTAGTTTTCCATTTGTCTTTTTCTGGTATATTTGGATTGTACTCATGAACAGTTCATGAACGTTGAATGGCCCAGTTTTTTATAAACCTTTGTGAACAGTTCATGAACAGTTCATGAAAAAGTCCATGAAAATTGGGCCATTTAACGTTCATGAAATGTTCTTGGACTCCTGAATTGGCTGAATTGTTTTTCGCAGGGGTATCTTCAACAGAACGTAACATTTCATCAGCATTTCCCACTATTATAGCCTTTTCAAAAAATTACCAAGTCCATGAACTGTTCATGAACTATTCATCAACACATTTTGAACAATTCATCAACAGATCATTAACAGTTCATGAACTAGTTCAAAAACGTTCAATAGTCCAATTTCCATGAAATGTTTAAACAAGGGAATTGTTACGCTTCTTAACTATAAAAGTATTTTCTTGCTACACCCATTAATAATCGTTAAATCTATTTCAAAATGTTGCCGGATGGAAACAGCATGCTTTTTACAAAATTTTTGTGAAGTTCATGAACTGTTCTTGAAGTTTTTTTTATGGAAAACCTAGAAAATGCAGATATTGTTGAGGTAATAATACAGTAGTATAAATATAATGTTCATAATGATCGAAATCAACAAATATAATAATAATAATACAAAACACTTTAATAAATTATTGTTAAAATAAATCACCTTGTAAACAATGAAACCAATTGTCAAGTTTTGTGCACCAAGTTTAACTTTACGTCTACGATCTCTTTGCATTACAGAAATGACAATAGTGCAATTATCAACATCTTCATCATCGTCAGGGTCTTCTAACTTAATCCTAAAAAACAAATGAATTGCAAATTTTGAATTAGATGAGTGTTATATAGTGATATGTTGTGACTTTTGATGAGACAACATCAATTATGTTTACAACGAGACTGAATAAAAGCTACAAAAGTATGCGATCATAATTAACAACACATGATTAATCTGTCAATATAAACAATCAAGCCAAGATACGGAAACAAACCATCCATAACAATACAATATCATCATAGAATATCATGACGCACAAACAAACACTTCTCAACAACAAGTATTATCAAACAATCTAAATACAGTACTACACAACCAGATATATAACAATAAAACTTTCACAATAAATCATTACATAACATGTGGCTAAACATATCAATCTAGCTTGTCGGTCTAACGTTGTCAAACTTTTATCAGGCTCTATACTTGTTTTATATACGTGATTTGTGATAATGTATTGTCACATTGTGATATCAAACAAACAAACATTTAAACAAACAAACATTTAAACAAACAAACAAACATTTATAAAAACAAAACAAACATTTATTCAAACAAACAAACAAACCTAAACTGTGGATTTTTACAAAATGAATCTGGAAAGTTCCTGCATCCACCAGCAGTGACATGATTTTGCCATGAGCCTTGTTGAATCTGAGATTGCCATGTACGCGTACCAGCGTCAGCAGCAGAATCAGGTCCAAGCAAACAAATCTCAATTCTTGTGTAGTTCTTTATAAAATCAGCATACGACATCCTAAAATGAATGATAGTTAATCGGCATTTAATTAACAAGTCAAAGTTTTGAGTTTATGAAAGTGTACTAGTAGCCAATTGATTGGGTATGCAGAGAAATATAGAAAAACTCTTTCATTTCCTTCAACTTGTTGTACTAAGTGCCTTGATTACTTTTCTGAGTTTTTTTTCGATAAATGGATAAGCAATTTTTGAGAATTAAGCATATGAAAAAGTGAGTGTTTCAAATCTTGAAAAACGGAGATTCAAAGTTAAGTGACGTCACAATGTCTTTTTCTAATCACGACGAGTGAGCATTTATGAATTACTCTTTATATCATATGCCCACAGCATTGTATTGTGTCTCATAATAAATTAAAACATAATAAACAGAATCGGAATGAATAGTTTTGACGTACCAAAATTCACCATCATCACTGAAATCTAGTCCAATGTCAGCCTTTTCACTATCACTCAATAAACCCCATTCTTGTGATCTAGAATAAAAAAAATTATTTTAGAATGAGTTATATAGCTCCAATAAAATTATCGTCATTATCTGATCCAGAATCGTATTCTGTAGATTCATCAGTAGACCCATTGTGAAAAAGAATCATGAAATCCTGAACTTTAAACTGTCCACTTTTCAGTAACTCTGATATAAACTTTCTCAGCGACAAATTGATCAACAGTCCAAATTGTCAACGTTTTTCAACATTGTTACATTTCATAATCATTTCATCCCTAGTTAAATAACAAACTTACTCGTCACCCCACGCTCCTTTCCATTCTCTTTCATTTCCCCATGGATTCCTGATGCGTACAAGTTCAACTTCAATCGCACCGCTTCTTCCTCTGGCATTTACCTGTTTAATAAATCAAAATAACATCATAGTAGCAACCCATTTAATATATTTAAATCAATAATATTATTACTTGCACTACATCAAGTGCTAGCAAACCAATAGGCCTACAAATACTCACCCTGCGAAAAAAGGTGTATTGATTTACACACTAAGTCTAATACAGGCATGGTTCGATAAAATAGTTTTCATTCCGGGATTCCAAATTTTCCTTCATAACTTTTTCGTGTAATTCCATCGTGCAAATGTTTTCACATTTTTTATTTATGGTTAAATTGTCATAAAAAAAATGATAAAAACTGCACACTTTTACTTCTCTGTCCACAAAAAGAAAGCAAATGAGTTTCTTCTGATTAAAAAACTTGAATACAGCTATTTCTTCCCACTCCTTCTGAAGCTGTGTTAGCTTTCTGGGTGGGACTCTCAGTCCCAAAATCCTTCATTGTATCGAATCCTGGATACAGGTGAAGTTGTAGGCTACACACACTAATAAAATACCAATTAAAAAGTGAGCATAAAACATTATTATTTCAATAGACAAAAGACCAAGAAAATCACATGAATTGCCCTAGATACAGTGAAACCAGCGTAGTACAGTCTGACCTTCAACTACAGGGTCGATTTCAATAGAAAATACTTTTTTGACATTGCTAGAGTCAGTCTTGTGAGAAAAAAAAACGTATCATATCCTAAATAAATGATGATGATGATGATGATGAATAGAGTGACCACTAATGGCAGGTGACCTTTATATACAGGGTTGATACAACATAATGCTCAATTAGACATTGCTGAAATGACCACTAAAGACAGGTGGTTGCTCTACAGAGGTGGTAGATTTGAACCTTACCTTTTTCACACCAGTGACAGAGTAAGCATGACCTTTGATAAGACCGTTATCAAGTTTTGCCTCAATTTCATTTGGTTTGGCTTCAATAGAGCAACACATCATAGATTGTCTTAAAACAGATTTTTGCATCAATCTGAAAAGGTTTTCTGGAGCTTTTGTTAAATCATAAGTCTCTGTGACACCACCAGTGAAATCTTCCATAGCCTCACTTGTCTGGCCTCCTTTCAATGCTTCATATGAGCCACATAGTCTGATGAAGATATAAAATAGTGAGTTTCAAACTACAGTGAAACTTATCTGTCTATAGCTGGTAGTTATTAGATTAGAGAATAAAGACCACTATTAAAGGGAGGTGACCTTTCTATAGAGGTTAAATTTAACAGAAATTAACATTTGTAACATTACAACGTCACCACATAATAGACAGCTGCAGGATCTAACAAAATATTTTCATTCTTTCGGGATTCTACTAAGTTTTGCTTCCAAAGTTTTTCATGTTGATTACGTTATGCAAATGGTTTCACGGTATCTAATTAGAGGCTATTGTCTATTTATTGCCATAAAAATATGATAAAGTTGTGAAATTAGGAAAAGTTTTATTTGTCTGATTACAAAAGTTGAATACAGCTATTTCCTCCAAGTTTCCGTTCTGGATTTTTGCTAGCCTTCTGTGACTCTCGGTCCCACAATCCCCATTTTAACAAACCCAGGTAGACAGATGGTGGCTTCTCAATCTGCTAAACCTTATACGTAGGTTTTGTTTCAGTGTATTACGGAACAAGCATAATCATCACAAATACAGCCATTGAAGTCAAAGAAACTTCAAAAATAGTAACTTGAGATAAAATAAAGAGCCATCAGTAATCCTTCCTTAGGCCTGGTTCATACGAAGTTCTGCACATGTGCCGATCCTATTCCGGTTGAGAACGCCTTCAGATCGACAACATAAACAATTTGGTTTCAGACGCCGTTCCAAGGATTTCATGCATGAATTCACTCCTGATGAAGGCGTTCGGAACGCCTGAAGACGATTCAATTATTGAAGGCGTTTTTATTCGTTTCATACGCCGTTCTGAAGTCGATCTTTGATTTTTGGCTAGAGCATAATAGGATCGGCACATGTACAGAACGGCGTATGAACCAGGCCTTAGTCTGGTGACACATAGCACTTTAATACAAAAGTAAAATAACTTACTTGGCATACGCTTTCTCGAGAAGAGCAGACCAAAATTCTCCACGTTCTTTAGAATGCACAAATACAAGCTGACCATTGTAAGTTGGTAAACGATCATCAACGACAACCTCTTTCCAAATACCATATTGCCAAAATCTGAACCTGAACATACCGCAGTAATCATTTTCAAAGTCTTGATCGTTAGGAACAACTTGATAAAGTAAGTTTTCATATTGGGTCAACGAGGCAATGGCAGCAAGTAACCAACAATCGCCAAGCATTCCCTGGGAGATATCAAAACGACTGGCACCAGAAACAAACAATTCAGGTGAATTGCTCAATTCCTGTGAGAAGAAAAAAAACAAGAAAATTAATACAATAATTTAAAATTTAGAAAATGAAGTTATTGGAAATCCATAGTAGGTGTAAGACTATGGTCAATTTGAGGGAGATATAAACGACACAGTAATCGTTTAAGTAAGTATGAATATGGGTCATTTGACTACGTTTTAATTCTTTTACAAACATTTTTTGGGACTTACAGGGTAGCAAACATTGTGTTGACTTAATGCCATACACAAATTGATTGGTCATGCAAACAGGTGACCCTTGCTTCAGGTTAATTTATCCCAGTTCATTTCACACAAACATTATCTGCTTTGATCTCTTACACAGAATCTGTTTCAAGCTGTGCAAATTTAAATAGATAATTGTGGTCAACTAAATCTACACTTAACACATTTAGGAGTCATTTTACATCTGGTTTTGGGTGAAGCCAACCATGATTCTATTGATGATTTGAAAAACTTCGAGTTTCCTGAATCACGCACCACATCTCTCTGAACAATCAGTGTAAAGTATTGTTTTTATTTCCACGGAATAGAGCAGATAAGAAAATACATTTATCTTATCAGACGAGAAGGAAACGACCCCTAGTGGAAGCTTAATTGAACATTAAAAACAACTGAAAAAAGATTTCATTACCCAAATTTATACATTCACGTAAAATTAATTAAATGACATACCTTTGGTCTTTTCCAAACAAATTTTCTTGGAGGTGCTCGTGAAAAAAACAGTGAGGAATCAATGCATGGAAATAACGGATCTTCGAATAGTCCACCTTTTGATAACAATCCACGCTTGATTTCACTGTAACATTGGCCTTCCCATGGTTGAGCGTCTGTTGGTTTTGCGGATGCGGATACACGGTCGCTGGCAGCACCCAAATGATATGAGCTTGCCTGTCCACCAGATGAGAAAACTCTTCGACTCGACATTGCTTTATAATAATAATTTGAAGGCATAATGTTAATTAACAAGAAACAATTTGAACACTTTTTGAGCATATGGCCACTGGTGGACGATGTTCACTGATTTCGTGCAGGGCGTGCTCGCCACAGAAATATATAATGCGCAAGAAGCAAGTGTTCGTATTTAGTTTAAATACAAACATTTATATAAACATAATTCAAAATCATTCTTCTACAGACCAAATACTCAATAAACTCACGTAGACATAGCACAACTGGTCACATACCCACGTCAAAACTCAAAAAGTTTGAACATCAAAACTTATCAGCAGACAAAATAAATCTTTATTCAGTAAAACAACAACGCATAAAATATTTATAAAATTACGTGGACGAAACAAGTTATCACGTTCTTACCTGCAAGTATTTTTTAAATGCAGTTGAATATTCAAACTTTGCAGAATTGTACAAACTCTACCTCAAGAATGTTACTTCCAGCCAATATTTTTGCAACACGGGCGGTTGGACAGCTATTTTTCACTCGAAGACATGAACACACGCCCAAATTTCATTAATTTTTTGACTGAGCTTCTCAGTCTTTTGTTTTATTGACCAATCAAATGGTCACGATCAAAACTTCGATTTAATAAAGAAATCTATGCAGTGCAGATTTATAAGTGAAAAAGACATTGTTTCATTGTAAACAATTAATGACGTAAATGTTATTATAATTTCGTTTGGCGATTTTACTTCGCACTCAGATAGACAGTAATTAATTACCGAAGGTGAGATAATAGCTGTGTTGTGAAGTATATCTGATTTTCAGACGTTCGTGACAACATGTAATGTGTTGATTTAATCAAGGATTTAATTTAATTTTTAAATTTTCCAAGTACAGTATGTAAGTAATAAAATGTTGACCTGATGTTATTTTTGGGATTTTAATTTTAAAATTCATTCCACGAAAAATCTTTTAATAATAGTAATAATTTTATCAGTAAAACCGACTGATTAGCGCTGATTAACGAAACTCTGAGTAACGGAGAGTCGGAGAAAACGTCTTTATTTCTAAATATAAACTAGTTATAAATAAATAACATACTTTGATTTTGGACGTTTGTGATATGTATGATAATTTGATATGATATACTTTTTCAGCGGAATTTGACAGGCAAATGAAGGGGTAATGTCAGCCTATATTGGCAGCCTATCTTGAAAAGGCAAATTTAATTAACATTATAACAACTATGTAATTTAACTGTAATAAATGTATCTTCGTTCGAGTATCAAACAAGTCATTTAACTCATATAATAATTATAGTAATGAATGATAAATCTGTAAATGATCGCATTTCAATCAGGTATTCTTAGCACGCAAACTTTTTGCAAACCATAAATCGTCCGCAGTCATACAAACCGAATAGTTTAGTGACGTAAAGTCTGTTTACTAATATTGATGTTACTATCGTCATAGTAACCCGACAACAAGCCGAGAATGAAGCGAGTATATTTTATGTGACGTACTTCCTACCGAAGATTGCCCGATGTATTTCCATAATGTTTTGACGACTGTAGTCATGGAATCAAAATACTGACCCAGCATGCGTGATAATGTAAAATCATAAAAATTATGCGAATGAAGTAATTAATGTAAAATAAAATAACACAAATAAATATTTAATGTTAAATAATTTTCTTTGTGAAAATTTGGAATGAATTTCAGAAGTCTAAGTAGTAGATTTTTGGCTTGAAAGTAAAGCGAATGTTCTCGAGCATTGTCCGACAACCTACTTGACAATTCAATTGACGTCACAATCAACAGCGGCTTACCGAAATTTCTCATCTATAAATAAACAGTCAATGATTGGTTAAAATTAATAGAAGTCAAATACTCGTTGAGTATAAATGTATGTCTGTTAGGAAGTGAGTCATCAGTTAGTAAAAACCCGAGAACGAACGACTTCCAACGAACACTCTTTGCTGAAATTTATAAATGTACAATACGTTTGATCACGTGGTAGACCCAGCGTCCCAAATGCAAGACTCGTTTAGTTTGGCTGAATTTTTGCTTGGAGAAGCAGTAACTTGTGATAGCGAAGTTTCATTTTGCGACGATGATATCGAAGAAATTAAACAAGAAGCAATCTCTGATTATGAAGAATCACTGGTAAGTTAATTACTAGTATAATTTGTGTTTTGTTATTATAAAAACATAGAATTAGAACTCGTGACATGGTGTTTAGAGAATAGGAAGTGATGCAGACTCATGCTATGTCAAACCCTTCATTGTTTACAAATGTAATTCCGTGTTGTAACAAAGCGGATGTCTATGATGTATAGTTAGTGTTTAGGGTAAGCAGCAAATTATAGTATTTATATAGTAATGGCATATTTTCCCGGCGAAGGACAGGACATGAATTCTCTTATGATCAAGGTATATACTGGCTTGATAATTATTTGGGAATAATTATTATTTTTATTTATTTATTGTGTATTACCTAATTATATTATTCTACCTACTTCACACCTAATAATGTATTAAATGTGTGCTTTAGTTTTGATGATAGAAAATTATTGACTTAACATCCTATTCCTATTATATTTAATTTTAACCAGACTTGTAAAATAATTTTACATAGTCAGTGAATTTAATTTTGGTTTACATATTTCAAAATTTAAACCATCCAACTTAACCTAACATGCTATTTTAATAATGTATTTTTTTTCTCAATTCAGGCTTCAGATGATTCAAGTAGGCCATCACCCGCATATTCTTTACCCTACCAAGTACCTTCAACATACAACAACATCACAAGTAATACAACCCCGGTGACAACAATGTTTTATCAAAACAGTCCGTCACCAGAACAAGCAGCATGCAGCATGTACCAACCCGCACAAATGAATCCACAAGTTCCATTTTATGGTAATCGATACATGCCATATCAAATGAACAATGGCGCAGTACCTCATTATCCATATTACGCAAATCAATTTCAACAGCAACGACCACATCATCAGGTAAATATTTACAATCATTTAATTACCATCAAAATACTCATCTTTATTAATTTAACTGAGGAAAGCCTTGTAAGCTGTAAGAACCATCTTCCCATGGTCTTACAGCGTATTGTTACATTGATGAAGAATCAAAACCCTGGCTCCTGACACATGGTGCCGATACTTAACCATAGAGCCATCTGTTCCAGAGCCATATTTCTGTGTAAAAATACCTATTTTTAAAATGTCTTTATCAATAATGAAATTTGTGTTTATTTTTATAGCTTTCTCCTGATGAACAAGAAAAACGAATTGTGCGACGTGAACGAAATAAACTAGCTGCACTTCGATGCCGAACAAGGAGACGAGAGAGAATTGATGTTTTAGAAAAGGTAAAAACAACATCATTTTATAACGTGATTATGTTTCTCTTGAATTTATGTTTGTCAGAATATATTTGTAATCAAATCAAATATCTCTCTCAAATTGAACTTATTTGTAGAACTAGGCCTACTACATCAAGAACTGGTCGTCCACTTCTAGGTGACCCTATTTTTGTTTACTGCTATGGCTTATACGTTAAGCACAATCTTTGTGGTGCAAGATGAGATAACCCTATTTTATTCAAAGAGTTGATATTAATTTGACTATTTATATAACTGCTAGATATTTATCTATAGATTATTTATGCTAATGATTAAATTTTTATTTTTTAGGAAACTGCAGATTTAGAAGGACATAATAAATCGATTGAAGATGAAATCACTGCTCTCAGGAAAGAGATGAATGATTTACAAGATGTCCTTGTTACGCACAATTGTGTCATGCATGGAAATAATTTAATAAAAAAAGAATCTAAAGAATAACAAAGAAATTTATGAAATAAAATTATATGATATATGGATCTGCTTGGCAGAGAAACTATTTATGACTTAAAGTCTTTTTCAACAAATAATGGTCTTGAATTCTTAATTCAATCGACTACAGAATCAAACGCACACGTAGAGATATTAAAATATCCATTTTTTTGGTTATTTAAAGAAGTCATAAAAATGTTTTTATTTATTGTTATTTAAAGAGTTGATATTAATTTGAAATTTATCTTATATATTGTAATTATCTAGATTAAGAAAATATACAATTATTATATTATTTAAAAAGAAATGAAGTTATTTATATGTCTGTTAATTGATTTATGTTAAGGACTAACAGAATTTGATATTTGTAATAAAATATAGATTATATTGAAATGGAAAGTACTAGATTGTGTTTTTGTCTTACAATATCTTGCAGTATCAAATTTTCCAATAATTTTTGCTACTTTTCAGAATAAGGTACCAAATCTTCTTTCTAGGGATTTCTTCAATTTATTGAATGAAAAAAAACTATTTACATTTAATTTCATGTTTTTGAACCCATCAATCAAATTACGTCATATGTACAGGAATGCGTGGCGGCACAACGTTGATTTGCGTCACGTCTAAAGTCCCCTGTCAAATTTTTGCTGAAGTTTGCAAGACGCTTGAATTAGGCAACATTGTGAAATATTGAGTAGAATTTGTAGAAAATGAATCTAAAATTTACTTATAATGATGTAAATCGAATAAATAAACGTTGTTTTCTCAGAATTAAAATTACAAATGAAATATATAATGAATTGTCATCAAGTAATGAGAGGGTGGTGATGTCTATGTAGAAAAGTAGAAAATAAAATTTAGTTCCTTTTGTTTTATTCATAAGAATGTAATGAATCATCAATGGAAGTTTAAATAAATTCTTTTCTTTAAAGAATTTTAGTAGCATTTTCTTTACTCAGTTATTTTTGAAAAAATTACCGAATTTCTTTGAAATTTTCAATATAATAATATTGGAAAAAGGAAGTTTCTGTATTGAATTTTTACAAATTCAGTCTGGCGTCAGTCATTTTTTTAACGACACTGAGGAAGCTGGAGAAGGGGGTTGTTGTCCCCATTTCAATCTGATTCGAAATATTTCATACCCCTATTCAAATCCCCAAGTAATGACTACAGTGTATAATATAGAACCTTAGAGGTTTTCATTCACCCCTCCTTTTAATGCTCCAAAAGGCCCACGCTTCCTACAGAATCCAATCCATCCCACTCCTAATAGGATTAAAAAGAATGGTAATAGTAACAATTACCTTACTAATACTGCACTACAAATCACCTGATGGCAACCTATATAGTACATGGTTTGAACTACTTGGAGTATAGCGTCCGGCAGCCGGGAGTTGCACAATATATAAATCGTTTCCGTGTTACCATATGTGACATGAAAGGGATTTACAAATTGGGTTATAAGTTCATGGGAGTGGAGAAACGTAGAATTTCTCCATCCTTTGACAAAGCTCACTGATGAGCAAGTAATATTTAACTTTCATTTCATTTTGTGCTGCTCAATGACAATTATGAAAGTGATACATTATTCAAAACGGTTTCGATTTATCTTAAATCATCTTCAGGCAGAATAAACACATTTACAAAATAATGTGCCTTTTCTTATCGCTGATCAAATTCAATAAACCACGATTCATAATATTCAAATATTAATATAGATAACTTTACTTTTTATCTTTTTATGATTACTTAAATGTCTAAAATACTGTTTTACTTTCTCAGTTCCTTGTAGTTTCATTTAAGTTAAAAAGTGCTTAGAGCTTTTTGATATAAGCGCTATATAAATGTATATGTTATTATAATCATTATTATTATTATCATTAGTATCATGGTAGTATGGAAAGCCTAAATGAGTATTATCCAGCTTATTCACAGACTCTCAGTTGTAACTCTGAAACAAAGCAAAACAGTTCTTTTCACAGATTTTAGTTAGGCTAGTTGAATAGTTACATATTATAGAAGAATGTGCTGGCAGCAATTTCGCAGAATCACTGATATTTTAGTTGAAGGATTGTGTTACCATATAATTTAAACTTATAAAAATGTATATCTCATTGCAAAAGATATAGTACTCAATGTCAGCATTTGACAGAATTTAATATAACATAAAAAGATTCAAAGACTATACAGATTATATACAATAATACATTCATAATTGTTACTATAATAGTTTCATTTTTAAAACAATCACCATGACTAACAAACTAAATAATGATAACTTAATTATGAATGTGAAGTCTATGACTAGTTCTACATATGATCATATATCTATATATGTTACATATAACGCTTCAAATGTACATCAATGATATATGATCGATGGTATAAAAAAATATGACACAATGCACAGCGTATTAAATGAACTAAACTGGCTCACAATTACAGACACTGTTGAACTCAGAACTGCCATAAGGTCCATAACAACCATAGACTTATTAGAACAAGTCTATGATAAATAAGAACATAGACTTGTCTAATAAGTCTATGATAACAACTCATCGACCAGCTCTAGGAAAAAATGGGCCAAACTTAGAACGATTATTTCAAAGATCACAGTCTCCATATAACACAAAAACAGTTATAGATAGATAGATATTTATTTGATCATAATAACTTTTTGAGTTAAATACAGTGTGTTTTTATTAGAAATTGTTACATGATCAGGTCATCCCGTAAGCATAGAATGCTTGTTTATTTGGGAGACCTTATATTTATAGTAGTTTGAAAAGGATATAAAATAAAAAATTGAGGATTTTAGAAATCAAATAACAATTGATTCGAGTTTGTAATTATGTTAAAATTATAAATAGAAATATTGAATTTAATGTCATACAGCAGGCAAAATATTAAGTAAAAAGATAAAATAAAATGAAATAATAATAAAATCAAGTCAATAACAATAACAATGGATAAATCATAGATGAAATAAAAATAAAAAATAACCAATAACAATTGCAATTGCAATGGATGAAGGTTTGGGTTGAATGAAAAGGAGAAAGAGAAAAGAAAGAAAAAAAAGAAGTTGGAAAGTTTAATCAGTTTGTTAGGTGCAGATGTAACAGTCTGTGACAGTGCATACGTCATAGTAATTATCAATGAATTTCATTTTTAAAGATTTGCAGAAACGTTTGGAAGGAATATTGATGTCAAAATTGAACTTAAAATAATTCCAAAGACTAGGAAATTTGTAATTTGGATAATGCTGCAAAGCAAAAGTTTTTGCGAAAGGTACAGCAAATGTATTTTTCTTTCTACGGTGATTACGCTGGAAAACAAAAATATCTTCAATGCAGGTTGGTGCTTTTTGCATTATCACATTGTGGAGAAAGGTAAACACTTTGAAAGAATGCAGATCATGAAATTGTAAAATACCTAGTTGCTTACAAAGAGGTTCAGCATGTGAACGTGGCTTGACATTCATAATTATCCTGATACATTTTTTGTGGAGCTTATTGAGACATCCTGTGGAAGTACTATGGCCCCAAATTGAAATTCCATATTCGAAATGCGGTTTCACCATTGTGTTGTAAATCTGTAATTTATGTTTAATCGAAAGGAATTTTCTAACGCGAATCAAGGAATAAATATTTCTAAGGATTTTTGTTCTAATGTGACGAGTGTGTGATGTCCAATTAAGTTTATTGTCAATCATTATTCCTAAAAATTTGATAGATTTTGTAGAGCAATCAGAGCCACAACGCTGTAAAGGATGACCTTTTATATTTATTTCAAAGTTATTTGGCTTATGATTGCCAAAAAGAATAAATTTTGATTTATTAGGGCTAACTGTTAGATGGTTTGCATCAAACCAATCAGAAACGTTGTTTAATTCTTTATTACAATTCGCTGCAAGAGAAGATAAATCATTGGAGCAAATTTGTAATGTTGTATCATCAGCAAAAAGGTTGACATTTGAATTGGTGCAATTTGGAAGATCATTCACGTATATAAGAAACAATAGTGGGCCTAGGATGCTCCCCTGAGGAACTCCACAGCTGATTGAACTAGGTGAAGATAAATGACCATCAAAAGATAAAATTTGAGTTCTATCAGTTAAATATTGACGGAACCAGTTCAGTTCGATATTTGACAATCCATAGTGAGCTAATTTTGATAACAGTATGGTGTGTGAAACTGTATCAAACGCTTTGCGTAAATCAAGGAATAAACCAACATGATACTTTTTGTCAGAGTTTGAAAATTTGTTACTTAAAAAATGTAAAATGCAATCGACAGTACTGTGGTGTTTTCGAAATCCAAACTGAAAACTTGTTAAAAAATGCTCTTCAAAGTAGCTGTACAGCTGGTTATAAACAACACGTTCAAAAACCTTTGAGAAAGTTGGTAGTAACGAAATGGGTCGGTAATTTGAAAACAAATGTGGATCACCAGACTTGAATAAAGGTAGTATTTTTGCACATTTAAAAGCATCAGGAATATATCCAGATTTTAGGGAAAGATTAATAAGGTAAGTGAGTGGGCAAATCAAAGGCTCTCTGATCAACTTCAAGCATTTATTAGAGATATGGTCGAAACCAGAACTAGATTTGTTCTTCATATTTGAAATAACTTTTCCAATTGCAAAAGGTGATACATATTTGAATTTAAACTTGTGGCTATTGTTAACTGGAAGATGTCTCAAAAAGTCTGTTGAACAGGAAAATGTTTGCTCAAGTTGGGGTCCAACATTAGCAAAAAAAGTGTTGAAATTGTTTGCTATCAGATCTTTATCCTGAATTTTTCTTTCAGAAACAGAAAAAAAAGATGGAAAACGATTGCAATTTTTTGTAATACCTAGTAATTGGTTTGTTACCTTCCATAACTGACGTAAATTTTGTTTGGATGATTCATAAAATTGATCCCAGTATAAAATTTTAGCTTTTCTTAATAGCTTATTGTATAATTTGCAATAATTGTCATAGGTGATCTTTGCATGAGCAGTTTTGCAGACAATGAATTTTTTAAATATTTTTTTTTTTGTGTTTCTTGAAACTAGTAGTCCTTTTGTCATCCACCGCTGAATTTTGTGATGTTTTTTATTCAGCTTAGTGGTGATTACAGGACAAGAAAGATTCAAATTGTGTTGAATGATTTGCTCAAAACAATGAAAAGCTTGTGCAGGGTCAGATGGGAGAAACCAGTTTTCATCTGCAAGGAGACTATTAAAATGGGAAATGTTCTGAGGTGACATATTTCTGTAGGTTATTGTTGCAGAATGGTTTTGAAAATTATTTGAAAGACATACATATGGTGCTAAGTGATCGGAAATTTCAGTAATCAAAATCCCAGAACTCAATGATCCTTTGAAATTCGTAAAAATATTATCAATTAACGTGCATGTTTTGGTAGTGATACGGGTTGGTTCAACAATGAGAGGTGATAATTTTAAATCAAGCATGGTGTCAAGCAAATTTACAGATTTAGGGGACGCTGAAAGCAGATCGACATTGAAATCTCCGGCCAAAAATACAGTTTTCCTTTTAAGTTGGGTTAATGTTGTGTTAAGCTGGTGGAGAGCATTGCTAAGTGTTGACTTTGGTGGAAGGTAGACAGAGAAAAAATAAAGTTGTTGAGTCTCAACAGCAATCAGTTCAATGTCATCAGACATAATTGACAGGTCTTCACAAACAGAAAATAAAATCGACTGATGAATAGCAATAGCAACACCACCTCCCTTTTTTCCTACTCTCTCATTCAAAATCAAATCATAATCAGGTATTTTTATGGAAGAATGCTGCCAAATTTCTTGTAGAGCAATCATTTTGATATTAGTAATTGCAAGCAAATCAGACAAGGATTCATGATTTTTTAAAAGGCTCCTAACATTTTAAACTTAGAACGATTATTTCAAAGATCACAGTCTCCATATAACACAAAAACAGTTATACATTCTCCCATGTGTCAATTCAGACAGTGGAAAGCGATCTTTTTCTTTTTGTGGTGCAAAACTTATGAACAAATATATCGATTTTCATAGTGATAGTAGCAGTAAATATAAACAGAAAATTAAATCAGCTTTATTATTTGAAAATCGGTAAAATAAACCAAAGTAGTTGATAAAAACCAGGTTCTAGGAACAACAGCAAATTAACGAGATATCTGTTAGTTAATTAATACATGCTATTCTATTCTATTCTATTTTATTCTATTCTATTCTATATCGATATCATTCAATCAAAGAAAACAAATTATACAAAAGTTTATTTTACGTATTTTGTATATTCCATTTTGAAACATTCAAACCCTTTTAATCTACCCAAAAGTAGTCTTTTCATACTCTTTATTTTGTACCCGAATTTGTATCCAAAATTATTATCATCGCATTTGAAAAGTATAGGAATAGTTTAGAAATGCATCCCGGCAGTTGTTTCAATTTCGAATAATTTGAATCTAAGACTCCGATTTAGAGATGTGACATTTTAGAAGAAGTTTTAGGATTAGAAATTTCATATTTTAATTGTTTTTATAATTGAAATTTTTATCCATTTATTAAATGGCATTTAATACAGTTTTTTGGTAATTTAACATCATTACTGTATAGTCACAAAATGCTACGTGTTAGTGATTGCTATGAGCTATGATTCTATGAATTGAAAAAATAGTTTTAAAAACCAGTTAAATAACATCAACTTGAATACATTTTGTAGTGTTCATATACATAATCGATTCACTTTTTGATTTTACATTTTATATTAATTATTGTAGGGAAATATATCAGTCAGTTAATCATTGTAATTAACATAACACCTATAGATGGCTGTATTATTAACCATTTGAGTTGACAAATAAAAATACATACATGCATACACTTTAAGAACATCGATATTTAAAAGGTCCTTGAGAATTAACAATAAATCAAAATCATTAACATGTTAAATTAACGAGGATCTTTTTTGGAGATATTCATTTATATATAAATATATACTGTAAATGACATTAGATATAAATTATACATTTTTCAACAAAAAAAGTAGAATATTTCAGACTGACATGTCAAGATACTTTTAAAATAATTTGAAGAATCAACTCAATTTGATATGTTTTTAATTTTTATTTTTTTTTATTAGAAAACAAAATGATATATCACATTTGTTTCTTTGAATGGACGAGGAAATAAATATGAAATTTTATTTTCCTAGTAAGCAAAATCTAGACCATTATTCAAGACTATAAAAACGTGACTTTTACCAGTTTTGACAACTATTTACGTCATAACGTTAGAAACTTTTAACGCCTTCCTAAAAACAATCGTAACATTTGACCCCACAACAAAGTCTCGTAATCCTCAATAGTAAATAAAACCTACGAAGTCTACATAAAACAATAAACGAGAAGAAATATATTAACGGTATCGACCATATACAATGAAAGGATTTGAGTTTAAATAAAAAATCATTTTCTATCCTTCAACAAAGCAATAGAATTGGTAGTTAAGTAAGCATTTCTAGATGCTAAAGATAGGAAGACAAATGATTATAAAAAGGGCACGTCTGTTTTTTGGGGTGTGGCATTCAAAACATTTTTAGTCCGTATATATTTCCCATATATTCATATATTTCATAACTTGTTGATAAATTGATAAAAACCAGCACATTTTTTTTCTATCTGGATTGTTTTAATACAAAATATCTATATTCAAAACATATTGCTTATTATCCTTTTTTTTCATGAATGTACTTCTGAAGTTTCGAAGTTTTGAAAACAAACTTCAAACATTTATTGAGCTCGATTGTCATCAATTCTAACTATACCTGTAATAAGGTCGGGAGTAGGTACTATGCTTAATTAACTAGTATTTCAACAACAGATGTAAACATTTTATAAGCGTCCTTAAACATTTGATGGCCTCGATATCTCGAATTGGGAGAAGCGTGAACATGTACGATCGTAGGCTATCACAAGAATAAAATTTTAATAAATATATGATCTATCGAATATAGGCCAATACATATATATATATATATCGGCTATCGCTGGTCATCGAAACTACTGTCGTTTCTTTCCCATCCGAAATTGAAACCATGCATCTCTATTACGCCGCTATGATTAGGTTCACCACAGAGGCTAAAGATAGAATGTACAACACACTAGCTGTACAATACGGGTACAATACTCAAACCACGAGGGCAGATGCTAGACATTATATTTCTTTTTCAATAGAACTAGTCGACTATGGAGCTCACTACCAACTGAAGTAATTAAGTCAAAAAATAACAAAGTATGCAATCGGCGCAATATCTTCTAATCAATTTTTCAACTATACCCCGGGAACTATACATCATTTATCCTGTAATTATTAATTAACTAATTACTGATTTATCCTGTATATATTTATACCGTGTAGTATTAGTGCACTCTGTGTGCCTTCTACACGTGTACTTTCGATAGCAAATATAATAATAATAATAATAATAATAATAATAAACGTAACAAAACCTTGAAATTTCTGGCATTTCTTATCAAATGAGCTTCAAACATTGACAAATCAATTTGTTCAGCTATTTTACATCACAATCTCAATCATTTATTTATTCAAGGCAATTTTTTCATAAGAAACATGTGAATATGTGATTAATTAAAGGGCTAAAATTATAATTTTTAAAGGATTTATATTGCTTTTCAAATTTACTATGTTTACCGATTAACCGGCCGATTATTATTGCATAAATAATCGGTAAAAATAATCGGTAAATTTTGTGATCGGCTCATCTCTAATATGTGAATTTCAAGTTTCACGCCCGGGGGGGGGGGTAACTTCCATTGCGCTTCGATGGGGTCGTTCAAATGGAACTTTGGCAGAATGATCATAAAAAACTTTCCACATGATGAAAAAGATACCCCAAATATATTTTTTTGAATGAAAGATTCAACCAAAACAAATGAAAAAAACAAATTCATAAGGCAAAATTTGTTTTGCAAAATGAAAAAATTGCAAAAAGCTTCAAAAGGATACCTCAAAAAAATTTTCATGACTAAGCATACCCTAAATTTTTTGTCTGCATTTTGTAAAAGGTACCCTTTATTATTTGAACGTCCCCGTATACTAAAAGTATGGAAGTTATCCCCCGGGGTTTCACGGAGAAGAATGCAGTTTTAAATCTATGGCTCTACAACTGTTTTGGGGTCAAATGAGTATGTTTTATTTCACAACTCAAATTTGCAAAAATAATTACCCAATCCTCACGGTCAGAAGCATGTAGCTACGGCCGTGACCATAATACACGGCCGTGACCATAATAATGAATCAAACTAAAAGCATGTTCATTCATTCAAGCTTAAAAGAAATCAAATTACCTCTGAAACAATTATATTCTTACTGCACATCATTTTTACATTTTTCATAATAATAATAATAATAATAATAATAATAATAATAATAATAATATAAAACTTTATAATTATTATTATTATTATAGACTTCACATTGTATATGTGTGTTAAAACTATTAAATAAACCCACATATTTACACAGTTATAAATAAAATCAAATGCATACCAGTGCATTACAATAATAATACAATTGTCAATTATAAGCCCATACCTCAGGATATACCTAGGATTAGAAGGGCTTATTACTATTATTATTTGAATTTCAATAACCTAATGTAGAAAATACAGCAATACAATTGTATTGTCTATCCTTAGTGCATATAGTGAATGTATAAATTCAATTTCATGGTAGCCTCGTTTATATTCTAGCCTCATAATAATGTAATATAGAGACGTATGGAATAAGACTAGTGTCAACCTATTTTATTTATGAAAATCAGCTATCACGTGGTGGATGAAATAACCGTAAAAATAATGTTACCGTTGCTAAAGTGGCTGCATTCACAGGAAAAGCACGTATCAGTGTCACCAACAGTCCTCTTGTAAACACATTCAAACCTTCTGTTTTATAACTATCAATTATACAATGTTTGTAACTATTATATTTTCCATACGGTGCAAAACCATGAGCTTGTACCTTAGATTTTATAACATCAACTGGATAATTCAATACCCAAGATATTGTCCCTGTCGTTCCACCAGCAATTAATAAAGCATACGCTGGTAATTCATGTATGGTAGTATCTTCTTTAACAAACCAATTACATATCACTTCATAGCATGAAAAATAGATAGCAAATGCTGGCGCATCTCTTGCTACAGTAGCACCAATACCAGAATAACAACCAGCTATACCTCTTTTAGCAATAGTTTTACGTACAAAATCAAATGGCCCTGTATATAACTTTTTAGAAGATATTAAACGTTCACCTTGTCCTTGAATTTGTAATTTTGTTTTAGCCAACTCTACAGGACAGCATACGAATGATTGTATAACGCCAGATATAGCACCAGATATTGCATGACTTGTTACGCTGTCATCTAAACGACGAAATGTCACAGCTTGTATACCAAATAAAATTGCGTTAATTCCACTTATACCAACTAGAGGAGACGCCATACCTTTATATAGACCAAATACCTGATAAAAAGAAACCAAGAGATATAAATAAAACACAATTTGTTTTAAAAAAGTGTCAGGACATTTAAAGGCTGATGAAATTAGATTGAGAATTTCTAGTCAACAATTTCTCAGGTTTTGGAGCGGATTTTTTTTCATGTCATTTTTCATTGTTCGTTAACATTTCCACAGAAATAAATGTAATATTTATGTTGAGTTTTGATACAATGAAAAATTAAATTTATGTAATTTGTTGTGATTAGAAATAATAACTAACTAGTGTTAATTCAGGAAATTTATTCGGGAATGTTTAAGAAGTCATTGTAGATCGATTTTGTGTTTGTATTTATCATTTGACCACAAAACGGTTGATTTATAGATTAATATTTGTATATACCGGTGTATTAACAAATAAGCTGGTGTATATTTTTTGAAGCGTGTATGGGTTTAATGGCCGTATGCCCTTGCTGACGCCAACAAGTAGTACTTCTATCAGGGATTGAACCCAAGACCCTGCTGGCCGAGGTCAAATGACCTAACCACTACATTAGCTATGTTAGTAGTATTATTAGTATTGAAATGTATTGGTGTGACATGGTCAGTTCATGAACTCTTAATTGAAGATTTGGAATTGTTCACTGAAGTTCATGAACTGTTAACTTGAATTTTGAAATCGTTGATTGAAGTTCATATACTTTAATTAAAGATTTCGAATTGTTGACTGAAGTTTATGAAGTTGTAATTGAAGTTTGCGAATTGTAAACCAAAGTTCATGAACTGTTAACTGGAGTTTTGAATTGTTGATTGAAGTTTATGAACTCTTAACTGAAGATTCTGAACCGTTGATTTGAGTTCATGAACTGTTTAGTTTATGAACTCTCAACTGAAGTTAACTGGAATTTTGAATTGTTGATTAATGTTCATGAACTCTTGAGTGGAAATTTTGGATCGCTCCCTGAAGTTCATGAACCGTTGGTTGAACTTTATGAGATGCTAACTCGAGTTCATGAACTGCTAAGTGATGTTAATGGATTTTTAACTGGAAATTATTTATTAAACTATTAACTGTACAGAAGTCTGTGAAGTGTTAAGTAGAGTTCATGAACTATTTATTGAGGTCAAAGAGCTGTTAAAGTGTATATCCCGGATATTGGGAGATTGCTTCTTTAGATAGAAAAAAATATTCTATTCGTACATGGTCTTCTTGTGTTTTTACTTTGCGCGATCATTTCTCCTTCAAAAATGCAGTCAAAGTGACGATTTTGGGTTAATTTTATATCTCACTCTTTTTCCTCGAATAGGAACCCGTTTATTTTCAACAAGAGAGTTTACACCGGAGAAAACACTAAACTTTTTACTTATTTGTCTCTAAATCAAAAACCGCTAAACCAAATGACAATCTGCTTTCGGAATGAAATTTTCAATGTTCCGCGGAAGATTTGGAGCTATATTTGATCAATATTCAAGATCCAGGTAAGAGATATAAGGTATGACTTCGTCTAAGTAGGTTATCGCTGCTGGGTATTGAAGGTGTGTGACTATTTTTAATACGCATCAACTATGCCGACTATGCTTAGACGAAGTCGCAAAGAGGTGTTCATCGTGAAAGCACTTGAGTGAGAAAAATCCAAAACTAAAAACTTTTGACTTTAGAGGCTTATATCTCTTTACCTGGATCTTGAATATTGATCAAATATAGCTCTAAATCTTCAGCTGAACACTGAAAATTTCATTCCGAAAGCAGATTTTCATTTGATTTAGCGGTTTTTGATTTAGAGACAAATAAGTAAAAAGTTTATTGTTTTTCCGGTGTAAACTCTCTTGTGGAAAATAAGTGGATTCCTGTTCGAGGAAAAAGAGTGAGTCACAAAAACGTAACTTGATTGCATTTTTGAGGGGAAAATGCTTGCGCAAAGTAAAAATACAAGAAGAACATGTACTGATAGAAAATTTTTCTCTATCTAAAGAAGCAATCTCCCAATATCCGGGATATACACTTTAAGTGGAGTTCATGAACCATTCACTGAGATGCATGAACTGTTAAGTGGAGTCCATAGTTTATTTACTGATTTTATTGGGGGGGGGGGGGTTACCACATACTGAGTAAGCTAGTAGCTTTTTTCATTGTGGTTCCTGGTTAGCTAGTTAATGTTTTTGGAGCGTGAGAGTTTAATGCCTGGAAACCTTTCCTGACGAAAACCCTGCAGGACGAGGTTTAATGCCCTAACCACTGCACTAAGGCCGACGAGCTGTTCAAGAATAATGCCCATATTGTTCATGAACTGTTAACTGAAGTTCATGAAATGCTAAGTGGAGTTCATGAATCGTTAACTGAGATAACATTATTTCAGCACTTGGTTACATAAGTGATACGTACCGATTCTTTCACAACAATTTGAGTCACACAATCAATCATTCCTTTATATTGCAAACCTTTAGCAGTTCTGATTTGGGTCTGAAGTCGAACCTTGAAGAAGAAACAACAACAAATCAAATTAAATTGTGCAAATTATGAAGCAAAATGAAAATAATAATTTTGTTGTATAGTATTGCCAGCCGACTGATCATCGATATTTGGAGCTAGGCCTACATGTATAATTAGATTCTTAAAAAAAGAAAGAAAGGCAATTTCACTATTTGATAATATATTAGTGTTTTGCAATCTAGCAAGACAGATCGAGTGAAACGATTCAAAATTGATGATAAACGAAACAAAAATTGATAAACACTTTTGTCCACACTTGCAGATTGTCCTTCGAATGGATGAGAGGCAAAAAGGAACAACAGAATAATGATGACGTTTTCAGCATCAGTGATGCATAGCTGGGCTATTATAACCGTATCGAGAAAACCCTTGTTTTTACTAGTTTGCGATCCAGAACCGTAAAAAAAAGCTACGGAAATGCAGTGTAAACCAGGTGCTTAAAGTGCACCTATCCGTCATTTTGCAATTGAAAACAAAGTTAACAAACAAAAAAGATTAATGTGTTTCGCTACAAACAAATGAAAATGGAAACACAACTTTGG
Source organism: Haliclystus octoradiatus (assembly GCA_916610825.1). Taxonomy (NCBI): domain Eukaryota; kingdom Metazoa; phylum Cnidaria; class Staurozoa; order Stauromedusae; family Haliclystidae; genus Haliclystus; species Haliclystus octoradiatus. The sequence goes on along the minus strand of OU744448.1, from coordinate 34,494,063 downwards.
CCATAACCTGTCTTCAAAATCAGTGAATGTATTCAGTGTAATGATGCAATTTACAAAAGATTTGTTTGGACATTGAGGACACTTTAGAAAATTTCTTTCGTATGTCAAGATTATCATACCTTGACTGTGTCAAATGGATGTCCAACAACAACCCCTACAGCCCCTAAAATCAAGAAATCATAAAAGTTAACAATGCATGAAGAGTTAGTTTAGTATGATGCAAATGAAAAGTAATTACAGATTTTATAATTACACCATCCTCATTGTCATATGCTATGGCGCAATGGCGTTATAAATCATATTCAGACATGTATCAAAGTGATTTAAAAAAACTACACTGAAAATGATTTTGAAAATGCCGGTTTTTATGTTTCTCGAATTTAAATATCTCTCACACTGAAACAGGCGATACAATTCACTGTTTATCTCAGTATGTTATATTTAGATATTTGTCGAAGTGATTTAAGAAAACTAGATGAAAAAATATCAAATCTATATTTAGTAAATAGCCATCTAGGTTGACCTAAGTGTGATTTAATCACTTTTCAGATTTTCCCTCTATTTCAGCTTTTTCCAAAATCTGAAAAGTGGTGAAGTTACACTTAGGTCAACCTAGATGGCTTTTATACTAAATATATACTTGATGTTTTTTCATCTAATTTTTTAAATCACTTTGATGCATATCTGAGTATAACATACTAAGTTAAAAAGTGAATTGCATCCCCTGTTTCAGTTTGAGAGATATTCTTAAATTCGAGAACCGGCTTTTCCGGGGGCTTTTCCCAAAATCTGAAAAGTGGTGAAGTCACACTTAGGTCAACCTAGATGGCTATTTACTAAATATAGACTTGATATTTTTTCATCTAGTTTTTTTAAATCACTTTGATACATGTCTGAGTATGACTTACTAACGAAGGTAATGAATTGTAGGCTATCGCTCGTTTCAATGTGAGAGATATATGAAGTCGAGAAAGTGAAAAACTGGTTGTAATCAAATTTGAAATAACGTGAAATATACACTTGGTTCTATACGTCGACTTCATTACGAGTTACTCAAGTGGATGCTGTGATAGAAATAATGTGTGAACTAATTTGCATAAACTTAGTTGGTTTTGCGAGCTTTCAAATCTTGCGCTTGTCGCAAGTTTATCTTGCACATTTATCAAGTTTATCTTGCGTAAATGCGCAAGTTAAACTTGAAATCAATATTCAAGTTTAACTTGCTCCAATGTGCAAGATTTCAGGGGAAATCTTAAGATTTGGTCAATAAAACGCAAGATTCTGCATTAAAATCTTAAGATTTTGAACCTTGCTATGTTTTTTTCTAATCTTGCGTTTTGACCATAATATAACGCCATACAATATAACGCCATAATATGCATGCATATTTTGCCATTTATTCCCACAGCTGATTTTTTGCTTTAAATTCACATAACAATATTTGTATATCTCAAAAAAAAGAAATATTTATAAATACAAACCTCCAAGACATCCTGCAGCGAAGTCTAAAGCCATTTCCAAAATTAATTACAAAAATAATTATCTAAATAATTCTAATAAGATCGCCTCATCTTTGATATGAAATCTAAAACACATACAAAACAGATACCAGTGAATATGACCAGCATTTGTCAGACTTTTGCATCATAACGGAATTGTTATTAAGAATTCAAAATGACGAAATAGAATTGTTCCACTTGACACATGTCTACTTATTTGAGATTAGGGGCCATTCATAAAGTATATACTCAGGAAATGTCCCAATATTTGACACCTTCCCCTGTCTATGCAGCTGTACGTTTCTAGATTAGCCCTACCTTCCTTTTGTGTACATACTGATAATTTGGCACATGCTACACTTTTATGAATTCTTCTTTTGATGTTTCCGAAAGTATCTAATAGAGTACAATCTTTTTTATAAAAAAGCAAATTTCTGTGGTTCATAATGAATTTGTAGTTTAGCTGTTCTGCAATAGACTGATAATCAACAGCATTATTATAATTTTGTAAAAGCTCTACAGAGACAATCAAGATGCGTACATACGTTGATGATTGACAACCCTCCTCCTTGTACACAGCTGTACGCTTTTGGTATGACTCCCCCTCTACTTCAACTGAGTTACTGAGTATACTTTATGGTTGGCTACTTATTGTGTCTTATCTTGGCTATAGTAGCTCCCAGATGAGTATGGCAGTCCTGTTCTTCTCATTGGCAACGAATATGTCAATTGTTAAAAAGATCAGAAGCAGAAACAATAGACGGAGTGATAAACAATAGATTTTCTACGATCGCATAACTGTAATTGTGACGCTGTGTCAATCTTTTCTACTGCCGCAGCATACCCCAAAATATGTGTGCAAGACTGTTTGCAAAAATTGCACGCCTTGATTTCTAATTGGATAAATTCAAAGAAGCTTCACATGGCGCTTCTAGATATTTCTGCAGTTTTATTTAACGGTCTTGTTCTCGTGTGACTATCAGCGTGGAAGCATCAGAACAAATTAAAGCAACTCTACAAACCATATTTATTGCAATGGCCATGAAGAAAGATATTATTTATTTTATCAAAGCTTTCCTCAAATTATTGCGAATTGATTCCATTAATTAACAACAATATGTTGTTTAATGGACTTCAGGCGTGATGCCTGACGAGCTACGACATCAGAAAGGTCTCTGATGAGTTCCTTGGCAGGAGCGAAACACGTGTCAGACCAGCCTCATCAATTGATTATTCAATCACGTTATTCAACCGGGAATGCGCATGCGATATGCACCGAGGTTGTCACCATCTCTACAATTTGTTAGCGGAACTTCAGGCACGATGCCTGACGAGCTACGACATCAGAAAGGTCTCTGATGAGTTCCTTGGCAGGAACGAAACACGTGTCAGACCAGCCTCATCAATTGATTATTCAATCACGTTGTTAGTCAACCGGGAAAGCGCATGCGATATGCACCGAGGTTGTCACCATCTGTACAAATCGTTAGCGGGACTTCAGGCGTGATGCTTCCATGGCAGGAACGAAACACGTGTCAGACCAGCCTCATCAGTTTATATCATTGTTCGTATATGTTGCTTTCAACCTGAACTCAGTTGTGTCACATTTTTCAAGGTCAATAAAGAATAAATAAATCTAGACCTGGACAAAAGCAACCACAGAGCTAGGACATAGTCAGTTGAACCATTACAAGCCCTCATTTATAATATTTGAAATAAATGCGGTTGTAGTTTTGATTTGATATTGTATGTAAAATATGTTTATGTTTGATATTTTATTGTATGATCGAACCATTGTTTGAATTTCTCATTTGTCTTTTCAACTTTAATTCTTCAATAAACTTACAAGCTAACGGGCCAAATGGCAAATACAAAATTGAAGATCACTGATGTTGTTGGAACTTACAATGGAGAAGGGGACGCAGCAGAATGGTGGTCCCGTTTTGAGATAATCGCAGAATTACAAAATTATGGTCAAGCGGATGTTCTTTCATTGGTACCACTGTTATTGAGAGGTCCACCTTTTTTGGTTTATCAAAAATTATCGGTGGAAGATAAAAGAGATATCACGATAGTCAAGAAGAAGTTACTATCAGCATTTTCATTGTCTCGGTTCGCAGCATACGAACAATTGCGATCGAGAACTTATAAGAACGGAGAGAATGTAGATGCATACTTTAGCGACATTCAGAGATTATGTGAATTGTCCGGTATGGGAGGTGCAGGAGTTGCGTTTGTAATTGGGCTACCAGAGAAAATCGGTATGCAACTACGAATACTTGGAGATGCATCTGATGCTGATTTAGTATCAAAAGCCCGTGTTTTGGTAGAGGCGGATAATGCAAAGGAATTTAAAATGAATGAGCCTATTGTCTTAGCTGGAGTGAAAGCCGTTAATTACACGAATACTAGCACTACTAAGAAATATTGTTATAAATGCAAATCTAATGGACACCTGACTAAAGACTGTCAAACTGAGAGAAAACCAGGAGAACCAGTTACATGTTATCGCTGTGGACAAGAAGGGCATATATCCTTTGGCTGTAGAAACCGTTCGGGAAACGGCCTGGGGATCGTAGCGTCTGCGGAGCCAACTTCGATCCCCAAAAATTAAAAGGCTTACTAACTATGGAAATTATCGTTAATGGAAAATCTTATTGTGCTTTAGTAGACACTGGTTGTTCTTTCTCTATTGCGTGTAAAGATTTTACTGAAAATTTACAAGTAGTTCCTGATCAATGTCTTATTACAATGATGGATAATACAAAGGTTTCATCTATGGGTATTTTATCATTCAATATTACAATAGGATGTATATCAAAAGCTGTATTATGTCATGTGGTTAGGAAATTAATTGATGGTATTGATTTTATTTTGGGTATTGATGCAATAAAAGCATTTGATGGTCTTTATGTTAAATCAGACGGCTCTTTTGAATTTGGCTGTCAACGGCAACCATATTTATCGGCTGTTGTTGCTGCACCTAATATTATCAATAGTAGTAAACCTTTAACGCATGATGATCATGTTATATTAGATGATACAAATTTTAGTGCTAAATTTAATGGTAGTTGCTGGACGGTCGCCTGGAAATGGACGGACGGCCATCCTCCTGATTATATGAAAAATACTGTTAGTCAATATGGTATGGATAAAGCAACAAAAGAATCCTTTGATAATACTCTGGATAGTTGGATAGAGAAAGAATATCTAATTTATTATGATGAAACCGAATTTGGACCACCGAAAGCATTAATACCTTTATTCGCTGTTACGCAGGAAAGTAAAAATAAAGTTCGTCCTATTTTTGATTTTCGACAACTTAACCAATCTGTAGATTTGTATACTGGTGCAAGCGATATTTGTCTTGACAAGCTACGTCAATGGAGACAAAAAAGTAACAAATGCGCTGTTGTAGATTTAAAAGATGCGTACCTCCAATTAAGAGTTGATGAAAAGTTATGGCCATATCAGACGGTCATTCATCGAGGTAAACGCTGGTGTTTGACACGCCTAGGATTTGGGCTCAATGTAGCACCTATGATAATGTCAACTGTATTACGAAAGGTGTTAAACATGGATGACAATGTTAAAAGAGGTTGCGATGGCTACATAGATGATATATACATTGACGAAGAAATCGTGTCTGCTGATTATGTACGTCAACATTTATTAAAATATGGCCTTACTGCAAAACCTACAGAGCGTATTGATAATGAATCCCCTGTTCGCGTTTTGGGGTTGAATGTTCATTCTGTTGGTAATCAATTGCGTTGGGAAAGGTCAAATGAGTCCCATTTACGCGATATAGACGTTACTACTTTAACAAAGCGTGAACTGTATTCACTTTGTGGTCGTGTAATTGGAATTTATCCAGTTTGTGGGAGATTAAGAGTAATGGCTAGTTATCTAAAAAGGGAAAGTACTGGAATAGATTGGGATGACATTGTACCTCAAAATGTACGGAAGCATTGTCAAGAAATGTTACAGCATGTACTTAACGAGAATCCATCCCGCGGTCAATGGAATGTGGGCAAGCAAACCAAAGGTGAAATATGGTGTGATGCCAGTTCATTGGCTTTAGGTATTTGTGTTAAAATTAATAATCATATTGTGGAGGATGCCTCCTGGCTACGAAAAGATATATCTGCTCATATTAATTTAGCAGAGTTAGATGCTGTTTTGAAAGGATTGAATTTCGCTATAGCTTGGTCTTTATGTGATATATCTATTAAAACTGATTCATCTGTTGTTCATGGTTGGCTATCTAACGCTTTGTTAAACAAATCTCGTCTAAAAACAGCTGCTTCTAGTGAACTATTAATTCGCAGAAGAATAGATTTATTTGCTAATATTGTAAAGGAATACGATTTGAAAATTAGTATTGACCTTGTTCGTTCTGATCAGAATATTTCAGACAAATTGACAAGAGTTCCTTCTTCGTGGTTAGCAAATGTTAATATATCTGCTGTTGGTACTTTAGCACCACTTATTACTTTAAAATATTTGCATGAGATTTGTCACGGGGGAAGTAAACAATTACGTTATTTAGCCCAATCTGCAAATTTAAATGTAACTGATATTGATATTACTGCTATTATTGATTCCTGTGACAAATGTAAATCAATTGATCCAATTCCTGTTACTTGGGAAAAAGGAAATTTATCTGTTGATGATGATTGGTATCGTTTAGCTATTGATGTGACAAAATTTAAAGACGAAAAATATTTTACAATTGTCGACGCTGGACCTTCAAGGTATACTATTTGGCGTCGGATTGCAAATGAAGGTACGGCTCAAATTCGTGGTCAATTATTATCTATATTTACTGAAAGAGGACCACCAGCTGAAATAATTTGGGATAACTATAGCACTTTTAAGTCTAATGATATTTGTACATTATGCGAAGATTGGAATATTAAATTATCACCACGTGCTGCATATAGGCCGCAAGGCAATGGTATAGTAGAGCGTAACCATCGGACAATTAAAACTATTGCGTCTAGATCAGATTGTAGTATTTCAGAAGCTGTTTATTGGTATAATAATACAACAACACATCGTATGTCTAAGCCGCCTTCTCATTATTTGTATAATTATGCTCCACGATTGAAATTTGTGAAGCCATGCATACCAGTAAAACAATTTATTCCTGATTATTTAGCTGGTGATTATGTTTGGGTTAAACCTGATTCAACACTTAGATGTTATAAACGTTGGTTGCCTGGTATTGTTATTGAACAATTATCTGCACAAAAGGTTAGTGTAAAAGTTAACAATGTTAGTTCAATTCGGCATGTTGCTCATATACGAAAACGTCATTCTACTGTTGAAGATCAATCTGTTGAAACCGCTTCCATTTCTAATCCTGATGGTGACTCAAGTTTATCCGAGGAATCGTCCACGTCGGATGATGATGTTGATGAAAATATTCCAGTTGGTCGGCCGATTCGAGAGCGTAGACAACCTCAATGGTTAAACAACTTTGTTTTAGATTTGTAAATCTCGGGGGAATGTATGTAAAATATGTTTATGTTTGATATTTTATTGTATGATCGAACCATTGTAAGTTATAATTGTCTTCTTGTATAGTTCAATCAATTATTTTTATTATCAATTAGTTAACCTCATTAATTAGTATAATCTTATTAACCATAATTTCATTAAGCATAATTTCATTAAGCATAATTTCATTACGTATTGTATTCATGAAATAATAATAACCAAGTGTTCTCAATTATACATATAAAAGTAGATTTAACATTTATTTAATCAGATTCCTGAAAGTTTTATAAGAGACAGGATTGTACACCTTAACTCAGCTTGTTGTGTTTTCTGAGTGGTGTTTGAATTTCTCATTTGTCTTTTCAACTTTAATTCTTCAATAAACTTACAGATATAATTTTGATTTATCAAAAATGAAATTCAAAATGCGTGTCTCAAAAGCGTAATTTTTCGTAGCCAAGCATCTAACGGTTCAAAGAATGTCGCTGTTTATATCTCTTGCAATTAGATTTAAACATAACCTAACATCAAAATGCGGTTTACCGAAATTGCAAAGCAGAGCAAGCCCGCCCTACTGTTGACATAAAAATGGGGGCAATACGAGAAAAAACTACAATTTTAAATCTAATATAATAATTGGTTTAGATATTCGCTTAGAGAAATATTATGATTTACCTTCCCTGGAATAGATAATGAATTTAGCATTGTGGATTTGTTGACAAAGAAGTCACTCCCTTCCAATACCAGGAGGAAAGGACTTCTAATAATGTGGAGCATTTTTAATCAATATAAATTCACCAATCTGAGTGACATGATGATAGTTATAACAGTCACCTCTATACAGCGGCCACCTGTCTATAGTGGTGACTCTTGCAATGTCTAACATAGTATTTTCTATTGAATCAAACCTGTATATAAAGGCCACCTGTCTATAATGGTCCATTATCTACCTCTAGTAACAAAATGGGCGTGGTCCTAAATGGGTGTGGCAAGTGACAAAAATAATTTTGACCCCAATAAAATAATTCCTGGATCCGCGCCTGGCTCTAACTAACTCTGATCCTATTTTACAGAATACATATTTTCATATAAGAAACTAGGAACATAATTTAATACAAAAACAAAACTAAATACAAACAAAAAGTTAATTACATAAACTGAAAACTAAATTTAACCAATGGAATATAAGATCCGTTAGTGCAATGACGTCTACGAAACTACCTATACGGAACTTCAATCCGATCATAGGAAGTAAATTTACCTTAGCTATTGCTAAGCTACTCTTAAATGTTCTATTGCTGTACTGAAGTAAAGGAATCTCCAAAGGAGGGGAATTGTCGATTACAATGTGATTTTATGTATAGATAATAAATGTGTATATGGGATAGATAGTTAATATGCATTATTTAATAGTTGTATATAATGTACTAGTGAAGTGAGCCCGCTCCGCTGGGTGAAATTTGAAAATAAAAATATAGAAAATTCAATTGCTAGAGCCTAGAAGCTAGCCCAAATGATAAATATACAATAGAACTGAAGGTCAGTCGGGTGTGAAAGAGCCGCAAGAGAAATCCTACGAAAATGATACGCTTCGGGCCTTCAATTGAAGGAATACAAAGGTATGAATATAAGACATTGCCTATGTTGCCGCAAAATTATAAGACACCCCACGGAAAGTATGGCTTTGATACGTTTACCATGAGAAGCGTGAATCTCGAATACATTACATACAAACAGACATACATCGACGTTTGTATATAGATTAAATTGATATTATTATTATGTGGACAAATGGGCAATATGGATGCCAGCCCCCTCGATGGGGAAACCCTGGTCCCCCCTGCAGGAAAGCGAAATAATAATTAAAACCTGTCCAAACGATTGTAATGATGTATATGTTATGAGTCAGTTAATCTTACTTGAAAGCCAACTGTGGTAACTTGACACACACACACACACACACACACACACACACACACACACACACACACACACACACACACACACACACACACACACACACACACACACACACACACACACACACACACACATTGATCATGGCTGGAACCGGTCATGAAAACGATTCTATTACAACATTTGAATTACGAACGATTTATCGTGGAGAAACGAACAATATTCAAAGCCTAGAATTCGAAACATCAAACACCTACAAATGGTTTATCGAAATACGTTCATTTTATGAACATCAAGGTAAATATGTATCACTTAATGATAAAAGTAAAACAGCACATTGCCTCCAAGTTTTTGATGATAAAGCGAAACGAAAAAGATATTTAAACTTCGAAATGCACGACAACACTAACAAGATCATCATAACATGGACAAGTGGGATGAAAGACTTCACGGATCAAGACTTTAAATTAATTAAACAGAGAGTGGAAGAGACAGGGGATGTACTTGAAACAGAAGGCATCGAAGAGCAAAATGTGGATAGGCAAAGTGAAAATTCATCAGAAAATGGCGCGAAAACTATACTTTGCCTTCACTGCCAAAAAAACATTGATCATTTGAGTAAAACACTGCAATGCAGTTTATGCAAACAATTAATACACCAAGAGTGTTTCACTGATTCCACAGGCAAAAGTATCAGTCATGAAGAAGTAAATATTCTTCAGAGATTTCACGGCATTGTAATACGATGCCTAACATGTGCTTGCACAAACAACAACGGTAACTCAATGTCATACATAAATACAGAACAACACAGCAAACAAATGGCAATAATGTTAAATAAAATTGAAAAGCTTACCAATGCTGATAATACAAAAATAAATCCTGTAATAACCATTAAATCTAACGAAAAGCCAAGTTTTGCAGCGGTATTAAAACTAGGGCAACAACAAAAGCTACATGAACGTGCAATCCACCATATTGGCGAGAAAGACCAATTGAAAAATAACATAATAGTTCATGGTCTACCGATTACAGACAATAAGAACGACAAAGAGGCGTTTCAATCACTTTGTAGAAAGCTTGATCCAGACAACATGATAGAGATTGAAAACACAGAACGGATCGGAAAAGAACAGCAGTTAATAAGAATAAAATTGAAATCTACAACACAGAAGAGAGAATGCTTCATATTGTCAAAAATGCTGAGGTTGAACCCTATGTACAAAGATATTTATATAAATCCTGATTTTACGAAAGACGAACAACGTCTTTTGCACGACCTTCGAGATGAATGCCGGCAACTGAATTCAAATATTTCAGACCAAAACAAACGTTACATGGTAAGGAATTTCACAATAGTAAAACGAAATTCTTGCTTTCCTCTTTATTCAGATTCTCCCCCAATTCAGACTGATTGACTGAGCCAACCTCTACCAAATATTATCTCTAATAAAATCACCACCCTCAACAATAGTTTAATTACATTAATTTCAATCAATTGCCAATGCCTCACACTTAGTAAAGTTGCTGAGCTAGAACTATATTCACAGCAACATAAAGTTGATATAATTGCTATCCAAGAAACTTGGTGTAGTGAAGGCTCAATTTGTGAAATATCAGGATATAAATGTCTTAGAAATGATCGCCATGGCAATCAAGGTGGCACTGCTATTTTCTACAAGTCAAACATAAAAGTATCTATTGATAAAAAGCTAACGATAAAATCTGTTGCAATATCATATGAACAATTAGTCATCAAAATAAATACTTCCTCGAAATCTTTTTATATTATTAACTGCTATTGTCCTCGATCAAATATATATCAATCTGCAATTTCAACGCTCGAGCAAACTATACAATCAATTCCAGAGCAACCATTTGTTATAGTTGGTGACCTAAATATTGATCTACTTAGATCATCAACTGAAAGTAACACAATGAAACAATTTCTAGATGAGTATGACATGTTGTCCCACGTTACTGACCCAACAAGAGTTACAGAAAACACCATCAGCCAAATAGATTATGTTGTCAGCTCTTCAAATTTCAACGAAAGCATTTTAAAATGTTCTACTTGCATACCATGCAGCTCCGACCATCTAGGACTTAAAATTGAATTAAACGTCACCAAACCTATACCTGAAATAAAAATTAAACAAATTCGTATGTACAAAGATTTCAATCCTCAATCCTTTTGTGATGATTTGCTATCTACTGATTGGTCAATATTTAATAATTACGTAAATGAACAAGACATTGAACAAGCCTCCTTTACTTTACAACAAATTCTTATCACTGCACTAAACAAACACGCTCCATTAAAAACTATAATCGACCATCCTCAACATGCACCCTGGGTTACTCCTACAATACGTCATCAAATGAAACACCGAAATCATCTCCGCTACGTTGCCATGACAACAAGAGATTCAAATGACTGGCTCTGTTACCATCTAGAAAGAAACAAATTGAATAAAATTTTAAAGTCAGCTCGTCATCGGCACCATCATAATAAATTCAAGATGTGTAATGGAGACCCGAAAGAAACCTGGCATCTAATTCAGAAATTAACAAAACCCTCACAACAAGCAAAATGTTCGATTGATTCAGTTGAAGAGTTAAATGCGATGAATAAGTTCTTTTGTGACGTTGGTGAGAATATTAAAAACTTATGTACACCTCAAGAAACATTACTAATCCCTCCTAAATTACCCCCAACATTTGATTTTCATCAAGTCAACAATATTGATATCATAAAAGCTGTCTCACGATTCTCAAACTGGAGTTCTCCAGGAAGTGATGGAATTAATGGTTATATCTTAAAAACGTCTTTACCTGCAATCATAACACAAATTACAACTCTAATCAACATGTCAATAGAACTATCCATTTTTCCTGCCATTTTCAAAACTGCACAAATAACACCAATTCCTAAAGTACCTGAGGCACAAGAACCTGGTCAACATCGTCCTATATCTTTATTATCATTACTATCCAAATTGACTGAACGCATTATTTACCATCAATTATACGATCACGTCAAAGAATCTCTCACAACTTCACAACATGGATACAAGCTTGGTTGTTCAACAGTAACTGCGCTACTTGAGATTTCTGATACCATACTGAAGGCAATGGATCAGCATGAATTGTCAGTTTTATTACTTTTAGATATGTCAAAAGCCTTTGATAGTATTTGTCATTCAGTATTAAGTCAAAAACTTGTGTCTTTAGGATTAAAATCTAAAGCTATGAAGTGGATTACATCTTATTTAAAAGATAGAAATCAGTTTATTAAAGTTGGTGATGTATCATCAGAAAAAATGTATCTTTCCTGTGGTGTCCCTCAGGGTTCAATTCTGGGGCCACTTCTTTTCATTATTTACGTCAACGACATCCCCGATGTCATTAAAAACTGCAAATCCTGGCAATATGCCGATGACACGCAGCTTATTCATACCTTCAATCCTAAAAACATTAATTCACATATTGAAGCCAGTGAAAAGATCAATATGGACTTGGAAAAAATTCAAAACTGGTGCCAAAACAACTTCTTATCGCTAAATGTATCAAAAACAAAAGCTATGTGTATAGGCCACAAGCAAGTAAAAACATCTAGTATCAACCCTATCATAACATTAAATAACAACACTATAGATTATGTATCATGTGCGAAGAACCTAGGAGTTACTTTTGACGATCAGCACAGCTACAGACAACACATCACAAACATTATCAAAACAGCAAGAATTCGACTACATAACATCAAAAAAGTTAAAGATGATCTACCATTAGAAATGCTGAAATCAATAATAGAATCAATGATAATTCAGCCAGCATTGTATGCATTACCTGTCTGGAGCTGCTGTTGCGAAACATTATTGAAAAAATTCCAACGTGATGTCATTAATAAAGCATCAAAAATTGTACTTTGTAAACGAAAATTTACACAAATGAACGATAACTTAGAACAATTAAATTGGTTAAATGTATTCCAGGAAGATGAAATTCGAACAACAATGTTAGCAAAAGAACTTATTATTTCGGACATTACAACTGTATACAACACTAGACGGAAAGGGGAACCACGCCTACCTCGGGTCACAACCGATCGTGGAAAACGCAGTTTCTCTTTTCGAGGGGCGAAACTCCTTCAAAAGTACTCCGCTTATAATTCTTTAAATTACAATCAATTCAAAAGTACAATTAGAAATAAATTAACAGAAGTATAATTATGTAATCCTATATTATCAAAACAAAAATACAAAATACAAAAATACATTATATCAATATAGAAAATATTAGTCAGACATCAAGAAGCAGCACTAGCGTAATTAAATAACCAATGTAAATAAATTTAATACCTTAATCTTAAAACTGTAAACTGTTTATATGTCTTTAATAAACTGCTATCAATCAATCTTGATTGCATTTCTTGACTGGCTGACTTTGGCGCCGGTCATGTATTTTTCTCACATCTTTGAGAATTTTAATTTTAATTTTCCATTCATATCTGATATAGCCCAAGTTTCATCTTTCAATTCAATTTTGAATAATATATTGATTTTATTACGTTATTTTATTTTATATTTATCAACGCTTCCTTAATTTAATTTATTATTTTTATGCTGCTGTAAATTTCTCAATATGGATTCTGTACTTGTTTGTCGCCTCTCATACAGCAGGGATAATTTACTGAAACTTCAAGACAGTGGAAGAAATCCAATAGAACCACCTCTGGCACATGGAATTCACGATTTTATTTGGCTATGTCGCTATAAGCGATCTGAAAAGAGAAAGAAAAGAGGAATAAGAGCTGGGAAAAAAGTAAAAAATCGCCATGCAAATAAAATCGTAAACCAAGGGAAAACTCACTCAGCCATTGAAAGACAACAATGGATGAATAGTCTTTCAGTAACAGAAATTGGACAACAGACTATTGAATCCATTGATAAGCATTGTTCAACTGAAAACAACAGCTCGGATCTGCGGACTGCCCCCCGGGACCGTGAGGTGGGAAAGCCTAAAGGAAAACCTACCCCCGCATTCGTAACTATAGCAACTTTCAACGCAAATACATTAATAAAAGAACATCGTCTTAGTGAGCTGATAAAGCTCGCAGAAGACATGGAGATCGACATCATTGCTCTGCAAGAACATAGAAGAGTTCTTCAAACAGATTTTGAAACCATCAACGTCGGCAAAGGATGGACAGCACGCCTAAGCAGTGCACGAACAGGTGGACATGGTGGAGTTGGCTTTATAACATCCCCACGCATTGAGCATTGCATTTTAAAAGTCGATAATCATCATCATCGTGTTATCTCTATGTCAGCTCAGCTAAAAGACCAACGAATCCATATTATCAACTGCCACCTACCAACAGCTGCTCAGCCATCTACATTAGAAGTGTGCAATATACTAGATATGATTGACAACATCATGGAAAACCTTCCGAGCCGTGACTTGACATTACTTGCAGGTGATATGAATGCAGATCTACCATGCGATGGTATGACAGTAAAGAACAAGCATACATTTAAAGTCACGCCTCAATCTGAACATTCTTGCGCAGTATCTGACTTTGTAGTTGGACATGAACTTACTGCAATTAATGGAACAATGCGTCAGAAACAGCGTAAATTGGTCACATTTTACGGACCACGCAAACGGAAAGCTCGATTAGACTACATATTCGTGCACAGCCGTAGAGCACATCTAATCAGATTTGTAAAGACCATTCGACCCCGCTGTATTCCATCAGACCATGCAATGGTATACTGCCGCATCAACGTGAGACTCTGGCTACCAAGAATCAGGAAAGCAAGATCACAGCCAAATTGGGACTCCTTAAAAAATGAAAACATCAAACAAGAGTTTATCAATGAAGTCTTCAAATCACATTCTGGTGAAGAAAACTACGATTCATACGTTGAAGCAATTCACAGTGCTGCAAACAGAGTACTTCCAATAAAGCGTTCAAATAGAGTCACATGTCTGTGGGATAGTGATTATGGAATCTGCAAAGAAAGGCATCGTCTTCTGGAAGCTCCTAGAGGAGAAATAAATAACCATGAGAGAATACTCGAAGAAGCACATAACCATGCAAGGGAGCAGCTAATTAAGCAAGTTGCAGATAACATCAATCAACATCATGAAGCCGGGCGCAATCAGGCGGTATGGCGTGGCATAGAACAACTCACTGGCCGTAAACAAAGACCAAATGCCATTGTGAATGCATCATCAATTAAAGATCGCCTAAAAATGATTGAGTCACACTTCAGCAACATATTAAATTCTAATCAGAACTTGCTACACCTATGTGATCCACTCCAGCCTCCAACGGGATTACCACCTGCACCTGCAGTCAAGTCTGGACCAATCACTGATGAAGAAATTTCACGTGCATGCAGTTCAACATCTAGTGGCAAAGCCAGCGGACAAGATCACATTCCTTCTGATGTCACGCGCATTACCGAAATCACTGAGAGATATCTGAAACCAATAATGAATCCTATGATTACAGAGGGTAAGGACCCACCTCAATGCTTTCGAAAGTCAACCATTGTCTGCATCCCAAAGCAGGGAAATGTCAATAATCTAAACAATCAACGCGGTCTCTCCTTAATGCTATGTAGTGCAAAGTTGTACAACCGCATCATCATGGACAGATTAAGGACGAGATTGGAGTCAATACTGCTGAACATACAAGCCGGTTTCAGGATGGAGAGAGGGACAACTGAGCAAATTACTGCCTTAAAGATCTGTATTGAAACCTGTCAAAAAAGGAAGAAAGACCTAGTGGTAATATTTGTTGATTTCAAGAAAGCATTCGACAGCATCACCAGAAGTGCATTACCTACGATCATGAGGTTCTATGGCATACCAGAAGATATCATAACAGCAATCATGTCAATGTACACCAATACAGAAGCCACGGTAAAGACTCGAAATGGATATACTGACCCGTTCACAACCACCTCTGGTGTTCTACAGGGTGACACCTTGGCACCATATTTATTCATCTTGGTCATGGACTACGTGTTACGGATGTCACTAAGGGAAGAAGATGCTTATACCTTAAGAAGACGTCTCTGCCTCAGGAAACCAGCTGTGAAGTTACCAGCCTTGGCCTACGCGGATGACTGTGCATTAATGAGCAACGATGCCCGATCAGCAGAACGCCAACTACACCGATTCGAGACAGAGGCAAGGAAGGTTGGATTGTCAATCAACGAGGCAAAAACCGAAGTTATGTACATTGGACCTCCATCAGATGAATATACCATCAAATCAATCAACGGACAACCACTTCCTGTTGCAAAAGATTACAAATACCTTGGCTGCCAAGTTCTCAAAAGTGAATCATCGTTCAAACATAGAAGACGTTTAGCATGGACTGCAGCCATTAAACTCAGGAAGGTATGGGGATCCAATGTCGACATGTCATGTAAAGTACATCTTTTTACGTCATGTATTGAAAGCGTGCTCTTTTATAGCTCTGAAGCATGGACTCTCAGCACCACACTAGCAGAGCAAGTAGATGCCTCCCACAGAGCACTTATTCGATATGCAGTGGATATCAGATTCCCCAATGTTATCAGCAACAAAGATTTATATAATCTGACGGGATTGAAGGCTGCACAGAAGCGCATACGTAATCTTCGCCTCTCGCTCATTGGCCACGCCTTAAGACGCCCAACCTGTCCTCTGGCTATGTCACTGAATCCTGACAATCAACCGACCGAACCACTGAGAAGGGGAGGCGCTCTTATGAACACCTATGTTGGACAATTTACGAACGATCTTGGCGCCATGTACATACAACCAAATAATGTCATGTCCAAAGCGAATAACCGTGATGGCTGGAGAAATAATGTAGTTAAATTATGTAAATAAACTTAAAGTTACTATTTTTGTTACGACGTTCAATAATTATGTATATATTTATAAATATCTTTTAATTGTACATACTAATTTGACGTAAAGAGAGAGATCAATCAATCAATCAATCAATCAATCAATCACACACACACACACACACACACACACACACACACACACACACACACACACACACACACACACACACACACACACACACACACACACACACACACACAGAATTTTCGTAATGACGGACGTGAAATATTTCACTAGTGCGTTTTCAGAGTTTTTATATTTTAATTGTCAAAACTAGTATCAGTTACAATAGCTTGAATGATCGCTGAGCATTTCCAGTAAGTTACAGACTGTTGGTAAGTTATAATTCTACCTCTAAGGAATTAAAAAGTAGAATATGTCAAACGCTACTTCAATTGAAGCTGGATTTGATGTCGAAGGTGATGGCAATGTTACTGGGAATCTGAGAACAAAATTCAGAAAAGATGGTAAGAACATTGAAAATTTGTACTTTCATACTTCAACTACTGAAACATGGAGATCAACTTTACTGCCGTATTATAAAAATAAGAATTTCACGACGAAACAGCAAAAGAAAAACTCAAACACAGATATGGTACAAATATACGAAGATAAACAGATGAAAAGCAAATACCTTTGTCTTGAGCTTCATAACTCTACAGGTAATGTTATCATAACTTGGACCAAAGGCATGGAGAACTTTAGATTAACACATTTCCAAGAAATTATGAAGCTAGTACAGGAAAATTTCGATTTAAACCGAATAGAAACTGGTAGCTTGACTTCAAACGATAATTGTGTAGAATTACCAGGCGCCATTTTGGATTTGGAAACATGCTCGAATTGCGAAAGAGAGGCCGATGATTCTAGTTGCCATGGCATCCGTTGCTATGACTGCAAAAAGTTAATACATTTAGAATGTTTTGAAGATAGAAATGGAGTGTCAATAACATTGGAAGAACTTTCTGTACTAATGAGATTTTCAAACATAAAAATGTCATGCAAAATATGCAATAATAAATTTAAAAATGTGGAACAGTCAGACATTCTACAACGTGTAAAAACTACAGAAACAGCTAGGGCATTAATTTCTAAGAAACTTGATAGATTAATGAGTTTCACAATGGAAACAAACACAGAAATCCCAACTATCAGCAATTCGAATAGACATGATATCAACAAAAGCTATGCAGACGTTCTCAGAATACAGACACAGCAAAAGTTGCACGAAAAAGCTGTGAAAAATATTTCTGAGCAAGAAAAACGCAAGCTAAACGTGATTTTTCGTGGACTTTCACCTTGCAGTGACTTTAATACCGACAAAGAGCTCATTGATGACATCAATCTGAATGCTTTGGGAATTCACGTAGAAATTGAGTCTTGCCAACGACTGGGAAAAGAATCAAGTAGTCGACCACAACCGTTATTAGTAAAATTAAAATCTTTTAAAGACAAAATCACCTTATTAAAGAATTCAAAATATTTGAAAGACACTTCTCTCTACAACGTGTTTGTCTCACCTGACTACACTGTTGATGAACAAAAGATGATGTCAAAATTGCGTACAGAATGTAAAACAAGGAACGGGAGTCTGAATGAGCCAGGTGACAGATGGGTCATTCGAAACTTCACCATTGTCCAACTGAAATCCCTCACATATAATGCTTCTCCATGACTTGGTATTCGGCCTTCTGTTTCATCAATCATACATTCAAAAAATCTAAAAATATTATCAATCAATGTGCAATGCCTAACGTGTCCCCGACTGACTGAATTACATACTTTTATGATTGAAAACAGAATCGATATTGCTATTTTGCAAGAAACATGGCTCCAGCCAGAATCTGTAGATATTGCCATACCTGGTTATGAAATGTTACGAAACGATAGAGATGGTAGACAAGGGGGGACAGCAGTTTACTACAAAACTAATCTTAAATTGGCCATTGATTCATCCATAACAAAACAATCATATGGAATAAATTATGAACAACTAGCAATTAAAATACAAACATCCAACATGAAGACATTTTATATCATAAATTGTTACAATCCGAAGCAAGAAAATTATTTACAAGCTATTGATCAATTACAAACTACATTGGAAATTTTATCTGAGAAAGCTTGTGACTTTATTATTGCCGGTGATTTAAATATTGACTACCTAAAAAATTCGCCATCAAAAATTTCTCTTCTTGATTTCATGTCACAATTCGACCTACATTCTCACAATACTGATCCAACACGCATTACTGAAACCACTGAAACATGTATTGACTATCTGATATCTTCTGCATCAATCAGTCAGAATATTGGCGTATGCTCTGTGACACCTGTGTGCAACTCAGATCATCTTGGATTGACGACGACAATAAATTGCAACATTGAAACACCTGCAAAAACACTCAAAACCATTAGATCATATAAAAATTTCAACAAGGACGCATTCTGTGAAGATCTTCTGAATTGTGACATGTCCAGATTTAATGCAGCTATAGTTGATGAAGATATAGATACAGCAGCAGAATTTCTACAACGAACATTACATCAAACATTAAATAAACATGCACCCATCAAAACAATTGTATTACATGCTAATTATGCACCCTGGGTAAATATCGAACTACGAAATGAACTAAAACAAAGAAACAAATTAAGATACATTGCCATGAAATCAAAACAGTCTCATGACTGGAAATTATATAAAAACCAAAGAAACCAGGTGAATTACAAGCTAAGAATAGCAAAAATTGACTATAATAAAGCTAAATTTTCAGAATGTGATGAAAATGTGACAGATATCTGGAATCAAGTGAAAAGGCTAACAACAAAGCAGAAATATAAATGCACAGCGTCAAATAAATCAGATCTAGATAAAATAAACAGATTTTTCAGTGAGGTTGGATCAACCATAAAGACAACAACACACACTACTCCAAATTATGAAAATATTGAACAATGCAACAAAGTATTTAATTTCAACTCTGCATCTGTCATTGACATTGTAAAAGCTGTTGCTATGTTACCAAACTGGAAGGCACCCGGAAACGATGAACTAAATGGTTATGTGATAAAAGCTGCACTCCCTGCAATTGCTACACCGCTTACAAGTCTTGTTAACTTATCCATCAAATTATCTGTTTTCCCTGAGAGTTTTAAATTTACTATTGTGTCTCCTATACCAAAATCATCTTCCGCAACTACACCAGACCAGCATCGTCCTTTAGCATTATTATCACTGTTATCAAAGGTCGTTGAAAGAATAATATACCTACAATTGTACCCACATATTTCACCTCTCCTCACAAAATACCAACATGGATTTCAACTTGGTCGTTCTACAATCACAGCGTTACTTAATATAACAGAAAATATTTTAAATACTATGGAACATCGCGAACTGTCCCTTCTAATTTTGCTCGATCTTTCTAAAGCTTTCGATAGCCTCCAGCATGATATATTACTGCATAAACTGAAACTCTTTGGACTATCTGATCATGCACTAACCTGGATGAACTCGTATTTAGCAAACAGAAGACAAGTTGTAAAGGTAAATAATATTTATTCTGAAGAAATTGTATTGACATGTGGTGTACCTCAGGGATCAATTCTTGGCCCTTTGCTCTTTTTAGTTTACGTTAATGATCTACCTACTGCTATCTCTCATGGGACTGTAGGCCAATTCGCAGATGACAGCCAAATTTTATATAAGTATAACCCAAAAAATCCACATTCATTGTCAACCGTACAACACAATATCATGGAAGATCTAGAATCAATAACATCATGGTTTAAATCCAACTCACTTCTAGTAAATGCAAAGAAGACCCAAATAATGGCAATTGGAGAGAGAAGACTGAAAGCAACACCATTGCCGAATCTATTCATCGATAATCAAATTCTTACCTATGTCAGCCAAGCTAGAAATCTTGGAGTGGTATTCGATGATGAAATGACTTACAAGAGCCATATTAATCAACTAATAAAAACTGCAACATACAGATTAAAAGCAATCTCAAAGCAACGTAAGTTCATTCCAGCAGAACTATTCAAAAAAGTCATTGAGGCAAAAATAATCATGCCCTGCTTATACGCTTTAGAAGTCTGGTCTTCTTGCACAAAAACACAAATACGGCGTGTGCAAATCAGTATCCAGAACTGGGCGGCGAAATTAATTGCTGGCAAAAGGAAATTTGAGGAGATGGGAGATCTACTAGATGAAATTGACTGGCTTCCAATCAAAGACCTTGCTGAATTACGCACTGTGTGCACAGCTCGCCAGTCAGCACTTGGATTGTATGGATCCACCATGCAATATCTATTTAAGAAATCCCATTCAAGGTACGATACACGTAAAAAACTGTACATACTTCCACGTGTTTATACCGACCGTGGCAAGAGATCGTTCTCCTTTCGTGGTGCAGAGCTACTTAATAAATATAATCAATTTGAACACTATAATAAAATGAAATATAAAAATGAAATTAAAAACAGTCTTAAAACAACAGAAATATAACTATTATGTAGCGTAATCAATTTGTCAGACATCAAGAATCAACTGCATTTAACTGAGTCTTACTTTTACTTGTAATTAATTATAAAAGCCTAGAAAACATTGTATTAAGTTGTTTATATGTCTTAAATATACTAATATCTATCTATCTATCTATCTATCACACACACACACACACACACACACACACACACCGATTTGTTGAACTATATACACACATCATTGAAAATAGAATAGATTTGTTAATCTTGCAAGAAACATGGTTGCAACCAGAGTCAGTAGATAATTCCATACCTGGATATGAACTATTAAAAAACGACAGAGATGGCAGACAAGGGGGCACTGCAGTTTATTATAAAACAGATCGAAAATTGACAATTGACTTAAATATGACAAAACAATCCTGTGGAATTAGTTATGAACAATTAACAGTGAGAGTGCAAACATCAAATAAAAGCGTATTCTATATTGTAAATTGTTACAATCCAAGACAAGAAAACTATTTACAAGCTATTGATTATTTACAAACAACATTAGAATTTCTATCAGAGAAAAATTGTGATTACATTATTGTGGGTGATTTAAACATCGATTACTTCAAAAATTCACCATCAAAAACATCTCTACTTGATTTAATGTCACAATTTGACTTACATTCCCACAATACTGATCCAACACGCATTACTGAAACCACTGAAACATGTATAGATTATTTATTATCTTCTGCATCGATCAGTCAAAATATCGGTATATGTTCTGTGGGACCTGTATGCAGCTCAGACCACCTTGGATTGACGGCAACAATAAATTGCAACATTGAAGCCCCTGCAAAACAATTTAAAACCATCAGATCTTACAAACGCTTCAACAAAGAAGCATTCTGTGAAGACCTTCTAAATACAGACATGTCAAAATTCAGTAAGGCCATAATTGATAAAGACGTTGAACTAGCAGCAGATTTATTACAAAACACATTACATGAAACATTGAATAAACATGCACCTGAAAAAACGATTGTTCTTTATCCCAATTATGCACCTTGGGTAACAATAGAAATCAGAAATGAACTGAAACAGAGAAATAAAATGAGATACGCAGCAATGAAATCAAAGTGTCATAAAGACTGGAAAAGCTACTATGAATATAGAAATAAAATTAATTACAAACTAAGAAAAGCAAAAATAGAATATAACAAACTAAAATTTTCAGAATGTGGTGATGACGTAAAAGAGGTGTGGAATCACATAAAAAGAATAACAAAAAAACATCAATTCAAATGTACTGCGTCAACAAAAGAAGAACTCAACAATATCAATCAATTTTTCAGTAAGGTAGGAGAGAACATCAAAACCACTACCCACACATCACCAAATTACTCAACCATCGAAAAATCATATCAATTATTCAATTTTACAACAATTAATGAGATCGACACAATTAAAGCTGTGTCAATGCTCCCTAACTGGAAAGCACCTGGCAATGATGGCCTGAATGGTTACGTAATAAAAGCTGCACTTCCTGCCATAGCGAAACAACTAACTCAACTTATCAATCTCTCTCTCTCGCAGTCTGTTTTTCCTTCAGTTTTCAAATTCACAATTGTATCCCCAATCCCAAAAACACTAGCATCTACAACACCAGATCAACATCGCCCTTTGGCATTACTTTCTTTATTATCAAAGGTCATTGAGAGAATAGCTTATTTACAACTTTATCCCTTCATTTCCCCACTGCTTAGTAAATTTCAACATGGCTTTCAACTGGGACGCTCTACAGTCACAGCTTTATTAAACATCACAGAGCAAATATTTAATTCGATGGATCGTCATCATCTTAGTCTACTGATATTAATGGACCTTTCAAAGGCATTTGATAGTCTACAACATGACATACTACTTCACAAATTAGAATTAATTGGACTATCTGATCCTGTACTATCTTGGATGAAATCTTACCTTGACAATCGAACTCAGGTGATCAAAGTTGATAACAAATACTCGGACGAAATTACATTGACATGTGGGGTACCTCAGGGATCGATCCTTGGGCCCTTGTTGTTTTTGGTGTATGTTAATGACCTACCAAATGTTATAAAAAATGGTAGCGTTGGTCAATTTGCTGATGATACTCAGTTATTATATAATTATAAACCGAAAAGTTTTTGCTCCTTTACAGTAATTGAAAAGAAGATTTTAGATGATCTAACTGCCATTACATCATGGTTTCAATCAAATTCACTACTGCTTAACTCCAAAAAGACAAAAATCATGGCAATTGGACACAAAAAAGTTAAAGACACTCAGCTACCAACAATATCGGTGAAAGGGGAAACGTTAGAATATGTAAATGAAGCTAGAAATCTTGGTGTCATATTTGATGATCATATGACCTTCAAATCACACGTAAAACAAATAATTAAAACTGCAACGTATAGACTAAGAGCAATAGCAAAGCAACGTACATTTATACCGCCAGAACTATTTATCCAAGTTATAGAATCCAAAATATTACAACCAAGCCTCTATGCGTTAGAAGTATGGTCTTCTTGTGACAAAACAGAAATAAGAAAGGTGCAAATAAGTATACAAAATTGGTGTGCAAAATTAATTGCAGGTAAACGAAAATTTGAAAAAATGGACAATTTATTAGATGAGCTTGGCTGGTTACGTATCGATAAACTAGCTGAACTGCGCACTGTGTGCACAGCTCACCAGTCAGCGCTTGGATTAAATGGATCCACCATGGAACATTTATTTAAGAAATCGAATTCAACGTACAATACACGTAAAAAACTGTATACACTTCCACGTGTTTATACCGACCGTGGCAAGAGATCGTTCTCCTTTCGTGGTGCAGAACTACTTAATAAATATAATCAATTTGAACACTACAGTAAAATGAAATATAAAAATGAAATTAAAAAAGTCTTAAAGCAACAGAAATATAACTATTATATAGCGTAATCAATCAATTTGTCAGACATCGAGAATCAACTGCATTTAACTGAATCTTACTTTTACTTGTAATTAATTATAAAAGCCTAGAAAACATTGTATTAAGTTGTTTATATGTCTTAAATATACTAATATCTATCTATCTATCTATCTATCTATCACACTTTCCAGACTTTTACGGGACTAAATGATAGAAAAGCGATAAATTACTCTCCTCAAAATGTCCAGGACAGCTGTAGCCTGCGTTACAGACCGCGATTCATTCACAAAAGAATAGGGTCTGTGTGAATTGCTCGGTTTCTCTGTCCGGGCCTCGTATCAGAATAAGATTGATGTCACATAATTACGGTATGCAAGATTAAGATGATTCTCACCGGGATTCTCACATTACTAGAGTGGCTGGACAGAGAACTGTGCAAAACACACAGACCCTATTCTTTTGTGAATGAATCGCGGTCTGTAATAGTCTGCGTACCAGCCCCAAGGTTTTTTACGGTTTCAGAAAAAACCTTGGGGCTGGTACGCAGGCTAGGTCTGTAAACGCAGACTAGGAGAGCTGTAGCGGAGAGCGATTCTGAGAAAATACCAAGATCTAGGATTCACGCGGTTATATTTTGTAAATAAACAAGAGAACTTAGTCAGCCACAACCAAACAACCACGTGGGTCAAATATTTACGCGACATGAACATGAACATGAAACTATGATGAGCATGAATGGTCGTGTCTAGCTACTGGTGTCACCAGACATAAACAAGAATAAAAATAATCCATATGTTTTCCGATTAAGTGAAAAATGCGAGATGTTGGGCCTATGAAATTTATCAGAGCGAGTCAGCTAAAGGGCAGTACGATACAATTACTTTGAAATTCGAGAACAAGCCTAGAACAAGCCGGCTGTATTTTGTAAGCGTGCTCGCTGTTTCCAAGTGAATTTCCATATGTAACAGGCCAGTTAATTTGAAGAAGAAATATAGGCTATGATTACACTTGACTCTACATGGTATAAATCATGCAAAGTAGGTGTGAGGCTCTCACTGTGTGGCAATTTTGCAGCAAAATACTGTGGACCCAGGTATTCCCTTCCAAACTACAGGCAGGTCGCTTAGCTTTTTATCAAATTGCTCAATTGCAAATAACTAAGTTGTATTAAATTAAATAAATGGAAATCTCCAGAAATATATACTTACATTACAGCAAATGTTTTCTTTAATTTAACATTTCGCAGCTGCAATATATCAGGACTATTATATCTATCTAATCCTAGATGATTTCAACGAGCTCAATTTTCAAGTCTTTCTTCTGCTCAAAGAAGTCAAACAATGAAGACACTGCCCCATTGAGTTGAATGGACGTCGTTACCATACCAACGAGATTAGTATTGTGCAATTTGAGCCTGATGCAATGCCGACAATTTGAACGTCAGAGACCGTCGTCCATCAGTATACTTATTCAGTTCAGATAACTGGCTGATCATAAGTCATAGATTTCACGCGATATAGAAAGAAGAATATGATATGATATGATTAAATCATTTAGGGGGGTCTAGGGGCATGTCCCCCATATAATGGGAGAAGACCCTGAAATGCGGGAGACTCCCCCCGAAAGTGGGAGGGTTGAGAGCTCTGCTATATGTTATGAGGGTAAATGATTGAGAGAGATAAAATAACATCCACTCTCGTAGAGATTTCAAAACGGAGTCAAATGTAATTAATAAAATATAACGGGGCAATACACAGGGGAAAGGGAACTTGATATTAGTTATTATTAGTTATCAGTCCTTTGAAAAAAAGTTATGTATAACTTAAAGGTTCTGAATAAATGATGATGATGATGATGATGATGATGATGATGATGATGATAGTTTGAATTATGATAATACGCATTAGCATAACATAAGCATCCAGCTACAGGGATGGGAGTAACGATTACAAAAGTATAACGGCGTTACTTGTAATCGTTACTTTTAAGTAATTTCTACTTATAACTAGTTACTTTTTGGGGAAAGTAACTTCTAATTGTAA
Organism: Haliclystus octoradiatus; assembly: GCA_916610825.1. Taxonomy (NCBI): domain Eukaryota; kingdom Metazoa; phylum Cnidaria; class Staurozoa; order Stauromedusae; family Haliclystidae; genus Haliclystus; species Haliclystus octoradiatus. Next base: position 34,467,730 of record OU744448.1, on the reverse strand, counting down.
CTTTTCATTAGAAAATTAGTAACGTATTTTCCGCTACTTTTTATTTTTTCCGTTACTTTTCACTTTTTCATTTTCTTGTTGTTTTCCACAAAAGAATGACGCCCAACACATTTGTCTAAAAGGACCATACACCAAGCGAAACCATAACACTTCGTAGAAACCCAGGGGGGGGGTAACTTCCATTGCGCTTCGACGGGGTCGTTCAAATGGAACTTTGGCAGTGTAACCGCCAGTTCTTATTACTTACACTGAGTTGGCGCGGCGAATGACAGTAACATTAGAATGATAGGATAGACACAATAAATAGACACAATTTGTTACGATAACGATATTATGTGTTGTTTTCTTTGATAGAGAAACGTTGAATATGACTTGCACGAATTACCGTTTTAAACTATAAACATGAAATAAATGAAAGTTATGTTAAAATACTAATAAAATGCTGTAAAAGGATAGAGTATATAGATATGTAAGATTATTGTTATAATTAATGTAAATAATTCATACCGTGTGTCCGATGGTGGAAAGTTGTTGTTGCTCTTTCGGTGATATTTTGCCACTAAAGTTTAATATATGCGCTATGCAATATATTATGAGCATGCGCAGTAGTATATATAATTTAAGTTAATTTAGTAGGAATTGGCGCTTACAGGCAGAATGACCATAAAAAATTTTCACATGATGAAAAAGATACCCAAAATATATTTTTATGAATGGCAGATGCAGCCAAAACAAATGAAAACAAAAATTTCATAGGCAAATTTGTTTTGCATCATAAAAAACTTGCAAAGGCATCAAAAGGATACCTCAAAAAAAAATTATCACCAAGCATACCCCAAAATTTTTTTAAGGATTTTGAAAAAGGTACCCTTTAATATTTGAACGTCCCCGTATATCCAAAGTATGGAAGTTACCCCCCGGGGTAGAAAGCTTACTGATTGCTCCATGTAATTCAATACCTATCCGTTGATGTGTCAATGTTCCATATTTTGTTGCTATTTCCGTTCCCAAGAAAAAAAAGGTACAAAAAGAGTCAGAGCTAATCCAGTTTTTGGACAACTGCGATAATAAATTAGAAATATTAAATGTATATCCAGCTTTAAGAGATATTTTTATCATGTTAAGCACATCGCTCCCAGCAAGTGCAGCATGTGAAAGACTTTTTAGTGCTGCTGGCCTGATATGTAAACGCAATAGAAGTAGATTAAACGATTTTAATTTTGAAAATTAATTACTTAGTAAGCCAAATTCTAACATTTCAATTTTACCTGAATAGTTTAATGATTTATTTTGTATCTACATATGATTTATTCATTATCTTAGATATGATTCTTTTATATATGTTTCACTGATGTCAATTGCATTATGTTGATCATATTAATTGTGTTCTCTTTTTTATGTACTCCATATTAAACCTGATGAAATTCTATACATTTGCAAAAGTAGCAGCAAAAGTAATTGTAACTAGTTACTTTTGAATTAAAAGTAACTTGTAATTTCAAAAGTAACTTTTTGCCAAAATAACTGTAACTGTAACTAGTTACATGTGAAAAGTAGCTTACCCATCCCTGTTCAGCTATGATATGATATTATGATGTGATCTATTTCGTCAACTTGACCATGTGACTTGACCGACAATAAACTACCTCTTGGATGTAACTATGCTGTAGCTTGCCGTTGTTGTAACGTATCTTCTTGGTGAAGTAGCATATAGCGCGGACGCCCCTTTTTAACCACAAGTTTCCCTGTATTTGCCTGTCACCATTGTTGACAAATAAAATACATACATACATACATACATACATACTGTAATATTAGCCTGCGTGCAGACTAAAACCTATCTTAACGAAAGTGCAATCTTTACACTTTCGTTAAGATAGGTTTTAGTCTGCACGCAGGCTATGTAATATTGAATCATTGGAAGTTTTGACAAGGAAGTTTTTAGGAACATTTATACTGAGAGTTGATTGTCTTTTCATTTCAATGAGACAATAGACCTAAGACAAACAAATATGTTCGTGTGAAATCATCTGTGAACAGGGAACATAATATTATATACAAAATATTAGATATCTTTCGACAATGGCAGGCATGTTTCTATATTTCACAATTGTAATATCTTTGATATTGTTACAATTATGTTTAATTATAAATGGAGATACGATGAAAGGTCATTTGGAGCCACTTGGAGAACATATGCCACCGGATTCCGTCGATGAAATAAATGGATTTCCAAGTGCGGAAGAATTTATGCAGAAGTATGTCAAAGAGTCAAAACCGCTGGTGTTTAGAGGAGCAGCGAAACAATTTCCTGCATTTAAAATTTGGACAGAAAAATACTTGAAAGATAGATATCCTAATCTTGAATTTCGCTTAGAAGGAAAACGTGAAAAACAAGGTGGAATGCCTATTGGTGCAATCGGTATTGGCCGAGATACACTCTCAAGTTTTATAGATACATACCATAATACTGACCGATATATCGTATCTGAACTACCAACACCGATGTGGAATGATGTCAGTGTATTACCAAGTTTATCGTGTGGTCCAATTATTAACCGATTTGTCGAGATAGATATGTGGTTGAGTGGAGGGGGTACAAGTAGTATGTTACACAAAGATGCTTATAATACAATTAACTGTGTTGTCAATGGTACAAAAGAATGGAAATTAATTGAATTTAAACACCAAGATAAAATTTATCAATTTCAAGAAGAAACTGAAGGTGTCGGTGGTTTCTCAAGTATTAATGTTAGTTCTGTAGATATGACTAAATTTCCATTGGTTTCAAAAGCACCATGGTCGTTTACAACTATTCATAAAGGTGATTGCTTATATTTGCCTGGTAGTATGTGGCATCAAGTTAAATCATTTGGTACAATGAACGCTGCAGTGGCATTTTTATTCTCAAGATTTGAAAATCAAACAAAAAATCATGATTTTTCAAATTGTAAATCGGATAATGAAAACTTGGAAACATATTTACCATTAAGTGAAGTTGATGTTGACTTACAATTCCCTGGTCATGGTCCGATGACTATGGGGGTTTTTGATTTTGAAAATGGGAAGGAAGCACTTTATGAGAACTTCAATAAAAAAGGTAAATTTAATTTGAAACTTTCAGCATGGAACTTTAAAGATTCTTGGCAAGGTGGAACAAAAAAGCAACATTATCGAAAAGCACGTGGATTATTGAAATTACTTAGAAAATGGACTGGTAAAAAAGATGATGTCATATTAATTAGTGATGTTGAGTCTATAAGTAGACCTGGTTTGCGTGAAATACTACCTTACATTCATCCTGAAATACCAGAGAATTTGTTAGATTATGAATATTATTATATTGACGACAATTCAATAGGGTATGCTATGCGTTTGCTTCTAAACAAACATGGCGTACTTACAAAAAAAGATTTCCTACAAACTTACATAAATGAAATAGGAGGAACAGAAAAATTTGGACAAATAATCTATTCTCGTTTACAAGTAGATTCACATGAAAAAGAGGAACTGACGGAAGAGGAAGTTAAATCAAGGTTAAGATATGCGTTGTTCAGATACAAAAGAGGAGATGCGGTTGAGACTGGTTTTGTCCATGGTGGCGACGAAGCAGATGAATTCAAGACAAATGAAAGTTATATTATTGATGAAGAAGAATGGGAACAATTTTTAAATCAAGGGGAAGATAGGAACACAGAAATTAAGGCTGATGACGTCAGAGATGAACTTTGATGATATCGTAGTCATAATAGGATGTATTTAATAACACGGCATTCAATGGTATAAATAACATTGGCATTTTACTATACAGATGTGTTGTGATAATTTATACTGTGACAATATAGGGTATAGTATTACTGGGTTGTGTTTGGCATTGATTCGTGATGGCAAACACATTAATAAAAACGAAGGATACATGTTCCAATCGTATATGTTTGACCGCTAGACAAACATGGGTGAGCGTTCCATGAACATTGACGGAGCTTCCAGGACGGAGGACGTTCACTGCTTGCTAGTGTTCAGCACTGCCGGAAAGGTAACCTTTCCCAAATGTCATAATTATTCATACGACAGACAGGTCATCCACAGATGTGCATGTAAAAATAATTCCATAAAAATGAGACACGCCTTCTTCTAGCGACTATACATAGAAGTGTATCATAAAGGGTATACCCTCAGAACAGCCTATAACCTCGCCCGACAGCTAATTTCTGCTTGGAGTCTATTATGATAAAGTTGGTTTTGGTTTAATAACGGGGGTTTATTTCACAGACAGTGTTCGATAAAATGAGGGATTCTGGTACAGAGAGTCTCGGAAGGCTAGCACAAAATAATTCAGACGGAAAAGGAGGAAATAGTTGTATTCATTCTTTGTCCAATCAGAAGAAGAAGTGTTTCCTTTTTCTTTCGATTTTTATCATATGTTTATGGCAATAAATGGATAAATAACCTCTAAATAAAAACTGTGAAACCGTTTGCATGATATTAATCAATACAAACAATTTTGAAAGCAAAACTTAGAATCCTGGAAGATGAAAAGTATTTTATTGGATCTTGATCGGATCGCATTAACTATCATTTCATTTATTTTGTCTAATGATTGACAGGGAAAACAATCAAGGATGGTCACCTCACATTCTCTCGCAAAAATGCAGCTTATATATCAACAAGCAAGTTAGAATAAGTGTAATACTGTAGTATATGTCACTATAAGTAAATATAATTTGAGATATAATAAGAATATATCCAGTGTACATGCATATAATACTATAATTGATTTTGAATTTACAATGGACTTATAAATTATAAAAATAATTAGCAAAAGGGTGAGATACTGATCGAACCAAAAAGGATAAAAACTCGTCTGGTAAAGAGTTTCACCACGCAAGGGACGGCTCTTGAGCAAAATTGAAATCTCACACAATCATTTCTTGGGTTACATAGAGGTTCAGTTCTATGCAAAGGAATGTGACAGCAAAAAATATTAGTATAGGCTTTTCAATTCTAAACATTTCGCCAAATGGACAACGTCGGTAATGCCATTTATAATTTTACATAAACGATAGAGATCGGCTTTTACTCGTCGCACTTCCAATGACTCTATATTTAATAAGTTTAAGCGATCAGCAGAGTCAACATAATCTAGATTGGCAAAATAGCAAACTTTTTCAGGGAATACCACTGGACATTTACTATTAGAATATAAAATCATTGGAAAGATGTGGGCTCCAAACTGGGCTTGAAGATTCCAATATGGGCCGGAAATAAGGTATATATATATAAGGTATATTTAACTTATACTATAACTCCTTGACCACTGCATCACAATAAAATACTATTTTTCAAGCTATATATTCTATATGACAAGAATTTAAATTCAGTTATAAAAATTTGTAGCTGTGTATAGGTACGTGTAAGATACTACGGACTGGCATTGTTTAGAATTCACGAATGAGTAGTAACTAGCTGTAGCTGTTAAAAGTTAAACCGTGTTAATTAAAGGGACTGATATGACGAGTTAGTGCTCAATTATTTCCAGGGAGTCTGGGCGCAATGATGTGAGTAGTGTGTGTGTAGACCATGATGTAGCCCTGCAAATGTATTAGAAAATACTCCCCATTTTATAGCCCCAACTCATTTCAGGGTATCTCAGTTGCCAAAGACTTCTATGTCTTCCATTTAATCTTGTTAGATTAAGCCATAGCATGTTGGAATTTTTTGATTTTCAAAGCATATTATCTCAACATTCAACTATATTACCACAGTGGATCTTCACATTGTTACTGTTTATATCGTTTGTTCAAACCATAGAGCACTGTTACGATATATTTAAACATAATGTTCTTAATCTGAGGACCTTGAGGACCTGAGTAATTCGAAAAACGTTATGAACATCTGTTGGCTACTGTTCTATTATAGATCTTTTCTAGTTGTAATGAACTTACCTGCGGAAAACAAGAACGAATAAGCAATTATCAGAAAGTCCTATTCTTTAAGCTATAACCAGATATTGACCACAACATTGAGCAGGTGTCTCTTTGGAAAAAGGTGAAGTACCCAAAAAGTTCCAAAAATTATATTGATGCTACTCAAAAAATTCCAAAAATTTAAAAATGCTACCCAAAAAGTTCCAGCATGTTGATTGATTTTAAGTAAATACACAAACATAATGCAAAATTTTACTTCAAAAATTCTTGAAAAAGTCAAAAATAAGATACCCAAAAGTTCCAAAATTTGAAATCTCATACCCATAAAGTTTTTTCTCCGCTGGAATATAGACCCAAAAAGTTGCACTTCTCCGTACGGTCTCCGTATAGCCGTCAATATGGGAGTTACCGCCCCGGTTTTTTTGTGCATCTTATCTTTCTATATTAGTTTGCTTAGATTTACATCAAAACTTCGGCTATATAGCGTTCACACGGCATCTATATAGATGAGAGTAAAGATATTTGTCCTTAACCTTCTGGACTTTTTGAAATTAACAACTTATAACCAACTTAACTGTTTTATATATCTACCGTTTTCCTGAAATCATTCTTTGCGTTTCACGTCTTGACCGCACCGTGCAAACTATCTGGCTCTCCGAATGTAAATAATTCTCAAGCTCACATGTTTCTAGATGTTTTAGAACTAAACACTGGAACACTAACGTTGAACATATTTATTATTTATGATTCAGGCTGTTTAGTCACAATGTAAATAATTCTTAGCTCATAATTAATTCTCTCGCCAACAATAATCCAGAATGTAGCAAGACAATTGAAAACGTTGATTATTTGTATGAGAATAGGTTCAGGGGACTGTGACTTGTGACTAAGTTGTTCTTCTCAAATAATATATTCAAACGTTTGAAACACGAAATAGTACTAGATTTCGGTTAGAAATCAGTACAAAGAATAACGATTAATTCTGCATGTGTGACCAGACAAAGAAGAGACAAGATGTCAAATTCAAATTATATAATTAAAGGCGATATGTCTATGGCCACAACATGCGAATAATGATATAAAAACACTAAATCAGCGGTGTTTATAGGCATTAAATATAACATTTATTATAAGTTGCTGATTGGCTTACTAAAAACAATAGAGTACAATATATTTCGTACCCAGTCCGCTTTCTACAACAATACTGTAGCTATGAAAATGACAAAACAAATATATCAAATCGGCTAATTACTCAGTTTGCGCTTTTTCGAGCAAACGTCCTTTCGCGCCTTGTTGTTGTACGAGAAGGTCGTGCTTATTTGATCTCATAATCCACATTTTAAACTACGTTTTTAATTACGAAGAGGAATATGCGAGAAAAATAGTTGCATTTAGACCATTGCGTTCTGTTGTTGAAAAACCCAAATACCGCATTCAAGTCACGTGACGTGTTAGCCGATTTGGTCTATTACTTACAAATAAGAAAAAAATTACAAAAAACGATTTACATTTAACTATTGCATATTCCCGGCTACTACATTTATCTATTAATATAAAAATGGAAATTCATTGATAACAACCATCTATACGAACTACGATAGTTGAAGTTTTATCTCATGAGTATAAATATTCGTATTCAGTAATTAACATCGGATAGCCGATTGCAAACTAGAGATCCGATATTAACTATTTTAGGACTGGACTCTAATGATTGATTTTATCGCATGGACTTCAAAAACAGCAGATTGACAAGTTCAATGTTTAGTTGAAAATATCAATAAAAACATTTAACTGATAATCATATGGATAGGAATCTATTAAAATTATTAGTATGTGGTGTTGTTGCAGCTGGGACAATAGCTACGTTCAATTGGTATTTGAAGAAACGAAATAAAAAGGTATTAAATTTCAAAATTGTTGGTAAGGTCGCAGGATTGTTCACGTATCCTGTGAAATCCTGTCAAGGAATTTCAAAAGATGTTGCTTTCTGTACTTCAATGGGAGTGATGTATGATAGGTAATTAAATATTCAGAATCAAGTATTATATTCTATTTTGAATAATAATGGTACTATAAACGAAGTGGATAAAGACCATAAAGGTTTTATATAAAATGTTTCCCTATTAATTTAACAAGCCACGTGGGCATGGGGTGGGGCTATAGAACACGTGTTCCTTGGAAGTTCGAGAAAGTTGGTTAATGTTAGATCAAACTGAAGAGTAACTGAGAAACAACATTGTATATCCCTGCTATTATTTGTATTGATACCAAGCAACGCATGCGTAAATGTGAACAACAAGTATCTTCTTAAACATTTGGAAATATTATCCCAACCAGGCCCTGAACTGGCATGTCGCGCAGACTAGTCAGACCCATTACCAACTGTGCCATGAAACTGACGTAAATGAATGAAGCAAAAACGTATATAAACTCATTCGGGTTAAAATGGGACCCTAAAGTCCTAACTGGTTCCCAAGGGACTTAGGGGCGAGTGAAACATGTGATTGATTTACAATCCTCTGTGATCTGGTGTCGAGCCTGGTTGTTGATATACAATGTTCCTCAGTTACCCTTGATTTAGTTATAGCCTGGAAAGTTAGGATTTGGTGGTAGCCTCAACTGCACAAAATTTTTTCGTCTGCAATTTTCTCTTGGCAGGGTAATTAACCCACAAGGCCCCAGGTAGCTCTCAGAAAACGTTTCTTTTTATATATTAACTTGTTCAAGCAATGAAGGCTAAGCCCTCCACAGGGACTGAAGGCTAAGCCCTCCACAGGGACTGAAGGCTAAACCCTCCACATGGACTGACAATTTAAGTGGGAATTCTTCAATCCTAGATTCCGGAAGGCTGGAGCAAATTCAAAAGAAGATGTTGTGTTGTCTCTAGGATTCCAGAAGGTGGAACCTTTCATCAAACCGTTGCCCTCCTGTCCCTGGGTGGGTGAGCTTCCATTTTTTATATTGTTTCTGTGTGTTCAGTTTATTAGCAAAGCGATCAAGTTGTCCTGCCTGACTCGAGTTGTTGCTCACCATTTTTTCAATCGATATCTTATAACAGGATCAATCATTTATTTGAAAAATATTTTTTACCTGAAACTTCTATTTTTCAGCTTTTTATTTTTTTAATTATTTATTTAAATTTGTCGATGCTTAGGAATTGGGTTATTCTTGATCATGGTGACCGACCAATCACGCAAAGATCACATCCAATGTTAGCCAGGATTAAAGTTACAATAGATGACTCACAGACGTTAACATTGAGCGCAGAAGATAAAGAAGATATCACTTTACCAATAGTCACTTCAAATAGTTCGGATGCTAAGAAATTCATAATAAAGTATGTTTGAGCTTATGACACATGAATTTCTTGAAAGGGGGACCAACAGACAATAAAATAATTCTCAAATCTTTGTGTATTTAATTTGGGCCCCTTTTTAATCATTCGCCAAAGGCCGCTGATAATAGCACTTAGGGATGCAAATCGACAGTCAAGGCGGTAATGGAATATTCGACAATGCATTATTCAATTCGAATCAAATATTAATCGAAATCTTTAGTTCTATTGTTACCATTCAAGTAGACAATGAAAACACAAACAAAACCTTTTCAACGACTGCAAGAATTGTGTTGAAATCATGAAATTCAACTTAACTATCTTTACATAAATTTTTTAAGATTTTGAATACATAGATCTAACAGTTTGTTCGCTCGACATTAGTTTACAGAATTCATGTTATTCAACCCACTTCATGTTTCATCACGTCTGTTCGATCAATTAATTGTCATAGCAACAGAGCATGAAATAGAACTAGTGGCGCGTAACTTGAGATTTTCTTTGTTTTGGTAATTAGGGGGAGTTCCGCAGACCATTCAAACGCGCAAAATACGTCGCTTTGAATGATTTGTCGCGTGTTTGTTTCGTATTTTATATTGGCGAAAAAAGCGTTTGATTTTAAAGAAGAATTTATCCAAGAAAAGTTGCTTTATATTTAGAAACAGGCATATTTAAAATTAATTTAAATAATCGAATATTCATTTTACTATTCGTATAATCGCTAGTTCATTGATATTCGATTATTAATCGATTAATTGATATTCAATTCGCATCCCTAATAGCACTCCAGCACTGCATTTAACATTTGTGGACTGTTCATTTCATTATAAAGAGGTCCATGATAATTAGGCCATTTAACGCTCATGAACTGTTCATGAAAAATTAATTGAAACTTGAACCATTTGTCATTGATGAACTAGTTCATGAACACCTACACTGTTTTTCGCAAAATTGTTCTTATTGAAATAGCCCTGTATATAAAGGCCACCTGCTTATAGTGGTCAATTTATCTACCTCTCATAACTGGCTGTTATATACAGGTTGTACTGTTAGTTAAATTAATTTCTGTTTTATCTTTTTCAGCTTATTTGACGTTGTTGGTGAAGGTGTTCATGTTAGTGAGGAGGCTGATATTTGGATTTCAGAATTTTTGAATAGAAAAGGATACCGACTATTTCAATCAATTTCGTCATGTCAATCAAGGATTGTTTCAACCGAAAAAACGTTTGGTGAATTTGCCCAACCACAAGATAAGGTATACCTCAGCGCAATTAAGCTCAGTATAGTATTTTGACATTTTCATGCAATTTATACTGAAAACCTGCTTACTTAGGCCACCTGCCTAAAAGGGTCATATTATGGCATATCTCAAATTATTGAATGTGTTCTTAGTTATGATTGGCTAATAATTATGGAAATCTCAAGCTATACTTTCATGGCTTGGTTCTTGGAAACAACAGAAATAATAAACAACAAAGCAACTCTAAAGGCAAAACCACTTGCCAAGGCAGTTTGTGATTTTTAACGCTTTTCTCGTCTTCTCAGTACGCCGTGTTTCATTCTCAGGCTGTAATTCATAGCTCCCTATTCATTATTTATTAATTATGATATTGATGATCATTTTCTGCATTTCTAGGTTGCATTTGCTGATCTATGTCCGTTCCTTATGCTATCCGAGGCATCGTTATCAGAATTAAATAACAATCTAGAGCGCAAAGTACAAATGAAACGATTTAGACCAAATATTGTGCTTTCTGGTTGTCAACCATTTGAGGAGGTAATTAGTCATGATAATTGATAAGTCATCAAACTTTTTAAATCTCAAAGGTGACATTGATGAACGATAATCTAGAATCAATCAAAGTTTTCCTAGCAAAACCATGAAAATTGCGCAGTCACATTGGAACACAAACGTGTAAATTCTGTTTTCTAATTTTTGATTTTCAAAGTTGTTTTTCTTGATTCTGGCATTTCTATCAATTTCCCTACTAAAAACAGCTTTTTAATGGTCCAATTTTTATGTACTTGTTTATAATAATGAACTTCTCGTGGAAATTCATGAACTGTTTTCATAAGTTCATGAATAGAGATGAAAGGTTCATGAAAAAGTTAATTAAAATAAAAAGTTTTTATGTGACTAAAGTTTAATGTAATAGCCTTATTATACGCTGACGCCTCCATCAACGCATTGATGATCATGGTCGGTTGGCAGTTGACAATCACTTAAAAGCCTTATCAAAGATCACAGGGAATCTGCCTACATGTCTTGGTTGATCGAAAATGCGATTCAAAATTTGACTGTTTGGTGCATGAAATGTTGGCAATTAGGAAGATAAAGCCAACTCTTAACATTCAGAGCGATTCAATTAAGTCGTAACTTTTAGCTTGATTGTAGCATCATTCTATTGTTTTTATATCTGTAGACTTTTTACTTACTCTCTTTGTAAACAATATCCATAGAATGTTAAATTTATCTCTTAGTACATACTATACCTAGCTACCTAATCTTTTTCGTAATTATATAAAATATTCATGTTAACCTTGATAAAGACAACAGCTTATGTTGAAACTTTGGAACTATCTTTTATACTAAAATGTTTTCGAAAAAAACTTTTAATTACTAACCTTATTATAATCCTGAATATCAAATCTGTAACATCTATAAAAAAATGAGTTTGCACAAGTAATGGCTAATTATTATTCAATGATTTGTTCATAATAATAATAATAATAATAATAATAATAATAATAATAATAATAATAATAATAATAATAATAATAATAATAATAATAATAATAATAATAATAATAATAATAATAATAATAATAATAATAATAATAATAATAATAATAATAATAATAATAATAATAATAATAATAATAATAATAATAATAATAATAATAATAATAATAATAATAATAATAATAATAATAATAATAATAATAAATAATAATAATAATAATAATAATAATAATAATAATAATAATAATAATAATAATAATAATAATAATAATAATAATAATAATAATAATAATAATAATAATAATAATAATAATAATAATAATAACTAATAATAATAATAATAATAATAATAATAATAATAATAATAATAATAATAATATAATAATAATAATAATAATAATAATAATAATAATAATAATAATAATAATAATAATAATAATAATAATAATAATAATAATAATAATAATAATAATAATAATAATAATAATAATAATAATAATAATAATAATAATAATAATAATAATAATAATAATAATAATAATAATAATAATAATAATAATAATAATAATAATAATAATAATAATAATAATAATAATAATAATAATAATAATAATAATAATAATAATAATAATAATAATAATAATAATAATAATAATAATAATAATAATAATAATAATAATAATAATAATAATAATAATAATAATAATAATAATAATAATAATAATAATAATAATAATAATAATAATAATAATAATAATAATAATAATAATAATAATAATAATAATAATAATAATAATAATAATAATAATAATAATAATAATAATAATAATAATAATAATAATAATAATAATAATAATAATAATAATAATAATAATAATAATAATAATAATAATAATAATAATAATAATAATAATAATAATAATAATAATAATAATAATAATAATAATAATAATAATAATAATAATAATAATAATAATAATAATAATAATAATAATAATAATAATAATAATAATAATAATAATAATAATAATATTTAGATAGTGCTTATAGCGTTATGTTCTAAGCGCTTCACAATTTGTAATAATAAACTAACCAAAAATAAGAAGGTAAAATTAACTAATTTAAGAACATTAATATGATAATATCTAAAATTTCATACAACAATTAACTATGATTGAGGAAACGAGATGCAAAATAGATATGTTTTTAGTTTGCTCTTGAATATGCGTAATGATGTACAACCTGGCAGGTCTTTCAATATATTGTTCCATAAAGTTGGAGCAGCCACAGAAAATGCTCTATCACCACATGATTTCATATTAGCAGATGGAACTGTCAATAAATTACCAGATGATGATCTGAGACATCTCTTAGGGCAATACTCAAAAAGTAGTTCACGTAAGTATGTCGGCGCAAGTCCATGTAAGGACTTGAAAGTCAGTAATAAAATCTTGAATTTAGTATGTTCCTCTACTGGAAGCCAGTAAAAAAAGTAATAAGTAATGTAGACGGTGTCACCCTACTGAAGGCACCCGTGTACACCACTCCTCTATTTCTAGAGGAGCGGCTTTTTTCGCTGAGAACAATGACTTTGAACGCTCTTTGTTGATCTCAGCCGCGACACTGCAGATCAATTTCAACAGATTTCATGGCAGATAGGTCTCGATTGTCAATGCGCAACGATGCGCCGCAGCAACTCACAATGCAATTCCCTCTGGATCATTCCATCTGCCATCCTTAGATGGTACTCATTTGATGTTTCAGATAAAGTCAAGGCTGAGTTGACCTTCGGGGGATTTGAACCTCGGTCAATCAGATATGATCCGATCTGAAGTTCGGTTGCTCTGCCATCTGAGCTAATTCTCCGTTTTAAGCCATCCAGTGTAGTTCATATAAAATAGGTTTGATATTATCATATTTATAATATGTCATTTTAGGATGAATGGAAGGCTGTTAAGATTGGTGATGTTGAATTCCGCTGTTTACATAGATGTGGAAGGTGAGGATGTGTTTATCTATTTGTTAGATAGAAACAATTTTATTAATCATAGTGAAATGAATGCCTAGCCTATGCATGAATTGACTGGGTTTTGAATATTTGAAATATAATTTTTCAGCTGGATTAAATTGACTTACAAGCGATTCTGTTCACAATCAAACAATCTTGTTTGCTAAATCTTGTTTGCTAAATCTTTGATTCGGATAGAACTTTTTTTCTATTCGTACATGTTGTTATTGAGATTATACACAGAGATCGACTCTTTCCCTGTCAAAATTGACCTCAAACATCGCAGTTTGGAGATTCTCGTGTCCCACTTTTTGAAACAAAAAAGGAACGATTTCATTTCCCGCAAGAGAGTTTGACCGTTATTTGTTTGCCAACATTCTACGTTTTAATTGCTACACGCAAAAAAAAGTCAGAATTGTTTTACTTTTTTTTCATTAAAAATTTAACTGTCCATCCTGATCCTGCTAGTTACTTTTCTTATAGTATAACATATTCCAGGAAGAGCTATGTATCTTCAAAGTTGTAGCTTTTCGTTTTAACGCGTTTTAGCACTTACGTATCACATAATCAGGATATATAATAGAAGAAAAGATCTATGCAAACCCGTTTAAAAAAGGCGAGAAATACACTTTAACAAAATTTAGACTTTATTTTTGGATTATACTTTTGGGTTCAAGGTTCAACACTTTTGAAACAGAATCATAGGCAAACTCTATCATAGCAAACCCTTCAACAGTGCCGCTGCGAAAAGCAGTTCAGGACTTCATGAACAGTTCATAAACATTAAATGACCCCAATTTTCATGAACTGTTAGTGAATTGTTCATGAACTCCAAAATTGTTTTCGAAGTGTTGAATACAATCTTTTAAAAGACCAGGAATTTTACATGGCTTGTGCCTATTTGTCCAACCAGATTGCAGGATTATTTTGTGATATCATAAAATGCGATTCTGTGTTCAATTTCCCTCTATTTCAAATACAAATTATACATGTCACTAGTGGTCTTGTTTACGTCACAGGCATGCTAGATCACTTCAGCAAGTGAATGTTTTTGTTTTGTTTGTTAGATGCATTTTACCAACTGTTGATCCAGAGACTGGCATCAGAGATAAAGACAATGAACCATTGAAAACTTTACGAAGGTACAGAAATCCTAACTATAATCTATTACACTACGAATTTGAAAATCTGAGAAACTACTGATCTGATTACCTACTGAAATGACTGAAAAGGCTGCGTTTCATCGTTAACTGAGGCTGAGTTTCACTATGAGATTTGAAATACTGAAAATATACAGTGAAACCTGTATATAACGGCCAGCTACGAGAGGTAGATAAATTGAACATTGTAGACTGGTGGCCTTTATATACAGGTTTGATTCAATAGAAAATCCCATTTTAGACATTTATGATTATGATATTTATAGACAGGTGGTCGCTTTATAGAGGTGACTGTTATAACAGGTTTGACTGTACTGAAAAAATGCTGAAATTTCATTAGATATTCAATGTGTAAAAAGTACTGAAAATGTTATGTAAATGAAAACTGTTATAATTATTTCAACAGGATTCGTTTTGTACCTAAAGAGGATGACCCTCGGTTTGGTGATTCCCCTATATTTGGTAGGAATCTTGCATGTGACAAAGAAGGAACAATTTGTGTTGGTGATTTGGTTTATGCATGCTAGCTGATAATTATCACCTTGCGGCAATATTTGGATATTTATTGCATTGAAAGATATTATTTAATATATTATTATGTAAAATTTTAAATTGTTGTAATTTGTTTATATTTTTATCGGTGGCTACTTGAAATATTTTCACGATTATCATATTGCAATTGTATTACGATAAAAAATATTATTTAATGGAATTATTATATAGTACTGTTTTTGAAATAGAATATTCTAACTGCATTTTTATTATACCTGTAATATTTTCAAATTACTTACCGTAATTAACCAACTAGCTTTACATTATCATTGTCACCATCAACACTTTTTCTTATTTCATCCATAAAACTGACTACAAACTATTTAATTGCACAGATCTAATTACAGTATAAAAACATTGTGTAACGGCAAATAAAAAGTATTTTCAATAAAATAATGAAAATTATTTACTCACCGTTTACCATGATACCACATTCTCACATTTAAAATAAATTTTTATAACCATTTAATTATAGCCATATTTCTTTAAGGTTTTAAAATTTTCATTATTTTCTTTCTATTAATTTTATATTCACTTAATTGTAAGGTCACTACAATTATCGGCATTTATTTTAATGATTGCAGAATTTGATTATTATTCTGTGGTATAAACAATTAAATACTCTTCTGTGATCAAAATAAAAAGTATGAATAATCTTAAACAAGCAGGATAGGACATTATCTGGAACTTACAATCCAGAAAGGGCTGTATACTTTATTGCATGATCCAAATCCAATTGTTTCTAGATTTGAAATCAGATTTAAAACATGATTCTTGTAGCGATTCTTGTAAGAAATAGAGTTTTCGCCCCCAAGTTTTAATTCTATCACGTGATCTTGAAATTAGATCTCAGATCAGAGATAAAATAAAATAGATAATCAAGTCCAGGTAAAATGTGCATCTATCGAGCAATAGATGCAACTCAACCCGGGAAACGAGTTAGGAACACAATTGGACGACTGTTTGTATTTGAATTTTCATTTGTCTCAAGGTTTGCTTTCAACCAACCAACCAACCATGTAGCGTTAACAATGGACATATTTCTTCCTGTTGGAAAAAGGTTATCGCTCATTAACGCTCTTAAATATGAAGGAGGACAGGTTTTTGCTATTTGTTGCCCTTCTGTGTACAATTTTATGCACAATAAAGGTATTTTGTGCAACAGAAATACCCGTTGGTCATTTAAAACCGTTTGGGGGCCACAGAAATCCTGAAACAGTCGATGAAGTTTACGAATTTCCAACAGCAGAAGAATTCATGGAAAATTATGTCAGACAATCAAAGCCGTTAGTATTTCGTGGAGCTGCAAAACAATTCCCTGCATTTAATACCTGGACTGAAGAATTTATGAATGAAAATTATGCTGATTTAGAAGTACGCCTTGAAGCTAAGAAGGAGAGACAAGGTTTTATCCCTGTAGGTGCAGCTGGTCTAGGAAGGGACACGATTGGTAATTTTATAGATAAATACCACCAGACAAATAGATATATTGTATCAGAATTACCAACTCCAATGTGGAAGGATGTGAGCGTTGTACCTAGTATGTCTTGTGGACCATTTCCAGACAATTTCGTTGAAATAGATATTTGGATGAGTGGGGGAGATACGAGTAGTTTGATACACAAAGATGCTTATAATACAATTAACTGTGTTGTCAATGGTACAAAAGAATGGAAATTAATTGAATTTAAACACCAAGATAAAATTTATCAATTCCAAGAAGAAATAGAAGGTATTGGTGGTTTCTCAAAAATCAATGCATCATCAGTCGATCTATTTAAATACCCGTTAGTCAGTGATGCACCTTGGCAGTATACCGTCATCAATAAAGGTGATTGCTTATACCTTCCAGGTAGTATGTGGCATCAGGTACAATCACACGGGACTATGAACGTTGCTGTGGCATTTCTATTTTCAAGATTTAAATCTGAAATAGATACAAAAGTAAAGTTTGACTATAGTAATTGTAAAATTGGTTCTGATAAAACAGAGAAATATATTCCTTTGAATGAGATCGATGTTCATTTAAAATTTTCAGGACATGGCGATATGACAATGGGAGTCTTTGATATTGACTCAGGTAAGAGCGTAATAAAAAATCTATTCAAAAACAATGGGACATTCAGTTTAAAAAGTGCAAGATTAATGTTTAAGTTTATGTGGCAAGGTGGTACGCCAAAGCAACTCAAAAGTAAAGCATTTGGTTTACGAAAATTATTACGAAAATGGATTGGAAAAAATGATATTGTTATTGAAGATTTAAAGAATTTAACACGTGCAGCATGGAGTGAACTAACTATATTTGTTCATCCATACATACCGGAAAACACTGATCAGCATGAATATTATTATTTTCAAGAAGACGAAATTTGTTTGTTAATAAAAGAAGTTTTTAAAAATGAAAATGATGTATTAAATAAAAATGTTTTTATTAAAAAATATAAAGAACTTGGTGGAACAGAAAAATTTGCTAAGGAAATATTTGCACGGTTACAAAAAGACCCGGATAATGAAAAGGTAGAATTAAACGAACATGAAGTGAAATCACGATTACGTTATGCTGTTTATAAATATAAAGGTGGCGGAGCTTTTGAAACAGGATTTGTTTTAGTAGATAACGAAAATGAAATATTCAAAACCGAAGAAGATTATGCTATTGATGAAAATACTTGGCAAAATTCATTTGAGGAGTCTGAGGAAGGTTTCGAACAAGAGCAGGATAATGACGCTTATATAGGTAACAAAAAAGATGTCGAATGGCGTGATGAAAAACCAATCACTGAAACAAATTCTAATCGAAATGAATTGTAAACATTAATGATTATATTATTACTGTATTTTACCTAAAGTTACAGAAAAGCTCATTCATTCGATCATCAAATTTCTGCATTATTATTTTTGTTGTCGTTTTAACTTCAAAGTTACAAAATGACATGACATACACAATCAAATTGAATTTTCGTTCAAAATGTTGTGAAATCTTAAGGAAAATCTAACATCAAACCTTCAACAGCAAAATTCACTATACAGCTGCTCTCTATAGCCTACAATCGACCCTGTTTATTGAATAAAAAGCATCACTAAACCATATAATATTCAAATGTTGACAACAACTATGCTTAAAACGTCATATTTTATCCCGCTATGCAAAACAGAGAATGAAACAGAAGAATCAACTAGCTTTCAGGATAAGCCTACGATTGGAAAAAAATTTCTGATAATACATAACTGACATATCTGCTACGGCAGAGGAACCCCTGAGAAAACAATTCATGAAAGTTAAATGGCTCAAACGTTATCATGAATGGTTGATGAAAACAGGTGTGAATTGTTGACTCCGTGAATTGTTTAGCAAGGGAATATCTGTTTATACTTAGGAAAACTTGGCCATGCAAGCTGATTTTCGCATTGCTAGGTTCGGGAAAGATCTATTCATGTCATAACGTCAAGGAAAATGCGCAATTTAATTAAAAAGTAACATCTGAGAAATATTCAAAGAACTGAAAAATAATTTCTAGCTTCATGAACATTATATAACAAACAGCTGAACTATGAACAATTCATAGAAAGTTCATGAACAAATCATGAAAATTGGGTCGTTAAATGTTTATTAATTGATTTTCTGTTCGCCTGAACAGTTCATGAACAGTTTATGAAAATTTGGCAATTTAACGTTTATGAACTGTTTATCTGTTTGAACAGTTCATGAAAATTGGGCCATTTAACGTTCCTGAAAGTTGGGTCAATTAACATTCATGAACTGTTTCTCTGTTTGAACAGTTCATTAACAGTTCATGAAAATTTGGCAATTTAACTTTCATGAACTGTTCATCTGTTTGAACAGGTAATGAACAGTTCATGAAAATTTGGCCATTTAATGTTTATGAACTGTTTATCTGTTTGAACAGTTCATGAACAGTTCATGAAAATTGGGCCATTTAACGTTCCTGAAAATTGGGCCAATTAACATTCATGAACTGTTTTTCTGTTTGAACAGTTCATGACAGTTCATGAAAATTTGGCAATTTAACATTCATGAACTGTTCATCTGTTTGAACAGGTAATGAACAGTTCATGAAAATTGGGCCATTTAACGTTTGTGGACGGTTTATCAGTTTGAACAGTTCATGAACAGTTCATGAAAATTGGTCCATTTAACGTTTATGAACTGTTTATCTGTTTGAACAGTTCATGAACGGTTCATGAAAATTGGGACATTTAACATTCATGAACTGTTTATCAGTTGAACAGTTCATGAACAGTTCATGAAAATTGGTCCATTTAACGTTTATGAACTGTTTATCTATTTGAACAGTTCATGAACAGTTCATGAAAATTTGGCCATTTAACATTCATGAACTGTTTTTCTGTTTGATCAGTTCATGAACTGTTCAATGACATGTTCAGTAACATGATCAGTTTCATTCCAGTCCAGGTCATGCTGAAGTGTGGATAGGCCTGCCCGGAGTTTGACTCTGGCTCCTGTACACAAAGTAAAATTCAGAGGCTAGAGCAAATTCAGAAGAAAATTGAAAATTTTCTGATGCATAGACCAAACTTCAAGAAAAAATTCAGAAGAAAATGTACAATATGGAAAGCTATTAAATCTTTTGTCTGCCTCTGCCTGTACACCTCTGTTGCATATAAATAATAACATTACAAAAATAAATTATAACCTATATATTTATTAAATGTTATAATAAATATACTATGATATAAATATTTAAAATAACTAATTCATAACATTATTATCGTTTTATGAATATGGGTCTACTGATGGGCAGCTGTTTGTGGTTTAATGATGATAAATCATGATCGAATGATTGGAAGAGATGACCTTCAGAGGATAGAATATCAAGACATTGAATGGCAAGCTAGAAACTAATTTACTTCCATAAACCCATAATATTTAAACAAGCGAAGAGAAATCCCCTAAACATTACAGTAAACTAAATTGTTTAACAGATATTGGTCATTGTTGTAGGTAGGAGATTAAATATTTATTGTGAATATTTAATGCATTATAATTCTGACTTTGGTTCTATTGTTTTCTCCAGAACTATTCGCTTTCCCTCATATGCATCATTGTTTTCATCGTTGTCGATCTCTTCAATTGGTTGGTCAATTTGATTCCAGAACTCTTCGTCAACAGCATATGCTTCTGCATTCACAAATACCTCATCTTCATTTCCAGCAAATACAAAACCGGATTCTCCTGCCGAACCACGTTTATATTTATAGATTGCATAAGCTATTCTTGATTTGACTTCAGCTTCTGTGAGTTTTTCTTTCATCATCTTATCTCCACATAATCGTTTCCATATTCCAAGTGCAAATTTTTCTGTACCTCCACAATTTGTAATATAACGATCAATAAAATCTATTTTATTTAATACGTTTTTCTCTTGTAGTAGGTTTTTAACTATAGAATAGATTTCTCCTTCTTTTATATAAAAATATTCATAATCCATTGTGTTCTCTGGCATTGAAGGATGGATATATAATATAACTTCTCTTAATCCAGATCGATTCATTTTAGTTGCGTCATCCCAAGTTACATTTTTTTTGCCTGTCCATTTACGAAGTAATTTACGTAAATGAATTGCTTTTTCTTTTACTTGCTTTTCACTACCTCCTTCCCATGAGTCTTGAAATTCTCTGGCGGCAAGTTTTAAGCTAAAGCTACCTTTTCTATTGAAGCTACTTTGTAATGTCTCTAGACCTGATTTGAAATCAAAAACACCCATCGACATTTCGCCGTATCCCGGATACTGTAAATCTACATCAATCTCATTTAAAGGGATATACTTCTTATTGATATTAGAGCATTTTGTATAATCGTACTTTTCTAATTTGTTCTCAAATCTTGAAAATAGAAATGCCACAGCAACGTTCATAGTCCCGTGTGATTGTACTTGATGCCACATACTACCTGGAAGGTATAAGCAATCACCTTTATTGATGACGGTATACTGCCAAGGTGCATCACTGACTAACGGGTATTTAAATAGATCGACTGATGATGCATTGATTTTTGAGAAACCACCAATACCTTCTATTTCTTCTTGGAATTGATAAATTTTATCTTGGTGTTTAAATTCAATTAATTTCCATTCTTTTGTACCATTGACAACACAGTTAATTGTATTATAAGCATCTTTGTGTATCAAGCTACTTGTATCTCCCCCACTCATCCAAATATCTATTTCAACGAAATTTTCTGGAAATGGTCCACAAGACATACTAGGTACAACGCTCACATCCTTCCACATTGGAGTTGGTAATTCTGATACAATATATCTATTTGTCTGGTGGTATTTATCTATAAAATTACCAATCGTGTCCCTTCCTACCCCTGCAGCCCCTACAGGAACGTACCCCTCTTTTTCCTTCTTAGCTTCAAGGCGTACTTCTAAATCAGCATAATTTTCATTCATAAATTCTTCAGTCCAGGTATTAAATGCAGGGAATTGTTTTGCAGCTCCACGAAATACTAACGGCTTTGATTGTCTGACATAATTTTCCATGAATTCTTCTGCTGTTGGAAATTCGTAAACTTCATCGACTGTTTCGGGATTTCTGTGTCCTCCAAAAGGTTTTAAATGACCAACTGGCAAATCATTACGACTCGCAGCTGCAATATATATATTTAAATCCAAGTAAAATAATATCAAAATGACGTAAAATAGATTGAAATGTGTTTTCACGTGCGCCATTTTACTGCTCCAAAATTCTTCCTCTTTCGAATGTTTTTCTTTGGCTTTGGTCATAATTTACAGAACGTGTTTATTAATGCGTAGCGATCTTTTAATTTGATTAGGGGGTGTTGCCAGAGCCTGGTATTTACTTTCTAAAAACGCCCGTCTGAAGATCAACAATTTACTTTACGATATCAGGTATTTATGAATTTATAGTAACGTCAGTTCAGAATGTAGGCTGTAAGCAGGAAAAATTATATTAAAATATTTTATCATGAATCGTTTTCAGTCTGAATGTTTTGATCTGGAAGTTATAAAAGGCTGTACATAGTATGACGTCATATTAGTGTATGCCATGGGTACTAGTGTTTTAATGGCGGCAAAAGTGAACCACGTTTGGAAAATAAAGAAGAAACAAATCACGAATACGATGGCGATGGTTGCAAAAAAGCCGCTTCTTTTCAAGCAAATAAGACATCAAGCATTCAAGTATTATTGTGTATCAATTATTTGTTGGAAGTTTAAGCAGATAATATTGTGCTGGATCTTAGTAAATGGTTGTTCTTGACGTGTTTTGCTCAAAACTCACGCACGCAAAAGGTTAGTATTGCATTTTTTCTTCTTTACTAGTTTATTTTTCTGAGACCTATAAGTAGGCAATGTGGAAAACTATTCGTGTATTTCATCATGTTACAAAACAATACAATAGCATGTCTAGACTACGTTTTTGGCTAAATCTTTGATTGTTGAACTTCGCAAAATATTGTCCTTTGGGACTTGAGTATGGGGAGGGTAACAAATTTAAAGGGAGGGTGAACTTGAGCTTGTTTTGATGGGGGGACGCGAGGGAACGCCGTTCCCTCACTACTTTCTCCGGGGGAACGGCGTTCCCTCGCTTTTTTCATTTGAAGTGAAGTTTTATACCTTCTTGTTCCGAATAATATTATCATCAATATTATCAGTAATAGAAGTATTATTTTTAAGGCAAAAGTCAGTGGCAACAGTTTCTCGATTTTATTATTTATCTGACCTGCGATTCGGCTATTAAATTTCGCTAGCCATTTGGTCCATTTTCAAGATAATAACTTCACATATTAACAAGGAAATAATTAAATGACCCAATAGATTATACTGAAGTGGTCTCTTGAAATGCACCACAGAGCTCTTGAAAGATTAGAATTTAGAATTTTTTTCCGGGAGGGCATACCTCCAGACCCCTACAGTAAGGTGCCTTCGACCGCTATGAAAATTGTGAGCCGTTCCCCCACTATTTTTTTGCAGAAAACATCACTGCTAGCGGCCACTTGAATTTTAAGGCACGTCCAATTTTGATGCCTAATCAAAAAAGATTAGTTGGAAACATTGATAGAGAAATAATTAAACTTGAAGAAAATATGTTACCAAATTTGTAAATGTAGACCTATTGTCGGCTTAATATGTTTGGCTAAATACCAGATTGGAAAGATTGCATTGTGCGCGGCCAAGGTGGTATTTTTTCTCGGAAAATGTGTGGTCGAAAGCCAAATTCTGGTGTAATTTTGCGCGGGTGGATCACATATTTCGGCAAGTTTTTGATATAACATCCGAATAATCATGGAAATTATGTCATTTTCTTATAAAATACGGATAGAATTATGAAATGCGCGGCTGGAATTTCAGCGGCGAAAATGATTGCGCACCCAAGTTCTTGCCCGCAAACAGCAAACTTTCCAATCTGGGCTAAATAATGAAGTTGACTCTCAGTACGAAACGTCACATATAAAATGTTAGTTCTAAGTGGTATGCATTTTGTCTTAGTGTTTAATATACATATCTTCATTTTATCAACCAATGATAACACTTTCAAATATTAACCTGTTTTTAATTGTGTTTTTCAGACTTCTGTTGTAATTCAACTTAATCTCACGATAACACACAACATTGCAAAGAGCAGCGATGGAAGTTTTTGCAGACGGCAATTTAACAGAATATGAGCGTATTCGACAGAAAAATATTCTAGAAAATTATGAATTTATGATTAGTTGTGGTAAGTAGTCTAGATTCCAATGGCCACTTTCAGTTTCAACAACAATCACAAGTTACCAAAATAAATGAGGCTATGTATGTGACCAATGTGATATGCTCCTTACTTTGTAATTCCATTTAATTGTATGTAAGTATATGTGAAAGTATATTACAGTATAATCCGAATTTTGTTAATATCTAGGAAATTGTTGTGAAGCAGAAAAGCATGTCCGAGCGTGGGAGTCAAACCCACAATCTCTGAATGTGCTGTCCAGTGCTCTAACCTTCGAGCTATGCGGTCATCTGATCTACTCCAACAACAATCGCAAATCACTCTTGTTACGCCAGCTGTGAACTCAACTAGTTACACAGCACGCCGTTAGTTTTGTCGTGCCACATGAGTTGATTTGCTAAGTGTCTAGTGACGACTTGCACTTTCCAATACATTTTAGTGCAATTTTGATAATTGAGAATCCCACATATCTGCAGCTGGTATTTGAAAGCCTAAACTCAGATTTATGATTAAGTCCTTCCTAAACAATTTTGGATACCGGTAAGTGCAAATTCCGATAAATGCAATAAGAATCGTTGGCAATTTTGACTCGCATTTCAAGTGCAATCTACTTTTGTTGCAATCTAATTGGATGATTCATGTGTCTTAACAAAATTATATCATACCATTTCCCTGTGAAAAATATTCATGAGATCATGAACGGGAAATTGCTCAAAAGTGCTTGAAGTTTTCATGAACTTTTGAGCAAATCAGGGTACGACGAAAGGTTCAGCCTTCTGGAATCCTAGAGGCATTTCAACATTTTCTTCTGAATTTTTTGTTGATGTTTGACCAATAAATCATTAAAAACATCAATTTTCTTCTGAATTCTGTCTAGCCTTCCGGGATCTAGGATCCCAGGATCCCCACTTTTGTCTGACCCTGGAGCAAATTCAAGTTTATGAACTGTTTGTGACTGTTCATGGACTGTTTATGAATGACTGTTCATGAACTGTTTATGAGTTACTTTTTATAAACGGTTCGTGAGCCCACAAAAATAGTTAAATAAATATTCATGAAATTTTGAGCAATTTCAGGCTAACTTTTGTAAACTCAAGCATTTTTTTCAAAGGGGAATAAGTTGATTGATTTATGTAATTGCTATGTCAATTATTTTATGTAGGTTTGCCAGTTTTACCATTGAAATATGTCAAAGAGCGAGCAATTGAAGAGCTGGATGAAGATGATGTTATCAGTCCAGATGAAACAGAATCAGACTCTAGCAGTGAGGAATGGAAACCCTACCATGTGAAGCCAACACAAAGGAGGAAAGCAAAAAGAGTTCAAACTGGTAAGATCAAGTCTACTCTTATACAGTTACAAACAAACATCGCACAAAAAATTATGAAATTAAGTTGAGTGAGTTTTCCTGGGACTGTGATAGGTTGAGCTAATTTGGATAAAGCTATAATAGATTAATTTTGAACTTTACAGAGCTTCCATGGCAGTGTCTTTATCCAACTATATTGCAGTGTATAAGTCGATACCATGTATAAGTCAACCCCCCATTTTTGAAGCAAACTTACGGTATTAGAGAAAAAATTTACCGTAATCCAGCTTGTGTAAGTCACACATATTTATCATATCTCAAAGGAAATTCTAAAGGATAAAGATTTGTCATTTCCAACTATTCCCCATGTCTACTTGCCATGTCTACTTTTGGATTGACATCTTCATAATTAATAATCAATTACACAAAGTGAGCATATCCTCGGCTCAAATTAAAAAGTTTCATAATTTATCATCAAATGTTGAATAAAAATATCAGGCTTGAACTTATATATGTAATGATCAATCTATTTGTCATATCGAACTATATCCCCTATAACTTACTAAGTTTACTTAAATTAGAAAATTGATTGACAGCAATTTTTATTTTTTATGAGATGACCCTATTATACTTACTTATCACTATACTATATTACACATATTCTAACAAACTGCTTGTAGATATAAGAGCCTGCATTTAAGTGAGGTAATGTGATGTGACTCTCCTTTGTTTCGTCTGTTAATTTTGATAAGTATATCTGATTATAGGCCTACAGACATAATAATACAAATGTTGAAAATATTTTTTTTAAATTTCAGTTATTCGTAAAATTGACAAAGTAGATAAAAACTGTTTCTCTGCAAGGGGGACAAGAAATAATGAAAAAAATCAGGTGAGAGACATGTTGAATGCCCTTAGTTTTAATGTTGCAATTAAAAATCAGACCAGTATGCCTATTAAACACAATTGATTAATATAGACTAAGCGCCGCGGAACTAAAACGGCAGGTTTCTCCTGGCAACTTGAAACCACATAAAAATGTTCATAAAAATACCATGAATAATTTCCCGTTTCTTGTTTTGTTCAACCTTTGTTGTGGAGCTTGCATTTTACAGTCTGGGCACTCAATTCATGTCTTTGATGTTTTGTCATGCTTCTCTGAATTCGCAAAATTACAGGAAAGCAAAAGAATCAAAGACTGTGAAGCTCACTGGCTGCATATTCTAAAATGCCAAGAAAGCTTTGACAGTGAAATATGGAATCTAAATTGGATTTTTGAAAGGATTACAATTTTTTTGACTAAAACAAAAAACAGCAGAATGTTTATGATATTATATATTTATGAACATTTTTATGTGATTTTCAAATTACCCAGAGAAACCTGTCGTTTTGGTTCTGTGTGGTGATCAGTCTTATACCACCAGAGAGGATGAATGCTTGCACTGTCATTGGAATAATAAATATTTTGCATTTAATCCAAGTATTCAATATTTAGAGAGCTGGAATAGACTGATCGCATATACATTTAGGCAGCTTGAAGGACTGATTTATTTATTTGTTTACCCTGCCTTCAAAATGTTTGCCTTTTCTAGACACAAACTGGTTCGGGAATAGTTGTCTTTCAACAGCTCATTTATAATGCTTTATTTGAGTTTTGTTTATAGAAGGGTTGTGTTTAACTATTGCCTCCATCTAACAATAAGAATAGGTCTCTCGTATTTATAAATTTATTTGATTTAGGTGTGGCCCTTTGAGCACTCAAAGGCACTACAAAAAAGTAACATGAATAAGAAGTCAACACCAATAGTACATTTAGCCCGTAGTCATTCACGAAGAGCAATGCCAAAGCAATCTTACAAAGAAGCAGTTGTTCCTGACGATGACCATTACCTCTGTATGTACATTATCTTCTTTGTGTCTTGAACAACGTCTGTAATTATATGTTTAATTTTTTTTAAAACAAGAAACGCTTTTTTGCATAACAGTACTATCCTGTAAAAGATTGAGATTGAGCTTTGCTTGGATTGTACATGAGCTTGTGAACTATTCAATGTTCATGAACTGTTCATGAAGTCTTGCAGGGAACTAAGACAATTCCAATCAGTTCAATATGCTGTACCTGTACCTATACATTTTTAAAAGTTAAATAAAAGATTATGATAAAATCTTGTCTACTGGCTTGACTTCTATTTGAAACTGGTCTTTATACTGCTGGCAGGTTCCTGGACTAGGTACCAGGGTCACGTTTGGGTTCTGAAGTTTCCTGCACTAATACTTTTTGCTAATTGTTTTTCTTGAAAAACATTTGCTAATTGTTTTTCTTGAAAAACATTTTTTTTTTAGTTAAAAAAAGAACAGTGATGCTAAATAATCAGCAAATAATTGGAATATTTAGAATTCAGTAATCGGCATATTTCACAATAATTAGCAAATCATCGGTTATCTACTTTTTTATTTTTGCTGTTTTGTGTCATTTGTATCATGTCTGTACTTTCTATTGTTATTGATTTGATTTGAATTAATTTTCTAATTCTACTGTCTTGCTTCAATGCCCTACTGCATACCACCATGGTTATTGATCAAATTGTCGCTGAGTTATTTGTCTGCTAATAAAATCGATTAGTTGCTAATGGATAGATCATTTGTTTGCTGAAAATTAAGGTTGCGTTTGGATTCAATTTGCTGCGGAAATTAGTCAATTAGATGCTGAATGAAGTTAATTTGTCGCGGATATTTTGTTGTCAATAAAATTATTTTGATGTTTTATATATACCGTATCTTAGTCTGTGAAGAATGTCAATCCTATAACCTTGGTGATTGTGAAATCCATGGCCCATTAATCCCAGTACCCCACAAAGATGCTTCACTAGAATCAAATACTGATGATCATGCCTTGAAGACTATGCCGGATGGATTAGAGTTACGAAAATCATCAATTCCTGATGCCGGTAATGGGATATTTGCATCTCGAGTCGTTTTGAAAGGAAGTAAATTTGGACCTTACGAAGGCACAAAAGTACATAAAGGATTTGTATCACCAAAATTGGATACTAGCTACATGTGGGAGGTATTATTTCAATTTATTTGTAACTTTACCAAAAAACGTTAAGTTAGTTATTTATCAATCAAGAATATTAATTGATTACTGATTGGACAATGAACAAATGAAAAAAATCCATCACTTCTGTGCAATCCATCACAAAAAACATCTGTGCCTTTTCACAAATTGACTTTTCATTTAAAAATGATTAGTAGAATACTGTTGTCATAAGAATGAATTATTATTCTTGTTAATTTTTTAAAAATTATTTGAGATGAGTTATTTGCAGAGATAAGAGTGTCGATAAGAGAGATAAGAGATTATGGTTCAGAGAGTGTTTGAGACACAACATTAATGATTTTTTTTTCTTGGGAGCGAACCTAAAAAGGTACTCCAATAGCTGCCACCAAATAATTTATTGACAGCGACAAAACAATAGGCGACTAAACAATTTATTTCTGTAGACAATTAAACCTTCTACAGCAGACAATAAAAGTCGGAACTATAAAATCTAATACCGCAGCAAATTTATTGACATATGGAGAAGGGGTTTAGTTTCCGATTCAGACAAAAATTTACAGTGGTAGTATAGTAATACTACTTTTCATTTGTTGAACGGGATTTGACTCAAGTTATCCTTCACGAAAACGCAATCATTAGAAACCATGAAAATGAAACTACATTTTAAGTACTGTAATTGAAAAAGACCTCAAGAAAATTAATAACAAATTTTCTTTAAACTGACAATGAATATCTCGTAACGACAATGTGAATTGAAATGGTTTGTAGCTGTGCATCTGTTTTGTTTATTTCAATAATTTAGTTATTTAATACTTGACATCTTCTTTCATTCTAACATTAAAAGGTCAACTCATACTTTTTATGAGTGAAACATATGAACAAGGTTTGGATGAATAATTTCATTAATAGAGAAAGCGGCTGTATATTTACAAATAAAATATGGTAGTTCCATAATTTGGTGTTTCAATATTTGTTGCAACAAAACGATTAATAAAAGAAAGGATTCCTTAGGAAGAGAGAAAGTGTTTTGCTGATGAAATGAATCAATTAGCTGTTATCAGCTCCTTATGCAGGGTCTGACAAAAGTAGGAATCCTAGAAGGCTCAACCTTTTGTCGAACCCTGCTTGTGTGTACCATTTGAATGTCACCACTGCTTAAATGTAGTCTTGTAGCATCTGTTTGTTTCATAGATAATGAAAGATGGGGCCATTTCTTATTACATCGATGGCTAAGAAACAAAATACGGAAATTGGATGCGTTATATCAACTGCTCTAGAACTGAATCGGAACAAAACCTTGTTGCGTTTCAATACTGTGGTGATATCTTCAATCGTGCATACAAAGACATTGAGCCACATAGCGAGTTGCTTGTTTGGTATGGAGATCAGTATGCGATTGATTTGTGTATAGATTTAAATTGTGTTCTGGATTGAGTTAATTGTTAAATTTTCAGCAAAAATTGTTGGCTTTTATAATTGGTTCAAAT
Organism: Haliclystus octoradiatus; assembly: GCA_916610825.1. Taxonomy (NCBI): domain Eukaryota; kingdom Metazoa; phylum Cnidaria; class Staurozoa; order Stauromedusae; family Haliclystidae; genus Haliclystus; species Haliclystus octoradiatus. Next base: position 34,437,434 of record OU744448.1, on the reverse strand, counting down.
ACCATGAACTACAGTAGAAACTGTTTATAACGTCACCTTTTATAACGGATTATTGTTTATAACGTAGTAATTGTTTTTTCCTGGCATGTTTTAGTAGGTTTTCTCTTATCGGCTATAGCGTCACTGTTTATAACGGATTATCTCTTATAACATCATCCATTTTTATTCCCGTGAACTAATAAAATCGTTTATACCGTCTTATTTTACAAAAATCTTTTGTTTCATTATCAAATACAAAGAACACCAAGAATACTGTTTAACAGCAATCATTTCGAAAAATATTCGACTTCTTTAGTTTTGTGTAACTCAATAAATACAAATCAGACGACCTACAAAAATGTTATGTTTATAATGAAGCTAAGTTGTTGTTTTTTCGATCTCATTTCATTCAAAACGGTTGAAAAAATTACCTGCATGATTTTTGTTGTGCTACTGCGCATGCGTCATCAGAGCGAAAAATGAGGACAGATCATTTTCTATTGTTCTATTGTTATTATTGTTATAACGGCATATCACCTATAACGTACTTTTTTAGACTCCCAAGGGGTGCCATTATAAATGGTTTATACTGTATGTAATTGCCATAAATAACTTCATTACAATATTATCAACGTCTTATCAGTTTTTGTGATCATCTTGAACCAAAATCTAGATGTGAGAACTCCTCATAGACTAATCCTCTAAGTGGATACCAAGTAGATAGTTGGTTAGGTCAATACTAGCGAGGTTCAGAGTGGCACCACATCAGACAAAAAGTTTTGGTTGGGAGCGATTGGCCGATTGCATAAAAGTGTTCAAATGTAATATTACATACAAATAACCAAATTCACTTCAAACCCTCCAAGAAAACAGTTCCAATAATCTACAAATACTCCCTTTAAACTATCAGCTCAAATTATTGTGACACTGCCTCATTTTTGAGTATTGAATGTTAGCCTCTTGTACGGAGTCAGAATTAAAAAAGTCCACATAGAAGCGTTTGACTCCGAGTCCGGCTTGGAAAATGTAAACTCAGAAATATTTCAGAAAACTCCTGTAAAACGTCCTAACATTGAGTCAAAATAGAAATGTAAAATATATGCATTAAAATAACCTTAATACGTAGTCAACCCTTGAATCTAACCTCTATGTAGAATTATCCAAACAAATTTCAACTTCGCAATTGTATTAACAAATTACCAGGATTGCATTCTATACTCCGGCTCTGACTCCTGCTTCTGCCTTGCGAAAAATTCACTCCACTCCTGTTTAAATAGGGATACTCCTGCCGGAGTCAAAGTTTGACTCTGGCTCCTGTACACCTCTGATTGGGAGATTGCTCCTTTAGATAGAGAAACATTTTCTATCACGACTATCAATTTAATATAATGAGATCTGAGATAGTGCAATTCAATTTGCGTTTTTAAGAGTTTTAGAGGTCAGAAAATGTCTATAGAAAACCAAAAAAATCCTAATAAAATTGTTTTACGAAATTTACAAACTTCTGATTTTTTATTAATTCAACTCAGACTTCTGAGATCCTAGATCCCAGGATCGCAGTTTTCCTCATACGTTGCACAAGTGCACCTGAACTCGTCACAACAGCATTCTAAAATGTATGAACTTTTACAATGATTGATACTCTACATTTTGAATAATATTATCTAAATTATAAATTTTGAGATATTTTCCCCTAGTCAAGTCAACGGTCATCAATAGTCAATTCGAAATACCTAATTGAGTATTCAATGGTAGACAACTCCATCTCTGTGGCTAGTTGATGATTAGTATCTTTGCTTTTATTATTCACACAGGCTATCCTTGCATTTATTGTTCACTGGCATTTTCAACAGAGGAATACTGTTGGCGACATCAAAAGTATTGCAGGAAAAAAACAGTACAAGCACTTGGTATTATTTCTAATGTAGCAGATGGTAAAGAAATAACAACAGATGAATGGTTCATAGGAAAAGGTGTCAACAAAGCCAATGTCAATAAAGTCAGATTGTCACAGAGACAGCAATTGAAAGAAAGAAAATATTTTAAAAAAGGAAAATAGACAGCATGTGGAGATCCTTATATGTGCGAGCAATGTGGAAAAGCGTTTGCTCAATTGGTTCGTTTAACTAGACATAAAAGAACTCATACAGGAGAAAAACCGTATGTGTGTGAACAATGTGGAACATCTTTTACTCGATTAAATAATTTAACTAGACATAAAAGAACTCATACAGGAGAAAAACCTCATGTGTGTGAACAATGTGGAACATCTTTTACTCGATTAAATAATTTAACTAGACATAAAAGAACTCATACAGGAGAAAAACCTCATGTGTGTGAACAATGTGGAACATTTTTTATTCGATTAAATCATTTAACTAGACATAAAAGAACTTATACAAACTCTCAAGATTTAACTAGACATAAACGAACTCATACAGGAGAAAAACCTTACGAATGTGAACAATGTGGAAAAGCCTTCACTAACTCGCAACATTTAACTACACATAAACGAACTCATACAGGAGAAAAACCTTATGCGTGTGAACAATGTGGAACATCTTTCGATTAAGTACTTTAACTACACATAAACGAACTCATACAGGAGAAAAACCGTATGTGTGTGAACAATGTGGAACATCTTTTACTCAATTAAATAATTTAACTAGACATAAAAGAACTCATACAGGAGAAGAACTTTACGTATGTGAACATTGTGGAAAAGCCATTGCTCGTTCGTGTGATTTAACTACACATCTACGAACTCATACAGGAGAAAGGCCTTATGTGTGTGAACAATGCGGAAAAGGCTTTCATCAATCATCTAATTTAATTACACATAAACAAATTCATACAGGAGAAAAACCTTGTGTGTGTGAGCAAAGTGGAAAATCCTTCTCTAATTCTGGTAATTTATCCAAACATAAAAGAATTCATGCAGGAAAAAAATCTTAGGTGTGTGAACAATGCTTTACTAGTTCATCCACTTCAACTATACATATAGGAACTCATACAGGAGAAACCCTTATGTGTGTAAACAATGTGATAACGCATTTATTAGTAACAGTAATTCAAATTCTCACAAAATATGTCATAAATGACTGTCAATTATAATTTAGTAAATCTTATCAATTATAATTTATATTGTAAATAGGACCACTTTAAAGTAGTAGTATTATATTTCCTATTGTTTATTTTACATATAATTCTTCTGTGATTCTTAAGCGCAAACAATAATTTCATTATTTCTTCATCAACTAAAATTATAATAATGCTGAAAAATCTTCAATGAAACAAATTTGAAACATATTGATATTACAGTGAAACCTGTATATAACAGCCAGCCATGAGAGGTAGATAAATTGACCATTATAGACAGGTGGCCTTTATATAGGCCTACATGCATGATTCAGTAGAAAATACTATTTTAGACATTGCAAGAAAATCAAGAGTGTGGCGAGTAATTTTCTGAAGCCTTTTGAGTGCCTCATAGCAACGCAAGTGTTTATATAACCCATATTGCAACAAACATTTCTCGTCCATGTATGTTGATGAATATTGTATCAAGATGATTATAACTTAATCACGAATATCACGCAATTGTGAGAAAAGCTTGAATCGTCAAAACCATGATTCTAAGTAACGCTCTTTTATCACAAATGGAAGAATGCTTGTGTTTCGTTTTAAGGACAGTGTTTCAATATTAGGGCTTAATAAAAGGTTCATTTGTTCCATTTTATAAATATTCAATAGTCATGAGATTCATGAAAAGGTTTGTCTTTGCAACTATAATGCTAGGTGTATAGAGATTACTTCACAGGATTTTACTATGTCCATCAGATTTTATTTATACCTGTGTAAAGTCATGGTAAAGTACATGACAACTCATGAATGAAATTCTTCAATGCTCCAAATTATGAATACATATTTAAACAAAGTTGTTGTGATGAATTTGTAATATTTCTCATAACACGGCTGTTCTTGAATAATTTATGGCATTAATCAAGGTTTAGAATAATAATAAAACAATTATCAAACTCGATTTCGCATGACATTGTAATTTATCAGGTCTCAATGCGTGTTATCCGGTGACAAGTAATTTTACTTTAATCAAAATATTAATTCATTGGTATCCATAATTCCCATATAAGACAATTAGGGTAATAGTTTTACAGTGAGAATCATATGATCAAATGTTTGGAAACGCATTGATTGATTGGCTCATACTGGTGATGTCAGTCAGTCATCAATTTAGCGGCACTTTTCATTCATGTGATAGCTGACAAATTGATTCAGCATGAAGTGGAATCCAGTTCAACTTTGAAATTACCCAGACGAGACTGGCAGGCAATGAAATTCGAAAAGATTGTGAAAGTTGCGTAAGTCTCAGCATAATACTAAATGCATCCAAAAATTCTGGTAATCCTTTTCAAGATAATAATTAAAATATGTGCAGCTTCAGGCAATTAAAATACTCTACTGGCCGCCAATTCATTAATTATTTAAATGGCATTGGAGAAAAACAATTTACTGTCTTTAACAATGCACGCCTCTGAGTTTCAGCATACTGTTCAATAAAAAAACATTCCATAAACGTGATAAAAATACAGCTTATCAATGATTTCTTGAAGTTTTCCATTCTGTGCTAAGTTAGACATAATTTTACAAACTTTTATATTAGATTAATATTTAAAAAAGTTTATTTTTCCAAAAATACCACATGAATGCCGCCACCAAGCCAGCTGGCTTAGGTATCGATTCATCGAAAACAAAATCCTTTGCCTTTTCTACCGGTAAATAAAATAATTCTATAAATTCACCTTCATCCATATTACCTCCACCAGATGCCATTTGCATATCATCTGTCACTTCAGCATAAAACATAGTCATTGAATTACCACCGATGCCAACATTACCACGCCATTGATTTATGCGTTTTATATTATTACATGGTATTTCATAACCCGTTTCTTCTTTAGCTTCACGTATAGCAATATCAACGAGCGATTCATTTGTATCCACAATACCAGCACATAACTCAAATGTAACTCCAACTGTTGGCGAAGGAATATCTTTATCATTTGTTATCGCTTTTTCTTTCTCATACATGTAAACAGCTAAGAAATGAAAACAAATTGATTTTATGTGTAACTAGCAATAAGGTTCCCGCGTTGGTGGGTTACTTTGAGCAGACTTAAAATTACCTTAGATATATTCCAGTCTTGTTTTATTTAGCTACAAAAGGTACACTGCAAATAGATACGAAATGTGCGCGATAACCTAGTTTAAATATCAGCGGTTCTGATAATACTATGTACAAATAATTTGATTGAAAAATGACGAACAGATGGATGAACAAACGGTTTTGCAAACTCTATTTTACAGGTTAAGATTATTAGTTTCACTTTTGTAAAATTAGAAATACTTGAATCAATTGTATTTTATTGATTAAATTATTTATTTATTATTTTTGTATAGATCAAAGTTCAAATACTATAGTTTTATTATAATAATAATGATAATAAGGCATTTATAAAGCACCTATATGACGTTATGTTCTAGAATCTAGAAATCTTGAACATGATATTATTTATTTATAGGCCATACTAAATAGGTAGGCATAAGGTTTTAACTTTGTGCCTTGAACACCGTTATAGCGTGACAATTACGTAAGTCATCAGGTAGGCTATTCCACAAAATTGGAGCAACGACCAAAAATTGTCTGTCTCCAGAGGATTTTAAATTGCTTTTTTGGACAGTAAATAAATTACTTGATGATGATCTCAAATCTCTCGTAAATAGAGGGGTGCAAGGCCATGCAATGCTTTGAAAATTTAATAATACTATTTTGAATATAGTCTGTTGCTCAGTTGGAAGCTAATTAATAGTTTCATTATCATAGATTCTTAATGCGTTATAATTACAATTACTATTTTGGCAACTACTGTATTTTATCTACAAATAGTAGAATGCGAGTGGAAATAAATTTATTATTATTAAAAGCAAAATTGATTTGTTAAAGGGAGAATACTGACCGGGGAACGTTGCGCGCGGAACTTGAATTCTTCATACCAAATTCAAGTACTCGTTTTGAAACAGAGTTGGCCTCGCCTTAATTCTATTGTTTTGAACGAAATAATCAAAAACACGAGACAGGAACAAATGTCGAAGCCGTGAACTCGTGACAATCATCAACGAATCAATGTTTTTAAATAACGATTTATTCCATGCATTTAACTCAGATTCGCATAGTTTTATTGAATTATCACATTAGTTTGCTTTTGGTATATTTATCCTTGGTTATATTTACTGAAGTTGCCTTGTTATTAGTTGGCAAGCTTTTATGGTCCGATCCTTACATCAACAAAAACATGAAAAAGAACGATAGTCGATACGCAAGATGACCTAAGATGTCAAGAAACACAAGGATTTGGCTTTATAACGAAAATCAAAATGTTAAACAAGGTTCTTGTTTAGTGTTACTTTCGTTCAACATATCAATCGAACTGGTCGAACTCAAAACGCTCCTGCACATCATACTTTTTATACTGTTGATCACATAGTAAACATTACATTAAAGTCCAGAACGTGATAAAATAAGTACGTAGTATGGCTCCCAAATGTGATTTTAATTTGTTCATTTGAAATACTTTCCATAAAATCAACATACGGCCAGAATAATAAAACGAAGCTCACTCACACGCACGGCAGCTTTTCTCAAAGCTTTGTTTAAATTGATGACGTATGAGTTGGTTGAGCGCGCAATGTTCCCCGGTCAGTATTCTCCCTTTAAGAAAACATTTGCAAACTAAACTGTCAACAGCTAATAAAGCGGAAACTGCTTAGTAACGATTTAATTGTTAATAAACTGATAATCAACAGCATTATAAATTTTCAAAAGCTCTACAGAGACAATCAAGATGCATTTGTACGTTAATGATTAACACCCCTCCTCCTTGTACATAGCGGTACGCTTTTGGTATGACCCCACCTCAACTGAGTATGTACTTTATGGTTGGCCCCTTATCTGTGTGCCGCCTTGGTGTAGTGGCTAGGGCGTTAGACCACGGCCCGCAGGGTCTCGGGATCAATCCTTGGCCGGAGCAGTATAAGTTGGCATCAGGAAGGGCATCTGGCATCTGGCTATTAAACGCACACAAGCTTCAAAAAACTACTAACAAATTAACCAACCACCCCGGTGAAAAGCTGCACGCTTACCCGGTTTGTGGATAAATAATTAATCCAACAACAAAAAAATGTGATAGACAACATTGACAGCTGAGTAAAAATCTCTCTTATTGTTGTACCTCACTGTCATGTAAAGGAACCGCCTCTCTTCTATGTATATAAATAGCTTTGTAATCCGTAATGTCAGGATAGTCTTACTCTTGTATGTATGTTAACGCTATCAATTGAATTATAATGAATTACTGTTAATACTTTGTTGTCAGTTATTGAGTCACAACACTTGAATACAACATGATTTTTCAAAGGATTTATTTTTACATTGATACATGCATTGTGCGATATCAATAATGAATTGAATTATTAAATAATAGAGTAACTGAGTAGGCTAATAATAAATAGTTATAATGATAGATGGCTAATTAATGGATTTATCAATCTAAGGATGGCGCATAATGCAAGACAATAGCCTAAAGAGCTGCGTAAGCAGCTTAAATTCAAAATCATAAAATTAGTCTAAACTTAAGCGTAAAATGACATTCCCTTTCACAATGTTACTTGACAAATATTGCCAATTGTACACAAACTCTTCAATGGGTGTAGCAGTAGGCTATAGTCCCATAGGAAAAAATAAAAAAATCATAGGGAAAGTTTGACTATCAGATAGTCATTGGAAATAACCTAGAATCATTCACCATGATACTTTGGACTAATTAGAGTCATGAAATATTTCAAAATATGTACCGGAATGTCCATTGTCCATGCTCTCTTTATTTCTATCTAAATTTTAACAAGATTGTAAGCCCATTATAAACCTATATTGTTGATGATTTAATATATCTTCAAGTAATTAATTACCTGGACGGAATTGTTTAACAAGTACAAATGAATTTCTTGTTGTATTGAAAATCATTACAGCAACGCTAAAATGTAAACATTGGAAAAGACATGATATGATCATACTCAGCCAGCTGTTCATCAAATATTTTCTCTTTCCAGAACATGAATTATTATTTCAAAAACCTTCCGGATATTTTCTGATTGAAGGATCCCTGAACGGCAGTATTGTCTTATCTCTTATTCGTGGAGAAAGAAATCAAAATTTTCTTTAGAATTTGGCTAGCAATTCGGTAACATAGTTGGCAGGTTTTGTTGGACTCTGATCATACTGTTAAAGTGTATATCCCGGATATTGGGAGATTGCTTCTTTAGATAGAGAAACATTTTCTATCAGCACATGTTCTTCTTGTATTTTACTTTGCACAAGCATTTCCCCCTCAAAAATGCAACCAAAGTTACGTTTTTGTGTCTCACTCTTTTTCCTTGAACAGGAACCCACTTATTTTCCACAAGAGAGTTTACACCGTAAAAAACAATAAACTCTTTGCTTATTTGTCTCTAAATAAAAACCGCTAAACCAAATGAAAATCTGCTTTCGGAATGAAATTTTCAACGTTCAGTTGAAGATTTAGAGCTATATTTGATCAATATTCAAGATCCAGGTAAAGAGATATAAGCCTCTAAAGTCAAAAGTTTTTAGTTTTGAAATTTTCTCACTCAAGTGCTCACGCGATTAGCACCTCTTTACGACTTCATCTCCCAAAGAAGCAATCTCCCAATATCCGGGATATACACTTTAATGGCTATAACGAAATCAGAAATCATGTGAGTTCCTCTCTATATATGTAGTATGTAATATATTTTAGTCTTGGTTATGAGCATTAATTTGCAACGTCTGATCTCTGTCTTACTGTGGCGCAACAACAAGTAAAAACAAGAGGTTTTCAAATATGTTTATATCATTTCATAATGATAAGTGAAAGCAGTCTTTAACCTTTTTATATAATTTCAGAGTGGGCGACTTACGCATCATGAACTTTAACATAATCCCAAACTCTTTTGTGTTTATTCTGTAATCAAGAAACAATCATTCATTCAATCAATCATTCAGTGGGCCTTAGTGTAGCACTGGTTAGATTGTTAGACCTTGGTGGCCCGCATGGTCTTGGTTTCAATCCCTGGTAGTGTAGCACTGGTTAGATTGTTAGACCTTGGTGGCCCGCATGGTCTTGGTTTCAATCCCTGGTAGTGTAGCACTGGTTAGAGTGTTAGACCTTGGTGGCCCGCATGGTCTTGGTTTCAATCCCTGGTAGTGTAGCACTGGTTAGATTGTTAGACCTTGGTGGCCCGCATGGTCTTGGTTTCAATCCCTGGTAGTGTAGCACTGGTTAGATTGTTAGACCTTGGTGGCCCGCATGGTCTTGGTTTCAATCCCTGGTAGTGTAGCACTGGTTAGAGTGTTAGACCTTGGTGGCCCGCATGGTCTTGGTTTCAATCCCTGGTAGTGTAGCACTGGTTAGAGTGTTAGACCTTGGTGGCCTGCATGGTCTTGGTTTCAATCCCTGGTAGTGTAGCACTGGTTAGAGTGTTAGACCTTGGTGGCCCGCATGGTCTTGGTTTCAATCCCTGGTAGTGTAGCACTGGTTAGAGTGTTAGACCTTGGTGGCCCGCATGGTCTTGGTTTCAATCCCTGGTAGTGTAGCACTGGTTAGAGTGTTAGACCTTGGTGGCCCGCATGGTCTTGGTTTCAATCCCTGGTAGAACCACTATTGGTTGGCGTCAGGAAGGGCTGGGAAGGGCGTCTTGACGGTCTGGCCATCAAGCTCAGAAAATTCAAACAAACCTTCAAATAAATCATTTTTCTTACATCCTTTTATAAAATCAATAGCAATGAGTCACCTGCAGTGCTTGACCATATTATTTCAGATAATATGATTATATCATCACAGTTCATTTAGCCTGTGTAAATAACCAACTCTTTTTTGCAGGATTAGTAGGGCCTGCCTAATGCCAACAGAAAACTTGGGTCACAAACTAGAACCAGATTGTGACTGGCTGATAAACATAGACTTGTAAACAGTGGTTTTATAATGAGATAATTTCTTGTGCTCTTACATCAAGAAGCTGTCACAGAAGTGAAAAAAAGTTGTGAAGAAAAGTTCTATGTAAATCAGGTTTCTGAATAAATGATGATGTGATAATATATGATACTGTAGGTCCATAGATATATTTCACGCTTTGATGCTTGGCGTTCTGTGCGTGCGCACTTAAGTTTGATATAGTGGATATAAAGCCCCGGAAACCAGTTTTTTGGTTGAAAAATTAAAGTCCTGGTATTCAACTGATTTGACTATCGGGAGTTTAGTTTTCCAACCAAAACCCAGGTGCCGGGACTATATCCATTATCAAGCCTGGTTCCCATATAGCAAATTGCCTGCATCGTTGCCTGCGTCTTTGCCTGCGACATTTGCCTGGGTCACAGTCATAGACATTTAATGATCTTTTTTCTATTGTTCCAACTTTGAAATCAACAATAGAAAAAAGATCATTAAATGTCTACGGCTGTGACTCAGGTAAATGTCGCAGGCAGCGAAGCAGGCAAATTTGCTATATGGGAACCAGTCTTAACAAATGGGATTTAAATCAGCCCAGATTTATTTATTCAGAGTAATCTGATAATTCAAATGTCAGCTTTATGATTCCATATTCCACAGGAGAACTGATTTAAGCATGTTGCAAGTATCTTAGGAAATGATACATAAAAGCATATCAGAGAGGGTGGTATTTATACCTGAATCCTGGTCATATCACTATCTGAGAAGATGTCAAGGATTTCTTGTCCTGAACTAGGGGGGCACCTTTGACATCCCAAGCTCTGGCTTTGCTTTGACTCAAAATAAATCTATTGTAATGTTATATTAATAGTCATATATAAAACGAGGCGCACATGTGTGCGAGGCTTTTTAGTCATTAATTCTCAATTGTAAAGTCTGATAAAATTCATTACTCAGTGCGTAGATCAGGAAGCGTTGTCGTTACTGAGTCTTATCCTTTGTAATCCTACTACAAGCTATAGCGGCTTTATTTCATTTTATTAAAGTGGGAATAAACCCCCAGACTATCTTTACATATGTGGTAGAACCCGACGTGAAAAAAACAATGGCGTAATTTTTTTTTCGATCTGGAAATTATTTCTTGGTGAAAAGCGCCTTCAAAGTGGTGTTTTGACCCAAATGTCGCTGAGAAAAAAAAGGGATTGGATCTAGCTTCATGACGACAAAGTCACAAGTCGTGCGGTTTGTCTAACAGACTCAAGAGTGGGCTGATCACGCGACGTAATCTTTGATGTGACCTAGCTCCGAGAAGTCACGCAAACAAAATTTCTGACAAGGCTGAGCCATGAACAAACATATAAACTCGCGAATTACGTAAAAAAGATGCAATTTGTGATTTCAGGAGCAGAATAAAATCTATTGAAACGCTCGGTCGAAATAATTTCTCGTAGCGTCATTAAGCGCGATGAATCTGATATAGATTGCGGATTAACACAAATGTCAGGCGGTGCGACTGTTCCTTCGTGACTAGTCTAGTGACACATATTAGTTACGTATTCTGTGTGACCGCAGTACTTCTCAAATCTTAATTAGTAGACACATACCCTTCAAAATAGCTTGATCTTACTCTCTATAAGTTTTAACTATTTTTAACTCTATGATCTGCAAGTTGTTCTTGAGTAAAGATTTCTACAGGATATCCTTTCCATGATCTAAATTTGAATGTAAACTGACTTGATTTGCAAGGGCATGCACAGACGACTTTTCCTCGAGATAGTTGGTACTGCAAAGTATTAATTGTACATTTTCGGATTTACTAAGTATTACTAAAACATTAAATAGACATTCTTCAATTATCATTTCAACGTTTAAGTTTGAAATTGATGTTTGTCTAGTAAAACTTAAACCATGTAATCGTATAGTTTATACGACTGTATAGATAGATATATTATACTCAATAGTCTAACAAAGTGTTCATCATTAATTCACCAAGCATTCAATATTTAAAAAACCATTGAGAATTCTTCAGTACATTACACTATAAAATTCTATAAAATATCGGAAAATAGTACAAACATGATAGAGGACTCGGACGTTCTTATTCAAGTTTACAGCCGTATACTAGAGCCACTAGAACTACAGTAATGCAGATTCTATCATTTGTCGGTTTTGCGGTATATCTTCATTGCATAAATTATTATCCTCTCCATCAAAGTTATATGAATAACAAAACTAGGGTTTTGCAATGTGAAATCTCGTTCCTTATTTTACATACGCCACAAAATTATTTTACCAGTCTAGTATTCATTCCTTCGGCTAGAAAGTAGAACATATTAGCATCATGTCGTCACAATCTGTAGTTTATAGGATGCAGTAATAAAGTGCAGAAGTTACTTTGCACAAAATACCTTTCTACAGAGACGAGAAATCAGATGGACAGATTTCGCTTCTGTGAAAAGAGGACTATAAAACCGACGGTTATGGTGTTCTTAATAGCGTTTCCCACCATACATTATGATTTTTACCCTCAAAAGAACACTCCATTTACAGTGCAGACATATGCTTACAACAATAAATTCTACTTAGCTAGCTTTTGTGGTCACCAGAGAATCTTTTGATATGTGTTAAATATGTGTGAGAATGATATGTCAAAATATAATCTGTATAACGCGCGCTACGAATGAAATATTTTCTGATTTTTATTTTCTTCAAATTCGTGAACTTTAAAGTCATTAAATCATCTGGAATTTTGCTACTCTTGAGTTTATATGTTCTTCCTTACCTCAGTTTTGTGGGAGAGAAAAATAGATTGTCGTTACAGAGCTACGCCATCTCAAACGTAACATCGCGTGATTAATCCGATCTAAAGTCTATTAGAAAAACCACACGACTTGTGACTTTGTCGTCATAAAGCTAGATCCAATCCCTTTTTTTTCCTCAGCGACATTTGGGCCAAAACACCACTTTGAAGGCATTTTTCACCAAGAAATAATTTCCAGATCGAAAAAAAAATTACGCCATTGTTTTTTTCACGTCGGGTTCTACTATATATGTAAAGATAGTCTGGGGGTTTATTCCCACTTTAAGTATGTCTATTCGTTTAACCGATATTGTTAAACCGTTTCGCGGAGAAGGAGCGGATAATATTGAAACTTGGCTTGAGAAGTTGGAACTGGTCGCTAAACTACAGGGTATAAAAGAAAAGGAGAACTTTTTGCCTTTATTTTTAGAAGGACCAGCGTTTGCTGTATACCAGCATTTTTCAGACAAAGTTAAGTCTGATTATGGAAGTGTTTGCCTAGGACTACTAGAGGCATTTGCTGCTAACGAATATTCAGCTTACGAGCAATTTAGTATGAGGCGGTATAACGAAGGAGAAGGAATTGATGTTTACCTTGCTGATCTACGTCGTTTGGCAAGGCTATTTGGGTGTGAGGAGGAACACACATTACGATGTGCATTTGTTGTTGGTTTACCAACATATGTTTCAAAACAGTTACGAGCTTTATCAAATATCGAAAGCCTGAAATTGAGCGGTATTGTCAGTCGCGCTCGATATTTGGTTGCCGATTGTGCCGACATCACATGCGCCTCTGGTTTTAAAGAAAAAACAGCATACAAAAGTTCAAAAGACATTGTCTGTTATAGATGTGACCAAAAGGGACACATCGCCCGCTTTTGCAAGCAACGTCGTCGTCAGGGAAACGAGCAAGGAGAGGTTTCATCGGTGCCAGTACCCTCTCCTCAAGAACAATGAAGGCATTGCCAATTATTCAAATTAAAGTTAATGATGTTATTCTAAGAGCTTTGGTGGACACTGGTTGTACCACTTCGATATTGTCATCATCATGTGTTAATGTAAAAGATTTACGAAAATGTAATCACGTTACTTTAATGGACGGCCGGACAGCATTATGCTATGGGCCTATTAATGCAAAATTACAAATATCTAACAATTATTTACATGCGTCATTTCTTGTTTCGAACGAGCTTGTGAATGATTTCCCTTGCATAATAGGAATGGATGTCATCTCTCTGTTAGGGGGAGTAAACATAGACGCTAATAGCAACGCAAGTTTCAAATCTAATGTGTCATCAATTACTGACGTTGCTATGGTAGCACAAGCTAATCAAGACTCTGTGACAGACGATATTGAAATTTCAAGCAATGATAGACCGCACCCACCGATTAATAATGAGATCAAAGAGCAATTAGAAATTAATGATAAGGACTATACTGCTAAATTTGATGGTGAAAATGGACTGTTAAATGGAATTGGCGTGACGGACAAGCGCCTTACAATAACTGTCAAATTGGTCAATATCCTGTCTCTTCAGAAGAAGTACAAAACGCTTTTGATGATGAAATTCAGACATGGATTAACAATGAATGGCTGGTACCACACGATGAGCGAAAACATGGCTCTGTGAATGGTATCATACCTATGCTAGCTGCAATTCAAGCAAACAAAGGCAGCAAAGTACGTCCTGTTATGGATTTTAGACAATTGAACAATCATGTGTTATCATACACTGGCGATAGTGACGTATGTAATGAAAAACTACGTGAATGGCGTCGATTTGGACATAATGTTACTATGTTAGATCTAAAGAAAGCATATTTGCAGTTACATGTCAGTCCAGAATTATTCCGTCATCAAGCAATCCGATTTAAAGGGAGAGTGTATTGCTTAACTCGATTAGCGTTTGGGATGAATGTCGCACCCAAAATAATGACATCAGTGTTATCTAAGGTTTTATCGTTAGAGGATGACGTCAGAGAAGGGACTGATAACTACATTGACGATGTTATTGTTAACGAGGACATTGTGAGCGTTACACGCGTTCGTGAACATTTATTACGTTATGGGCTAATTACTAAGGAGCCAGAGCCTCTTTCTAATGCCCGCGTATTGGGGTTTAGGGTACAAAAGGAAAGGACTGATCTTCGTTGGGCGAGAGACAACCCGCTACCAACTATTCCTCTTGCAACTGAAATACTAACAAGGAGACAGTTATACTCGCTGTTAGGTAGACTAGCAGCTCATTATCCAGTTGCAAAATGGCTACGTATATCGTGTAGTTACCTTAAACGCCAATGTAATGACTATGGATGGGATGATCAGGTACCTGCTGATGTACTGATTTCATATCAAGAGCTATTAAAGAAAATTGTAAACAATGATCCAGTGAAAGGCGTTTGGTGCGTTGAAAAAGACACTAACGAAGCTACCGTTTGGTGTGATGCTAGCAGTATTGCACTTGGTGCATGTTTACAAATTAGCGGTAATATTGTTGAAGATCAAGCATGGCTAAGGAAAGATGAAGCAGTACATATTAATTTATCCGAACTTGAATCTATACTTAAGGGGATTAATTTAGCATTAAAATGGAATTTGAAAATACTCCACTTGAAGACTGATTCAGCAACTGTTTACACATGGGTCAAATCTGCATTAACTGGCAGTAGCCGTATTAAGACTGGCTGAAATGTTAGTTCGAAGAAGATTATCAATAATACAACAACTAATTGAGGAATATATGTTAACTGTTGATATCACATTAGTTAAATCTGAAGAAAATCTGTCAGACGAGCTTACACGAGTTCCTAAAGTATGGCTCAACCGCTTCAATGATAATTCTATTGACCAAGTTAATACGACATGTTTTATTATTAATGGTTTCTCGATTCCGTCTGATGCAGAAGTTACACGATTACATAAAATGCATCACATGGGGGTACAACGATCATTTTTCGTAACAAAGAAGCAATATCCACAGGTTACAAAACAGCAGGTTGCAAGAATAGTTCAAAATTGTATGGAGTGTCAGCGAATTGACCCCGCCCCAACAACTTATCCTCACGGGGAACTATCAGTTGATCTGGTTTGGGACAGATTAGCAATAGATGTTACGCATTATAATAGTGCTCCGTTCATGTCTATTGTGGATTGCGGGCCTAGTCGGTTTGCCATATGGCGTAAGCTAGCAGATGAAGGTGCACCTTGTATAGCAGGTCATTTAGATGGTATATTTTCAGAAAGAGGCCCTCCTAGAGAAATTATATTTGACAACGCTACATCATTCCGATCCGGTAGAGTCAAGAATTTATTATCACAATGGGGAATTATTCGAAATTATCGTTGTGCCTATCGACCACAAGGTAATGGGATAGTAGAAAGGAATCATCGAACAATAAAACGAATGGCTGCAAGAACTAAAGGAAAAATCAAAGACATGGTGTTCTGGTATAATAATACACCTCATTATAAAAATGAAACACCATCCAGTATGATATATAAATATTGCACACAATTACCTGGTGTGGATTCAAGTAATAAGGACACTTCGCCTGCCCCAATTTTATGTCGGTTTTCGATTGGAGATGCTGTATTTGTGAAACCATCAGACAAAACTCGCTGTGTAACACCTTGGAGAAGGGGTGTTGTAACATCAATTAATTCTACTAGTCAAATAGAGGTGGATGGCATGCCTAGACATATTAGCGACGTCAGACTGGTACCCCGTGTAGTACAAGTACCAACTAATGGACATATTTCTACGGACAATTTATCAACGGATATTAACATTGACTCTAGCACTATTGACGTGCCTTCTATTAATGATGAACCAGAGCCAGTTATTCAATATGATTTAGAAGAAGATCAGGAGCTTAATGATGAGCCAGAAGTACCGATTGTTAGGCGAAATCCATCTAGAGAAAGACGGCTTCCGTCTCGATTCGCGAACTTCGAACTAAATATTTGATATTACGTTAAATTTTTAACTAACCCCACAAGCGTTTTATTTAAATGGACTGAAAATAAATCTCCGTGGTTTAGAAACCATGGGAGCATGTAATGTTATATTAATAGTCATATATAAAACGAGGCGCACATGTGTGCGAGGCTTTTTAGTCATTAACTCTTAATTGTAAAGTCTGATAAAATTCATTACTCAGTGCGTAGATCAGGAAGCGTTGTCGTTACTGAGTCTTATCCTTTGTAATCCTACTACATCTATATCATAATCTTATTTTACTGTGACATACTTTAACGGATTCAAATAAAATGGTACTTGAGATACATAGAAATAAATAATTGACTCTTACCTGTTCAAACGCAACACGATGAAGTATTAAATATTTTGAGTTCTCACAGGGTACATTTTCAACTTTGTCAATTTTTAGTCCTTCCATATTTCCCTGACCTGTAAACAAACAACGTTTTATAAACTGAACGCAAGGTCTTACTGACTTGATTTGCTTCGAATATTGCTTAATTGGTAACGCGTATCTGTGTATAAGCATTCAATTTGGTAATTTGGCGATAGAGCTGCAAATCACAGTAGCTCAAATGCAGATGTTGAATTCAGAACAAACGAACAAAAATCAATGGATGACTTGAATGGATGACATAACATTGCAGACACGGAGCTTTACCAGGCTCATATATATCCGGAGAAACTAGCGGGCTCCGAATTCGGGTTCAATCGTTCTTTGAAATAGCATTTATTTCTCTTGGTTATTTATATGTGGTCGTCAGTATCATTATTTTGAGAAAAATTGCATATTATGTAAATTAAAACAATTGCTGATATGAATGATATCAGTGGCTTTTCATAGCCACTCCGTTTAGAATCGACCGAAAGACAAAAATCACTCCGTTCATACACCGGATCACCGGATAAGGATTGGGCACTACTGGCGCATGTCTACTCCGTTTACTGTCAAACGTCAAACGTAGAACAGCAAGCGCAAAAAACTCTTGCAATCTATCCTACTGCTCGTAAAATCGCTGCTTGACTAACTTTATCTATAATTTTACTATTATGAAAAGACACGAAGCTGGAAAAAATATCTATTAGTACGATGGAAAAGACTTCAGATATTAGAAAGGTTTGAAATATAGTTTTGAAAAGACTTTTATTATGAAACAAAGATCAAAATGTAACAGATCAAGTTACCTGAATTTGATTTCTTTGTTTATAGGTTGTAAAATAATATCAACTTAGATGTAAAATTATTAAATAGTCCAGGAAGCTTATAAAAGTACTATACTTTATTACAATGTTAGTAGATGAGACAAACTTTATCTTTACTTCCTGGTGGTCCTTCCTACATCAGTAGCCTACATCCTACTAAGTAAAGTCAAAGTAGGACTTTGAATTAGGACATGAGAGTAACTTCACCCTAACATTGATGTTTTGCAATTCTGGAATCTACTGATGGGGACTCGTCAATTAAAATGGTTATATTCTCAAGTTTGAAGGCCTTTTGCTGAAAAGATAGATCTTCAAATAATATTCAGTTGGTGTATTAAACGCAGACCAGATTGGAAAGAATGCATTATGCGTGGCGAAGGTCGTATTTTTTCTCAGAAAATGTGCGGCTAAAACCAAATTCTGGTGTAATCTTGCGTGGCTGGATCAAATATTTAGGCAAATTTTAGATATAACATCTGAATAATCATTGAAATTTTGTCATGTTCTTATAAAATACGGATAAAACTATGAAATGCGCGGCTGGAATTTCTGCTGATTCCACCCGCAATTATGATTTCGCGGCAAAGATTTTGCCCGTGAACAGCAAACTTTCCAGGCTGGAACGTAGATCCCTTGTGTCGGTTTTCCCCAAATTATGCAAAGTTCATGACTGGAAATCCTGATTTGAAGAATTTTTGAACAACCGAATAATAAATTGAAGCCATTTTGTCTATCAAATCTTCATAATTACATAAAATAAATTTCTTAATACGAAGCTGGAATTTCATCTACGAAAGTGATTCAGCAGCCCGCAAAGAGCATGCTTTCCAACATGGGACGTCCCATGTCTATGCAAAGTCTATAACATGTCTGTCTATTCTGTGTGAATAAAATAATTCTTTGTACACTTTTCAATCATGTGAATCACATTGTTTATCAATTTCAATGCGTAAAGTTTACTATTCTGTTTATCCAATCATGTCATATCATGTCATCCTCAATGAAAGCGACCGCTAACTAATTTTTTATCCCTGGTATTTTAAAAAAACATTTTATTGTATTTTTTTTAACGAGCCTTAAAATAGTCTATGCTTAAAGGTTTATCTCAATAAATGATGATGGTGATCATCAAAAGTTCTATATATTTGGTGTAGCTATTTCCAGTGCCAGACTAACAGGTTCGAATTGATTAATTAACAATGTCTGCACATTTTAAAATTATTTTTGATTTTGATAAAGTTCTGATTCCACTGTTAATTTATATTTTTATTTTCTGATTTTCAGACTAGATACAGGAGAAGAGAAAACTATGTGACACCATACGATGACAGCTATTTATGTATGTAAATAAATCAAAATAATTAACAATCCTACTCTCATGATTCAGAACAGAATCTGATTGCCTCCAGACTAACCCAACTCAAAATCTAATTTGTTAAGCCCTAGACTAAAGCACTCGACTGATAACGACCTACATTTGATACTCAATATTTTGCAGAAAACATAATCACAGTTTTGTTATTGTTTATTTTTAATTTCCATTTGTTAGGCTGCATATCGTAGCAGCTGAAATTTCAAATATAATCTTTATTAACACTGTTTGTTTTTATGGTTGTTGCTTGTATTTAGAAATGCTTATCGTGGTAAAATTACCAAACTAAGGTTTGTCTTATGAGAAAAGAAATTCCTTCTGAAAAAATTATTTCTGACAATTCTTTTCAATGATTTTCTTTTTGTTGAATTGAATCATTTTCCTGTAAGCCAAAGTACTGCTTACATCCAGTTCAAAATAAAGCAATATTTATGTAAATAATGACACAACTTTACCAGCTGTCATCTGAAGGCTGGAATTTTCAATATAAATATATGCGATATAATTTGTGCTGGGAATCAAATTCGTGAAGAGTTGTGACAGCCTCAGAATTTACTTCCAACCATGCAAATATCTTTTTCAAGATTTGAAGCAGTCATTTAAATTGACAACCTAGGGGAATAGCCTAGGAGAGACCAGCGAGACTTGGACAAGTTTTCACATTTGAATCATTAAAATGATTGTGGTCACACAAATGTAGCAAATCTGATGTCATTAAATGCAAGTATGAACAACGTATTATCATGCTAGGATTAGAATCTCTAGAATGAATCCAGAAAGTATTTTTTGATTTGTGCATAATGTACAAGATTACTCATAATCTTGTCGATTTGTCGATTGAAAATTTCAACTGAATTCATATAATAGGCCTGTCAATAAATTTTGCATGCGTGATGATTCGTATAAATTGAGCGTTCCAAATATTCCAAGCAGCTAAACTGTATAATTTCAATTCTACAACCGCGTAGTGCCTTGGTTGAATGGCCTACCTGAAGAAACTGTAACATCAAAGTCATCCTTAACATTCAAACATAACTTGAAATGTATGGATTTAACACCCTTTTGTAAAATCTTTAAAAATATTCAAATTATTTGATTCCTTTTCATCGATATTCAATATCTTAAGTAGCTTATAATATTTTTTACAATTTTACTTACTCTTAAGGCTGTATATTAGTGACACTTACATAATGTAACATGTCCTTTATTTGTCAGTCAATATCATATCATATCATATAAATAGCCAAAGTACTCAATTCAAAAGGGTAAACATATCATATATATATAAATTATGTAAATGTAGCAATTTTTCAAATATTTAGGGCGATAGACTGACAATTCGAGTGGGGAAACTTGAGACAATGTGGAGTGACATGGTCGGGCCTATTTTCCCAAAAATTTCAGTGCATTAACTGACAAGTTAATTTTTCAGTATGAAACCGAACTTGTTACTTTGATTTAAGAAGTCTATTTTATCAAAATTGAGTCAACAGCAAGCAATTTTAACAAC
Source organism: Haliclystus octoradiatus (assembly GCA_916610825.1). Taxonomy (NCBI): domain Eukaryota; kingdom Metazoa; phylum Cnidaria; class Staurozoa; order Stauromedusae; family Haliclystidae; genus Haliclystus; species Haliclystus octoradiatus. The sequence goes on along the minus strand of OU744448.1, from coordinate 34,416,511 downwards.
ATTAATTTTTGTAGATCATGCTAATTGTACTAGTAAAATTTTATCTCCACAAAGTAATGAAGTAAAATACAGCACACATAATGTATGTTGACGCTATTCTTTTTTTAAATTACAGTTTGCGATGAATGCCGTCGCTACAACATTGGTGAATGTAAACTTCATGGTACATTAAACCAAATACCTGAGAAAACTTTATCAAAAGATGTTAGTGAGTTTAAGCATGCCTTACTCTCGTTACCAGATGAATTGGAAATCAAAGGCTCGTCTATCCCTGATGCTGGTAATGGTATATTTGCTAGAAGCATCATCCCCAAGCGTAGTAGATTTGGACCATATCAAGGCATGAAGCTTTCTGTACCATGTTCTATTGCTGAAATTGATAGACGTTATTTATGGAAGGTAATGACGTTCTGTCAATATAGGTTATATAAACACGAGTGTTACATCATGAGTCACAAGGAAGGCGTAGCGTAAGAAATCACAAGCCGCTGCGGCAAGTGATTTGTGCCTTTTAAGCGCCTCATAGCATATCGAGTGTTAAAGTAAAAAATGTATTCAATACTAGGATGATAATTTGTATAGGAAACCATACGGTTTCAAGTTCAATTCGGGACTGATTTGAATGGTTTTTTTTTTAAAGTTTCAAAATTGCACGAGCCAGTGTAGTAGTATTCAGTCATATCACCAAATACATTATTGTACAACAAGCATTGAATTTTTGACCCGCCCAAATTGTGATTTTAGAATAATATAGGTCTTTTGCACAGGTTGTAAAAAAGTCAACTGTTAAAGTATTTTGTCTGAGTGATTATCTCACCCATGATAAGCTGTATGCTATGCTTAATTAAGTTGTAGGCCTATTGAATAAATTATCTATCGGCAACAGTTTTTTGGAACTACAAAATACAAGTTTTGATCTATCTGATGACAAATTCGCAAATGTTGATTGATCAGATTTTGATCAATCCATAATAAAACTCCTTTGGAAGTAGATTTCTTGTTCAAAATTTTAGAAAAAAACACAGTTTTCGATCAGATTACTATAGCATTTGTACTCAATACCCATAATCAATTTTCTATAAATCAAAGTTTGTCTGATCACCATTTACTACAGTGAAACCTGTAGATAATCAAAATTAAAACTCAAAGTTTTTGCTTTTACTTGTTGTAGGCTACTAAATGTCTTGATTACTTAGCCAAGTTTTTTTAATAAACGGATAAAAGTTAAGTGGCATCATCATACTGTAAAATTTCCTATCACAACGAGTGAGCGTGATAAGATCTCCACAACTATCAAGCATTCGTTCGTAAGAACGAAATAGTTGAAAATCATGTTGTTGTTATGGACGCATGTTTGATAGATATTGTGGAGATATTATCACGCTCACTCGTCTTGATGGAAACTTTTACAGTATGACGTCACTTAACTTTCATTCTCCGTTTTCATTGAGATTTCAAGAATTCTCTCTTTCTTAAATGTTTATTTTCTAAAAATACTTATCTGTTTATTGAAAAAACTTAGCAAAGTAATTATGGCACTTAGTACAGGTTGAAAATGTTGCTTTTTATTTCATATGAGTCGACCCTTTTGACCATTTTATGCAGGTGGCCTTTATATACAGAGTTGATTCAATAGAGTTTACTATGTTACACAGGGTCCGACAAACTATTTTGCCTTCCGGAAACCTGTTTTTTTATTCAAAACCTTCAGAAAAGTTTTCCAGGAAATACTGAAAACCCATTAAAATATCAACAATTTCAAATTCCATTTTGCCATGGTAACACATAAAATTTTTGGAGAAAATATTTTAGCAATATGTCATCATGTCAACAAATTTAATACAAAATTTTTCTTTAAAATCATTGACAATTTTGACATTGAAAATAATAAAAAAAGTTTCTGGGTAAATTAATTTTCTGCAAAATAATGTTTGCATTTGTTGGTTTTCTGAGATCTAGTTAAGTCAAGTGTGAACTGTAAGCCTATGATCATTCATGGGAAGTGTTGACAAGGTGTCTCTTCACAACCTTGCAAGGAACAATTAAACAGACTTTGAAAAGAATCATACATTTTGTTGTTAACATTTGAATTGCGGCCTTATTTTACTTATATCTTACCTTGGAGGCATTCAAATGAGAAAAGTTTTTAAGATAATAGACAAAAACAACAATTAAAGGAGACAAAGGTTCACAATAAACTCTTCAAGCATAATTGAAAACAAATTACACCTTTGGAAAATCGTTTTTCAAACTCATTTCCGAAAGATAACAAATTAAAATTACAAGGGAATGTCGATTTTCTTCGGAATTTCGTCTAGCCTTCCGGAAACCTAGTTGCTGGGTTGCCAAGTTTTGTCGGACCCTGATGTTACACATTGCTAGGGTGACCACTATAGACAGGTTTATGCTGTAAAGAGGTGGTCGTTATAACAGGTTTGACTGTAACTTTATTTTTCTTTCAACAGATTATGAACAAAGGCAAAGTCAGTCATTATCTAAATAGTAAAAATGAAACCAATAGCAACTGGATGCGTTACATCAATTTTTCCAGGACAGAAAATGAACAGAATCTCATAGCGTTTCAATATTGTGGTGACATATTTTATAGAGCACACAAAGATATACACCCAGGTACAGAATTACTTGTTTGGTATGGTGAATATGCTATTAATCTAATTGGTGATGTTAGTACAACACAATCGGAAGAAAATATAGAGGTGTATCTCACTGATGAATCGGGTATGTAGGCCTCCTGTTTATTTTTGTGTTTTAGTTACACATAATTGCACAGTGATGCGAGAGTTACTTTTGAAAAGTAATCAATTACATTACAAATTACTTCTCCTCAAAAGTGGCTAATTACGTTACTAACTACTTCAGCCGAAAAAGTAATTGATTATAATTACTAATTACTCTATGATTACTTTAACTTGTGCAAAAAAAGATATTGCCTCTGTTTCAATAATGACCTGTCTCGTGTTTATTATCAATGCAGCCTTTTTGTTTTCTTGCGAAGCAGAGCAATCGATTTAATAATATTAATTTAATACTTATTATGCACCAGGAGATAATTGACGTTGTAAAGTGTTTATTAAAGTTTCCAAAGAAATGTTTTCATTTGATTTATCAGAATGATTTGTTTTTTCGGATCAATCACCATCAGTATTAAATCTTTTCAATATTCGCAACGCGCTCAAATAATTGATCAACAGATCTAGAGCAATGTCAGAATGGGGTCAGAATAGAGAAGAATAGGGTAGGGGATAGGATTAATTAGTCATGTGTCACACAATTGACCTGGTTTGAATAACTCCCGTGAAAAGCTGCAAATCAATGAATCATGTGAGATTGTATCGCAGATTGAACAATTAAAAGTGGAACTTAGTGACAACAACACCTTCAAAAATTATCATCATCATCATCATTTATCGAGAAACCTGATAAGTTCACATAGAACTTTTTTTCACAGCACTGATGATAAAACTAAAATATATGATATACAGTAACAAACATCAAATTTTACGCAGTAATACAAATTAATATCATCTTGAAAAAAAATTAAGAGCCAATGCTTATGTGGCATTATGTGGTATTTAAATGCTTCTCTAGGAGACTTTTGAAACTTGTCCGTCTGGAAACTTGGGTAACTTAACCGTCTGGATATCACATGGGTAGAGCTAGAGACAGTTAGGTTGCAACAATTTTTCGAGACAATGTCATCTCCAAGGTTTCAAAACTGACATCACTTTTCACACTCCAAAGTAAAGATTTAGGGCTACTACATTAACAGATTCAGACCTATCAACTTTGTTATATAAAAAGATGTGAAAATTACAAAAGGGACAACGAAATACGAAAGAATTCTCCATCTAGTCAAGTCGATAACATCAAGTCTCTAAATTTTAAACAAATATTCAAACAAACTTGTTGCAATGAATTCGTAATTTGTGTCATGCCATCGCTGTTCTTGGATAATTCATGAAATTAATCAAGGTACGGATTAATACTAAGACAATTATCAAACTGGAGTTCGCAGGACACTGAGAATTTCTCAGGACTTGATTTGTCTTCTCCTGATTGGTCATATTGAGAATTTGATAATTTGTCAGTGTTAATTCAAAAGAAGATACTGCTGTGAAGCCTGTATATAACACCCAGCTGTGAGAGGTAGTTAAATTGACCATTATAGACAGGTGGCCTTTATACACAGGCTTGATTCAATAGAAAATGATATTTTAAACATCGCAAGTGTGACCACTATAGACAGATGGCTGCTGTAGAGAGGTGACTGAGCTATAAATAACAGGTTTGATAGTATTACGATGATTTTACACTAATTTAGTTTGTGTTCTATTTCCATTTCAGATATTTTGTGTAAGCACTGCCATCTGTCATTTTCATCAACAACATATTGCGAACACCACGAGAAAATATGCTCTCAACGTCCTCGTTTAACCATGAATACTGTATCAACTAATCCAATTGGGCTGATCAGAAGTATTACAGCGCAACTTAATGGATCATCAAAAACTCCTCAAATGTTGAATGTTGATAATAATCGAGGACAATTTGCAAAACCAAACAAACATCTTTACCCATGTACTGAATGTAGTAAATCATTTAGTCGAGCAATTGATTTAAAAATACACAAACGAATTCACACGGGAGAAAAACCTCATGTTTGTGATCAATGTGGAAAGGGATTCATTCGAACATGTTCCCTAAACGTACATAAACGACTTCACACAGGAGAAAAGCCGTTTACATGTGAATATTGTGGTAAGACATTCAAAGATTCTGGTAATTTAGTTAGTCATAAACGAACTCATACGGGAGAAAAACCTTATATATGTGATCAATGTGGAAAAGGTTTTCGTCAATTGCCTCATCTGAAACGACATAGTATTATCCATGGTGGAATAACACCAACTGAAAAAGTTCAACCACCACCAACGCTATCTGAACAACCTCCTTTATATATATTCGATGTGAATCAGCCACAGGTTGATGCTATTGAAAAACCAAAGTGCGGCATATGTGGTATTGAATTTACCTCTTTGAATGAATTGGATAATCATAAGAAAACTCATACTGGTGAAAAACCATATGTATGTGATCAATGTGGAAAAGGCTTTAGTACACCAGGACCTTTAACTAAACATAAACGAACACACAACGTACAGAGACCCCATTTATGTTATCAATGCGGAAAAGGGTTTCATTTGTTGATCGATTTAGATATACATAAGAAAACTCATACTGGTGAAGGACCATGCTCATGTGATGTCTGTGGAAAACGGTTTCATTATTTAAGTCATTTAAATAGACATAAACGAGCTCATACTGGTGAGAGACCTTATGTATGTGAACAATGTGGAAAATGTTTTGCTGACGTAGCAGGTTTAAGCAAACATAACGAAATTCATGCGGATAAGGAAAAATCACATAACTGCGATCAATGTGGTAAAAGTTTTGCATTACTTCATAATTTAAATATTCATAAACGCATACATAACGAAGACAAATTATTCTTATGTGATCATTGTGGTAAAGGATTTACTCATTCGCATAGTTTACAAGTACATATTCGTATCCACACTGGTGAAAGACCTTATGTATGTGAACATTGTGATAAGTCATTCAGTGATTCTTCATGTTTTAGAAGACATAAATTAATTCATACAGGAGAAAGACCATATACATGTGATCAATGTGGAAAATCATTTAATCGACGAATGAATTTAAATGCACATAAATTAATTCATACTGGTGAAAAGGCATTTCAATGTGATTTATGCGGAAATCGTTTTACTTTAAAAGGTAATTTAAATGGACATAGAAAAACATGTACGGGTCAAAAGCCATATGCCTGTGCTCAATGTGGAAAAGGATACATGTCAATGAAAAGTTTAACTGCTCATCAACGAAGTAATCATGGACTAGAGACTTTACGTCCGTTGTAAACATTTATTGATGATAACTAAAAAGTCTCAAAAAGCCAGCGAAACAGATTTCAAACTGGACTTCTTCATAAACTTATGTAGTTAGACTTTTGTATTTTCCAAGCCTTGGTTCTGAAACAATAACAACAATAGCAAAATGTATCGACAAAGGCTGAGTTGGTCATAACTGTTTAAGGTCTGATAATATTGTATTTTGAATTTAAATGCTACAAATTCAAAATTAATCTGTTGTATCTAAAATATTTTATGATTAAGAAAAAATGCAAAACATTAGTTACTGAACATGATATGATATGATTTTGTTTCATGTGTTTCTGTATTAAAGGGTTTCCTTACGGCAGCCGTGTTTGGGTTCTAGAAAGCATCAAAAAAGCGAGATGTTTTTTTCAGCTTTCGAGTGTCTCCCAACACTCGAAGTGTTTTACCTTTTGAAGATGGCAATTGAATAAACGCGTGAAATTTGAGTAACGGAAAAGGCTTTTTCCTCATCTTTGTCTCTTATTATAACTTTCATTATTATTAAAGGATAAAAATGCGTTACTTTTATGTTAGTTAGAATATTGCTTACTCATCTGTGTATAGTTGGTATTGTTCTAATATGAGGAAGATCTTGCTCCATGTGATTTGCGTTTATTTGTTGGTTGATGTAGGAGATTTTTATCTGTGAAATAAAGTCTTGTTGTTGTCGTGTGAAAAGATAATAATTCTATTTGATAAGAGCAAAATATTATAACGAGAACCAAGGTAGTATGTTGATAATGAAAGATAATGAAAAAGTAATGTAGACGGTGTCACTCTACCGAAGGCACCCGTACCACTCCTCTATTTCTAGAGAAGTGGCTCTTTTCGCTAAGAGTAATGATTTTAAAATGCTCTTTACTGATATCAGCTGCAGCACCGCTTATTATATCATGATTTTGGGCAGCCCTAAGACAGGAAACATGCCCTGTTACATTGTATAATTATATTGTACACTGTGCGAGGTTACGTTGTACGAGACTACAATGTCTACTTGGTCTACTTAAAACTTCCCCAACTTTGTTCACCGACACGGTTCAGAAGTGAATTAGAAGTTTGGAAAGTAGGCCGCTGAGAAGGAGTTTGAGTCTTGAGAAACAATGGTGGTTTGGTCACCGACACGATTCAGAAGTGAATTAGAAATTTGCGTATTATTATAATAAATATCTACTACATCGTTACATTGTAATTGGAATAGACGGTTGGTGCTGCATTGTTATATTTATGCCTTATGCTTATAACTAGACTGTATATATCTTAATTCAGACATTTTTTTCATTATTCAAATGGCTGTACATAATTCTAGTACATAATTAGCGGTTGCCAGTTGCTACTAGGCCCGTGAGCCTTTGTTAAAGCAGGTTTGTCTCGTCGAGTCAACAATAAAATGATTAATTTGTTAAAAAAAGATCTCTATCAAGTCCTTTTTTGTTAATGATAATTTGAGTGATGGTTTTATGATCAATATGGATTGGTTGTATATAAATAAATTATACGAAAGTCATCATTATCATCATCATCATTTATTCAGAACTTGAATAAGCTAAAAGCTTTTTTTCACAAGACTGATTTATAAATATATAGTTATACATATAGTAACTAGTTATGCTGTTTGGCTATCATTACGTGCCTATGATACTACTATGAAGGGCATACGTGTTGAAATTGCGACTTTGTGGAAAATACGACTGCTGAATCAGTAATTAATCACATGGGAGCGTGTCATTCTACTAAACTTGACAATTTAGCTAGAGATATATGGCAATGGTGTAGTCCCCTGCATTTTTGGACCACAGTTGCATGTATTATTGGAGTTCTTGATGTTATTGCTGATGCAGAATCTCGCCATGAAAGCAAGTATAGCATCTGAATTTCAATTAAGTGATTCAGTATTCAGAAGAGTTATTGAGGATATCAAAGCTCAATCAGGCATATATTTACTCGTTTCTAGGTTGAACAACCAATTGAATTGTTATATCTCATACAGGCCTGACATAGATGCCTGACCTGTTAATACTACAATAACAATAATAAAGTTCTGTTGATAATACAACCTCTCAACTGAATATTTACGTTCAAAATATTTCAATTAAATGCAAATGAGTAGTGAACGTGGGGAGCCTATAGTACGGTGTAATAACCGCTTTGTCATCAACTTATGCTAAGTAATGGAAACTAGATACTGATAAATAACTTGATGCAAATAATAAAATTATACTGTGAATACTTAGTGAAACCGATCGTGTATTTTGGCATTTTATAGGGAGTTAGCCCCAGAGATTTATGGCCATTTTTTGACTTTCAATAAAGGGCCTTATCATATTTAAAAGAAAATAATAACAATGATTTATCAATCATTGATACATGGATTTTGTGGATATGAAAAATAACAATAAATTGCTTTTGGCCATGTATATGGATTAGAATTTTATTGTTACGATCCTCAGGACCACAAATGTTCTTCTTCAATTCTTTCTCCTGAAATGGAAAGAAAAGTCATTTACAATGTTAACAATAGAGTCTGCATACAGGCTGTATACGAGTTTCGGGTGCGCTGATTCTCTTTAGAAATAGAGGTAGTCAAATAATTTCTGCCAAAAAGCGAAATAAAAAGTAGGGTTTATTATTAGGCTGATACTATACCGGCAGCCTACCATCTACCTGCGTATTCTTGGCCCCCCACTTCTTCAAATTTTGTCCAAATCATCATAAATACTTTGATGTGATCAGTGCTGATCAGGCTATAGCTAATAGACCAGGCAAGTTATTGAAATTGGGCGTGTTAAGTGGGGTGGGGGGCCAGGACTACGCTATAAATTGAGCTTAAAACGTGAATATTTCGTTGATCGTAATTTCATCAGCAATATAAATGCCTGATCAGTACTTATGACAGCGTGATCAAATTTTTGATATGTAAATTTTCGAATTTGGTGGGGTGGGGGAGCTGGCGTAGTCCTGCCCCCCACTACAAAATCGTTAATAACTGTAACGCTTTGTTTGATCAGTCTTAAAAGCAACTGATCACAACTGATCAACTACTGATCAAAGTGTTTATGATGATTTGGATAAAATTTGAAGAGGTGGGGGGGGCAGGACTACACAGGTCTACCATTTAGCGCTGCGGCTATTTGACAGGCAGTCCAATACGCATGCGCAGAAATGGATACGTCGTACTTTATTGATTCAAGTGATTGATAAACTTCCTGTCAGTTAGCGGTAGGATTTATTTGACAGCCAGTTTTGAATGAATAATTATCACACTGCCTACTATTTCGGAAGCGGAATGGACAATTGGTAAAATATTGTTGCTCTGCAAAAATTTTGGCAAAGGAATTATTACTCTTAGATTGCCTGCCATTTAACCAACGGGGCTGTTTGACAGACATCATTTGCAATATTGACTTACATGTTGTTTATAATCATAGAGGTATTATTAAATTGCATGATGGGTAGTCATACATTTTGTTTCAATAATCCTGACCTGTGGCAATGTCAGAAGATTAGGTAGATTGTCTCTCATTTATAATATAGGACTATTTGACAGGCATCACACACTTTTGCAGGATTATTTGACGACAAGTATTTGATAATAAATTTAAATTTACTATGAAATGCAGCTACATCTGATGATCGGAGTTGTGCATCGTCAACAGGTGGCCATTCACAACAGGGTATGGAAAAATGTTATACAATATAAATACGAACAAAGAAAGTAGTTGACAAGTGTAAATAAAAAAATGAATTGATATAAATCAAGCTGCATGATCACGTATGCATGTACATTGTGTGTGCAGACAATCACGATTATTTCAGAGATTACAGGCATATCTTGCAGAAGTTCCACATTCTACATAAATAACATAATTATGTTTATCACCAATCGGATAACACTAATTGATGTCATTAAATGCTGCAACTTGTTCAAGTAGGAATCTGTCTTTCAATATAAACACACAATTCAAATGTTGGTGATGTATAATTACTTCAAATATATCAGGTTGATAGGTTTAGAGAATGAAAAATATGTGCGAATGTCGATCGATCATGTATGATATTGATTGGACCTCCTTATGAAAGTTCAAAACTTTTGACATATGGTAGATTTAGATTCTGTGATTACTTAGAACGACATCAAGTAATTTTGCTAGGCATGCCATGAGGTTTTCTTACTTGCAGTCAAGTAACCACTCTGCGTAAGAGTGTTTTACATCACATAATTGTTGTCTCGTCCATTGGTCGTGACTGCAGGTCATCCTGATCAACTCTATTCGACTAGCACTTGTTAGCTAATTTCTTCGTTCTTCGTTTTGACATAGATGATGTTGGCAGTTCTTTTACTTTATTTCATGACTGACTACTGGGTTTGAACGGTTGAACCATCAACAAACTTAACACTCTTTCTTGTTATTAGTCACATTGATCATTACTACATTGAACATTTGATGATACTATATTTTGTGAAATCATTTCGTATATCTTCTGTACTTCTTGCAATTAAAATTCATCATATTTGCAGAGGATTGTATAGGCAATAAGCAATGTTCCTGTTGTGTTTGATTATAACAAGGTAAAGAACTAAGACAACGACTACACTCTTTGAGTAACAAATAAGTATTGAGTATATTTAATATTAGCATACAGGATATGTGCATAAGCAATGTTGCCTAGCAACTGATTATAATACGTATTGTTAGAATACAACATACACCCGCTCTGATTAACGTTATATTTATGAATAAATGTATTGTATTTTATTGTATTGTGATTGAATAATAAGATTATAAGATTACTAAAGATAACTTGAAATTAACGTTAATCACTAAATATACTATTTATGATATACAATAAAGTCCTTTAAATGAGATGGTATGTTGTTTCTAGAAGCTCGAGTTGGTCTTTTTTGTTTTGCTTCATTGGCTTCAGGCTGTAGAGTAGGGTAAATAATATGTTCCTCTGGTGGTGAATAGTAAGGTCGAATGTCTCGTGCATGCCGACGAATAATTCCAAAGTTTTTTGTTTTAATGTCATAACAATGATTACCAACATATTGTTGAACGATGACTGGTTTTTTTGACCAAGGAGACATTCCCTTTCGTGGATTGAATATTCTGGTAAGTACTTGTTGTCCTTTTGTGTATGATTTCTTATTTGAATTTGATGATGTCGGAGTAGAATAGTTGTTTGTAGAATCATCGATAATGCTTGTATTATGCTTTTGAGTAGATGTAGTTGATGATGTAAGTGTTGAGCTTCTGTTAACAATGACTTCATGTGGTGCACGAAAATTACGATTAAACTGTCGTTGGCCAGGTGATTTTCCGTCATTGCCGTTAGGCGTAGCTAAATAATTGATCAAAAGTGAGCGGATTCCTTCTTTCCAAGGTTTCTTGGCTCGTGTAAATGCTTGAATGCCGTTCTTTAAATATCTATTGAATCTCTCAATTAACCCGTTGCTCTCTGGATGGTACGGTATTGTATGAATATGACATATGTCATGCGATTGCAGATAATGTTCAAAAACATCTGAAATAAACTGCGGTCCGTTATCGCTTACCAAGTCTTGTGGTAGACCAAAGATTGAAAATGTCTCATCCAACCAATTTATAACTGTGTTGCTATTAATGTTTGTTGTTGGTAGTAGACTTACATATTTAGTGGTGTAGTCAATTAGAGCTATGATGTATTGCTCAGATTTCGGTGCTACGAAGAATGGACCAGTAATGTCAATTGCTAGTTTAGTCCAAGGCGTGACTGGTGGAGGTACCTTTTTGTCGGCTGTAATGTTTCGTTTTGGGAGGCTTTTTGATGTTCCTTGACATCCATCACAGTGCTTGACGTATGTTTCTGCGTCTTTGTCCATGCCAGGCCACCAGTATGTTGATCGTAATTTCTGTTTCAAACGGACGATGCCAGGATGACCAGTGTGTGCTAGACTAAGAATGTGTCTTTGGAGTGATGATGGTATTACTACTTTATTATCTCGTAGGATGATGTTTGTGCCGTGTTGAGTGCGTACATCTAGCTCGTCTCGTATACGATGTAGACTTGATGAGAATGGATTATCTTTTATCTGGCGTAGTGAAGGCCATTGTGTAGTAATGTAGTTTGAGATAACTTGATAGCTGTCATCGTTTTTGGCGCTGGCTGCAATGTCTTCGAGACTGATACCTTCTGTGATGTACATAATGTCGATTGATGTAGCTGAATATGACGTAGTTGCTATGGTAGCGTCCGATATTTTTGTTGTTGGTAGTCTTGAAAAACCATCTGCAGGATTTTCCTTGCCAGGCTTGTATTGAAACGTATAGTTAAAACACTGTAGACGCTCAGACCATCGAATGAATTTTGATGATTTTCGTTTATTTGATGGCATCAGTAATGTCTTGAGTGGCTGATGATCAGATTGCAATGTAAATTTACGCCCAAGTAAATATTTTTCAAAATGTTCACATGCCCATAATACTCCTAGTGCTTCCCTCTCATTAGTAGCATAATTTCGTTCACTAGTGCTAAGAGCATGAGAAGCAAATGCAATTGGTACTTCTTTTGAATTTTGAATTTGTGTGAGAACTGCACCAAGACCAATGTCGGATGCATCTGTAGTGAGTATTGTAGCTGCATACGGGTCGAATAAACGAAGACTAACCATTGAAGATAGAGCTTTTCTAATATCATTAGTAGCAGTTTGTTGATCATCTGTCCATACCCATTTGACATCTTTGCGTAGTAATTTGTAAAGAGATTCTAGTCTAGTAGCAGCGTTTGGTATATATTCTCTAAAGTAGTTCACTACACCCAAAAATGATTGTAATTGTTTTTTGTTTTCAGGATCAGGCATGTTTGAAATTGCAGTATAGCGTTCTGGATCTGGTTGAATGCTGTTGTTGGAGATCCGACGTCCAAGAAATGAAATAGATTGCTGATTAAAGATGCACTTCTTTGGATTGAGTCTGAAATCGTTATCGTTAAGTGCTTTTAATACTTGATGTAAAATGTTATCATGCTCTTGAATATTCTTTGCATAGATTAGAATGTCGTCAATATAAGATACACAACCTGGAATATTTGCCAAAGCTCTTTCAACACATGCTTGGAATGCTGATGCTGCATCTTTTAACCCCATAGGCAAACGTTTGTATTGATATAAGCCAAGTGGTGTGATAGATGCAGTGAGTGGACGACTTTCTTCGGCTAACTCGATGTGATAATATGCTTTAGATAAGTCTAGCTTTGTGAAGTGAGTAGAATCTTTTAATTTATGACATAAATCGCTCATGTTAAGTAAAGGATGGCGTGTTGGGATGATTTGTTCATTTAGACTTGTTAAATCTGCAGTTATTCTTACAGATCCGTCAGGTTTCCAGACAGGAACTATACAATGTGCCCATTCTGATTTGTCGATTTTCTCCCATATCCCTGTTTTTACCATGTTGTTGATTTCTTGTTTTACTAATTCTTCTTTAGCCAGTGGAATTGTTCTTAATTTGTTTGCATTTGGTTTGTAATTGTCTCTTAGAAGAATAGTATGTCTGTACTCAGGAAATTTACCAATTTCAGTCTTTTGTAAATTTGAGAATGGCTTTAGAAATTTTTCTGAGTCTTTGATTGAGTTTATAGTGCCAGTCTTTCCGTCTAGACAAAGACCTAATGCTCGAATGGCATTTTGACCAATAATTGAATGTTGCTTATTGTCAATTATGTAAATGTCAATGTTGTTTTTATGTCCTGCAATAGTAATTGGACAATTTATTATTCCTTTTATACCAATGATCGGTGTACCATCATAATTGAGTAGATTGGCTTTTGGTTTTTGCAATGGTATCTCTTGTAGGAATCTGCAGTAGATGTCATGGCTGATTATTGTAGCACATGCACCAGTGTCGATCATAGCTGTGATTTGCGTTGATTTATTGCCATGGTGAATTTCCATTGTAGTATTCCATGAATAAATGTTGTTTACCGTCTGAGAGACATCATCAATGGCTGGGTCTTGCTGTGTAGTAGATGACTCCTTTGTAGTTTCGGTGAATTTGATGATACTTACCTTTTTATCATTCTTGTTTGATTTTTTGCAGACTTTGGCAAAATGTCCTGTTGATCCACAGCTATTGCATATTGCCTCTTTGGCTGGGCAATCATTTCGGCCGTTTTCGTGACGTTTGTAGCCACAAAACCAACAATTGTCTGTTGTAGTCGATTGTTTCTGTGATTGATTGTTCTTTGTTTTGGATGCGAATACCTTCTTTGTTTGCTTTACCGCTTGTATATTGCTTGCGTGATTTGTATTTGTGGCTTGTAGTTTTACTTGTTCTTTACGTGCCGCTTCTTCAGATTGCGATATATTTAAAAAGGATTCCAATTCAATTTTGGTTTCCCGTAGAAGTCTTGTTTGTGTAGATTTTGAATGAACTCCTGCTGCTAATAATATCGCTAACACATAATCCTCTTTTTCTTCCAACTTTATTTTTCGACAGAAATTTCTAAGTTCTGAAACAAATTCAGCAATAGTTTCTGATTTGTGTTGCTTTCTTGTGAATAATTCTGTTGCTGATCGAATTTCACAGCCTTTTTCTTCGAATATAGATGCTGCTGCTTTCTTTATAGAATCAAAACTCTGTCCTTGTATACTTGATAAGGTTGAATTGCCTTCTGCCAATCGCATACCTTCGGTACCTAGCAAACTTCTAAAAAATTGATTTTGAACATCTCCAGTTAGTTGCTTGTTTTCTAACAAACCGTGGTTATATATTGCGATGTAGTCCTCGACTTGTCGTAGCCAACGTTCCCAGTTTGGTCTTTCATCTGTTGGGTGTTCTAGATATGGTGGTGGTAATCTGATTGGTATACTTTTTAACTCTGCCATGACGTGTGACGAATAAAGAGTTAAGAAGAAAAATTTAATGAATGTATATGTATCATTAAATAATTGAATGTATATATGTATAATATGAATAAAATAATAAAATTTATCCTCGTCGCCATGCTAATCCATTGGGCTCTGCCCGCGTGGGTTCGAATCCCATCCTCGTCGCCAATTTGTTGTGTTTGATTATAACAAGGTAAAGAACTAAGACAACGACTACACTCTTTGAGTAACAAATAAGTATTGAGTATATTTAATATTAGCATACAGGATATGTGCATAAGCAATGTTGCCTAGCAACTGATTATAATACGTATTGTTAGAATACAACAGTTCCAAAGAATTGAAATAAAATCACAAATTTACCTGCAAAAAGAAAATAATTTTGATCAATTTAGCAAAGCATGGCAAATGAGTTATTGGTTATGCAGCATGCAAAATTAAAACACAGAATGAAAGATAATTATAGGCCATACGCTGTATCAAGTTAAACCTAAAAGTAAGTAATGTAGATGGTGTCGCCCTACCGCAGGCACCCGTACCACTCCTCTATTTCTAGATGAGTGGCTGTTTTCGCTGAGAGCAATGATTTTCAACGCTCTTTGTTGATCTCAGCCGTGACAATGCAGATCAATTTCAACAGATTTCATGGCAGATAGGTCTTGATTGTCAATGCGCAACGATGCACCGCAGCTGCTCACAATGCAATTTCCTCTGGACCACTCCATCCGCCATCCTCAGATGGTACTCATTTGATGTTTCAGATAAAGTCAAGGCTGAGTTGACCTTAGGGGGATTTAAACCACGGTCGATCAGATATGATCCGATCTGAAGTTCGGTTGCTATGCCATCTGAGCTAATCCTCCGTTAAAGTTAAGCCTAAAATTCAAATAACAATTAGCAGCCTACATGCTACATAATTAATTTCCTAGAGAACAATTGTGCAATTTATATTACAGACGTTTTGTATATATGTCTTTCCATATTTAACAATATCTATTTTGTTATGGGTTTCCCTTTGCTTGGTTCCATGAATTGAAATTGAACTTCGAATTTTGAATTTGTGAATTTAAAATTTGCCGTCAAATAAGATTCTAACGTTTGTTTTATTTTAGAAAAAGGGTTAACACACGCTTGCAAATGTTTGTATTCATATTTACTAAACTCAAAAAGGTTGGAAGACACTCGAGGAGCTACAACTCACTTGCTTGGAGCACGTCACTCGTGTCTCCTAACTTTTTCTTGTTTAGTAAATATGAATTCAAACATGTCAAGTGTGTTGTAATTAATTTTCAAGTAAATGTTGATGAAGTGTTGATGAAGTATTGATGAAGTGTTAATGAGCTTTTGGGCAATTTCATGTTCATGAACTGTTCTTGAAGGTGATAAATTGTTCATGAAATGTGCACAAACTGTTTATGAAGTTCATGAACTCACAGAGTTTTTTCAAATTTTTTGTAATCTTCTTGGTAGCATTATAAATTTTCATTGCAGTCAAACCGGTACGAGTTCGGCGATAATGCTACCTTGGAAATTTTATGATGCTCCCCTTCCCCCTATAAGCTGAAAGAGGAAGAATTGCCTGTCTTTCTCAGGAATTCCCTCCATAACCATCACAGTTGTTCAAGAACAGAACTTTGAAGGAATCAGGGAAATACTACTTCAGACAGAGAAATTTCAGTCAATTACTTTTCTTAAACTTGCCAAGCTACTGAGCCTGACAAAGATAATAATCTTGAAAACCTAGATTCAAGAAGGTTAGCGCAACTGCAGAAGAGAATTGATTTTTGTTTAATGATTTATCAGTCAAACATCAACACAAGAATAGAGAAGAAAATATTGAAATGGCTTCCCTCATCCCTCACTCACAGATAATGAGTAGGGTATGGCAACCCGCAGTTACATTTAACATTAGGAAATATCCCAAATGATCTAGCAGACTCACTGAGATAAAAATTCTGCAACAAAGAAATAGTGTAATGACTGTAATATAATGAGCTGATGCACATCAATTGGTAAATGTAAGCTACCTTTCTCATTCTCACAATAGATCATAGTTAAGTGAATAATTAAACAATAATCTTAAATGTTTAAATCAGAATATGTGGGCCTACTATTTTACTAAGAATTCATTCTGATCCTATTTAATCATAAATTATAATTTAGATTTCCTAATTCCAACCTGATCTGATATCTGTTATTGTGAACCTGAAGTTGAATTTAAATTTGAACAAACGCATTTCAATTTTGGAGTCGCATTGAAATTGCAAATTCAGAAATTCATTAACCATACAACAGTTAACTTTGGAATTCTTCGCTACGCTTCATGGGAAAAGCTATTGTCAGTTATGGAACATCTTATTTTGAACACAGAACATAAACTAAAATATGCTCTCATTTATTGTGACAATAGATAGAAAATGCGTATTTTTCTTAATACAGGTATCGCTTTAAAGCAATGGATATCCATCTAAAACATTGGTTTTTCTATTGTTTTAGTATTTTTAAAGGTTTTCTCTCATTCCTGTTTATAGTATACTAATCTTATCTTTGCTTTGACTAACATTTTGATTTCGAATTACAATCATTGATTACAACTGGTATATGAATCATAACTAAAGGTCAACTCAGCGTTTATGTTTTCTAAAAACAGCAAGGCTGATAGAATGGTCCAGACGGAATTGCATTGTGAGTAGCTGTGGTGTATCGTTGCACATTGATAATCAAAACCTAACTGCATTGGAATCTGTTGAAATTAAAGGGGCAAAATTGACCGGCGACCGCTGCGAGATCAATTTGAATTTATGCTTAGCGTAATTCAACCGTCTCGCTTTGAAACTATTGTTATACGCAAGCCTAATTTGTAATAAGTTCATGTCAACAATGAACATTGTGTTATAAACAATAAACATGCACGTGATCCTAAGTGCGTAGCGCCTGCCGGTCATTTTTGCTCCTTTAATCTGCAGTGTTGAAGCTGAGATCGAACAAAGATCATTTAAACATCATTGTTCCAGAGAAAAGAGAAACTCAAATGCATATCAACATCTACAACGGCACACGCAGGCACGCAATGTGGACTAATCTAAGAAGAAAAACATGTTTATTGCTTAATGACAAATTAAACTGGAACATTAATGTTGACTTTGTGTCAATCATTAATACATTAATCAAATTAAATTGTTTTCTTTCAAATATCTACAAATCGCAAATGTACTCGTCTTACATAGTGAGACCTCATCTTGTGTATGGCTGTTCAATTTGGGGCCAACTTAATGTGATTAATCTCAGTGTCAATTTTTGTGTTTGAGCATGATTTTTTCTGGCGTAAAATTATTGCAAAGATTATGAGTTTTTCACCGATAAAATATAAAATTATCCACTCATAAGTCAAAACCATTTGCGTGTTTTTCTCATCAACTTTAAATGTATTGACATCTTCATCTTTGAACAATAGAAGTGTCGAATGGCGTGACGAATAAATTCTATCAAAACAATGAAACAATTTATTTCGAAAATCTTACCGCTGTTAATACAAGCAAAATCAAAACATTAAGAAAACAATAACCAACCCACACAAACAACAATCAGTTCAAATTATTGGGGACTTCACAATGACAGGCTTAACAATATCGCACATGAAACATTTATACTAAATTCATAATAACAAAACAATAAATCTTTTGTAAATTAATCGGGGATAAATTATTTTGTAAATATATCAGAAAGTAACATTACTTTATCACTGCAAACTAGTTAATGATAACTTATTACTTTCCTCAAAAAATTAATTAATTACACCTAAAATTACTTTTGTAACGAGTATTCACAACACTGAAACAAACAACAACATAACAACACTGTTTTACACAAGTATGCGACGAGTCCTTCTAAGTTGAATCATAGTTTATATAGTTTATATCACTATTTATTTAATACCCATCGAGATTTCCCATTGTTCTCTTGCTGCTGTAATTTTTGTCTGCTTTTTATTTAAACCAATCAGTAATCAATATCAGTTTCTCACACGTGAAGAAAACGTATAAGGGACCGTTCATTATTTAGTCCACGGGGGGTACCGAAGAGAACCGAAATTCTCTGGAAATTTTTTTCTTACCCACCCTTTTAAGTGGAAAAAAATAAATTACCCACCCACAAATACTATAATCTTTGTTAACAAGCAACTGACTGAATAATAACTTTAATCGAATGCCTATTAACAGTATTTTGGGTATCTGTGAAGCATAACTGATTTTTTAATTATTTTCATATTGTAAAACTGAACTCAATATTATAGTTCAACATCTATTCAGAATATAAAAGTTTCCATGATTCTGAAGCCCTTCATGAACGTGTTATCGTTGTAAGTCATGTTGCCCCATAATTAGCACAGGCACAAGCAATCATCACTCATGAGGAATAATTTGATTCAAAGAACACATTGGATAATTCTCCAATCAACAGCGATAAGGAGTAACTTTAATTTGGACTTTCTTATTTAATATTATTCACATATTCTACTTTTATTTTGTTGAATAATTTTTGAACAAATTCAATATTTTATCAAGATCAAAGAAAAACATGGTCAAAAAAATTACCCCCCCTTTTCATCAATCAAAATCTAGTTTACCCACCCCCAATCTCTTTGGTACCCCCCCATGGGATAAATAATGAACGGTCCCTAATCAATCATATTGCTTGTATCATGCTTCTTCACATGTGAGGAAAATGACATAACAAATTAAAATCCATTTCATTTTTGGCAAAAAATGTAAACATTGACCGGTAAAATGATAATTTTTTCAACTTTGAAAAACATGCACGGCTGAATTTTGTTTTGACTTGCGAATTTCAAGGAGACAAGCATTTAAATGAGCCGTTTTGCAATAGTGGATAGCTGTCATTCAGAATACATTGATAATTTAGAAAACAAAAACACAAAAACTAAAACAATAAGTGACGTGAATATATTAAAGCCAATCTTAATTACAAAGGAATTGTTAAACATTTCTTTTAGCTTTTTTATTAACATTTGTCTTTTATGAGTGCGGTTAATAATTTTGATAAACACTGGTAATACTGAATTTTGTTTTGTTATTAATTTATGCAAAACTTTTCATGAAATTGAATAAAATAATAATTGTTGAAGGAATCTGAATAAACCCACATCATAAAGCTAAACTAAACAAAATAAGAAGCATACCTCATCCAAGCATAATATAAAATCCCTTTTTTCAATCACATATAATAATCGTTGATGTTGAAATCTCGATGGAAATTACATAAAAAGATTACTTCACGGCTAGCGCTTTGTACACATTTTATTAACTCGTTTTCTGATACGTCATAACTCGTGAATAAAATCCGTACGCACGCGCTACCCATGAAGTAGTCTCTATATAAACTATGGTCTGAATCATATCAGATGTTGCCTGTGCGCAGACGTTACGGGATCAAAATCTATCTTCCTCGTTAGTAAAGTCTGCGCACCCGAACAAAATCTTCTGCTCTGAGAGGAAATGTCATAAGTGAAGCTTTTTGTGGTTTTTACCAATCGTGGTTGAGTACAACATATCTCGTACTGGTCAGTGATTGCATGATGTAGCAATTTATGCAATATAAGGAAAGGGATTAACATATTTAATTTTGATTTTAAAACAAAGATGTTATCATGTTCTTCTTGGCTAACATAAACTATCAAATATAAGAAAGGTTTCTCAAGCTTAATTTGATTCATCCTTGGTGTATTTGAAACCTTTTTCATTGAAAATTATAACTTCTTGTTTGTGGATGTGTTGTTTTCACACGAATAGTCGACATTGCAACGGCATGCATTTCATACAGTGAGTGTCCATGTTTTTTCGTCTCAACACATCCTCTCAGAATAAGAAATTTCGCTTGGATGCGCAGACCTTGAGCCGGATTTCCGCTTGACGAAAAATTGTTTAGATCGCAAAATTCGACATTATATGAGAATCCATCATCACACCTGTCAAATTGGAAGTTATATTGCTTGCACAGCTGCAAATTTTCCAGATTTTGCTGCTTACAAGACGTAGAG
Source organism: Haliclystus octoradiatus (assembly GCA_916610825.1). NCBI lineage: Eukaryota > Metazoa > Cnidaria > Staurozoa > Stauromedusae > Haliclystidae > Haliclystus > Haliclystus octoradiatus. Next base: position 34,395,606 of record OU744448.1, on the reverse strand, counting down.
TATATGCAGAAATATGCCGTAAGCGATTCTGGGTCCGGATATTATTTGAAGTGAGGGAAAAGAAAGGGGAGCTTCATTTACTAGTAAAGGAATGAAGGTTTTTGGCAGCGAATATTTTTACTTTCGTTTCGTATGTGTCCTTCGATAATTGAACAATTTTATATGATGATTGGTCCAAAAATTGAAAAGAAGGATTGTAGACTGTAACCGCAGTCAGTCTACTAATTTAAATAGTTGTATCTGTGTGTGTTAGTACCAAGATAATACGCAACAAATGAACTGCCAAATAACACAAATGAAGCTGCTCAATGCTGATATGTTGATAAGTTGTTAAGTTTTGTGGTTGGTTTTTCTTAAAGGAATAATTAAATCACATAAATTAATACAAAGTCGTTTAATAAATCAAATACAATGTAAACTAGGTTATAACACAATTACAGATAAAAAACATACCTTTGGTGTTCGTTCCAGCACAGATAACAACACCTATTAATAATATTTTACAATTCGTTCGAGTCAGCGTAGCTCTTCTCTATACTTTGGCTTTCTCCGATTCTACTTAATGTATTTCCTTTGTTACTGAAATCTTCCGTTTGTAATCACGAATACCTTATAATATAAATCACTGTATGTAATATATCAACTCCCTTCACGTCTACCCTTCGTGGCGACAACACCTACATTATCAAAGGTGGTCCACCTTCATAGAGGCTCTGTTTATCAACGGTCATATTAAACCTCATCCATCCTCTCCCTATTGGTGGCCAGCTGCAACTATTATATCAAATATAGTAATATACATCGACTCATTCCACAAACTACAATGCCATGACATCATTTCAGATGATTTGCAATTGCCTGCAATTGTTTGAAACACTTTTCGCTACAGCGAATCGCAAAAATGTAGGATCAGTTCCAACTACTTTTTTCGCTTCCTCGAAAGTTGAAGCGAAACCTGCGTGATCAAACTTGTGTGCAACGTCAATACAGTCCTCGGACTTATCATCATCATCATCATCATTTATTGAGAAGCCTTTTTTCAAAGGGCTCTTACATAATAAAATAAAAATAGTTACAAACATAATTACAATATAGACAAAAACAATGGATTAGTGAATGATTAATCTTTACATGCTAGATTTGATTTACATAATTTTTGGAAAAGCCTACTATCAGTGATATCCTTCATCAAGTTTGGCAGATCATTCCATTTGCGAGCACCAGCTGACTGAAAGAAGTGACGATGACTTGCTTGAATGTAAATATTATTGTTTGTGGATGATCGTGTTTTCGTGGGTGTACGGAGAAGAGAAGAGGGTGGATAGCAAAGGATGAGCTTGATTAAATTAATTTTATGAGCCCAGGAAAGCTGATTGAAAGTCACCCTGTCCTTGATGCTTAGCCATTCAAACTGACTAAGCATATTTGAGACAGAGGTCCTGTAATGACACTGGAGCAATGTCCTCATACCTCTGTTCTGGAGCCTCTAGAGGCGATAAAGATGTTGTTGTTTACAATTCCGCCAGACAACAACGCAATAGTCAAAACGGGGCAAGACAAGAGCATTATATAAAAGAATTCTGGTTTTCAGCGGTAAGAGTTTACTGCTGTATTTTAATACCCCTGACCCCCTGTTGACCTTCTTGATTATTTTTTGGACATGATCGTCAAAAGTTACAATATCTACAAAACTTGCAATATTACAAAGCAACAAAAGAATAACAACAAATACAATATTATCAATATATCATTTATCAACTACTACTTGGCATTGTTATGATACTGCTATGACATATTCTAATAAAAGAACAGAAATTAGTTGGTTAATTTAGCTGAGATTTCAAAGCTTTCTCACATTGTTTGCATACAAAACATTTCTCTCCCTTGTAAGTTCATTCTATTGAGCAAAGGCTATTCCACATTGTTCATAAATGTAAGTAGACTTCTCCTGTATGAGTTCGTTTGTGTATAGTTTCATTAGTTACGGTAGTAAAGGCTTTCCAACATTGTTCACACACGCAAGGTTTTCTCCTGTGAGAATTCGCTCATGGATAGTCAAATCAATTGATCGAGTAAAGGCTTTATAATATTGTTTACCCGAGTAAGATTTTTCCCTGTATGAATTTGTGTATGTATGTCTAGTTAAATCTTTTTTTGCGGAAAGGTCTTTCCACATTGTTCACACACATAAAGGTTTTTCTCCTGCATGAGTTCGTTTATGTCTAGTCAAACCATTTGATTGACGATAGGCTTTTCCGCATTGTTCACACACGTAAGGTTTCTCTCCCGTGTGAATTCGTTTATGGCTTGTTAAATCATTTGATTGAGCAAAGGCTTTTCTACATATTTCACAGGCATAAGGTTTTTCTCCTGTATGAGTACGTTTGTGTATTGTTAAATAACGTAAGCAAGTGAACGCTTTCCCACATTGTCCACAAATATAAGGCTTTTCTCCTGTATGAGTAAGCTGATGTCTAGTTAAGGTCAATGAATTAGTAAATGTTTTTTCACATTGTTCACACACATAAGGTCTTTCTCCTGTATGAGTTCGTCTATGAATAGTCAAACCTTTTAATTGAGTATAGGCTTTTCCACATTGTTCACATACGTGAGGTTTCTCTCCGGTGTGAGTTCGTTTATGGATAGCCAAATTATTTGATCGAGCAAAGGCTTTTCCACATTGTTCACACAAGTAAGGTCTTTCCCCTGTATGATATCGTTTATGTCTAATTAAATCATTTTTGTGCGAAAAAGAATTCCCACATCGTTCACACACATAAGGTTTTTCTCCTGTATGAGTTCGTATATGACTAGTCAAATCATTTGATAGAGCAAAGGCTTTACCACATTGTTGACACACATGATGTGTTTCCCATGTATGAGTTTGTGTATGTCTAGTTAAGTCATATTTTTGCAGAAAGGATTTTCCACATCGTTCACACACATACGGTTTAACTCTTGCATGAATTTGCTTATGTTTACTCAAACCTTTTGATTGAGCAAAGGCTTTTCCACATTGTTCACACACGTAAGGTTTCTCTCCCGAGTGAGTTTGTTTATGTGTGGTCAAATCACTTGATTGTGCAAAGGCTTTTCCACATTGTTCACAGGCATAAGGTTTCTCTCCTGTATGAGTTCGTTTATGTATAGTTAAAACACTTGAATAGGTAAAGGCTTTTCCACATTGTTCACAGCCATAAGGTTTTTCTCCAGTATGAATTCGTTTGTGTTTTGTTAAATAATGTGAAAGAGTGAAGGCTTTCCCACATTCTTCACATATAAAAGGTTTTTCTCCTGAATGAGTTCGCTGATGTCTAGTTAAGGCAGATGAGCGATTAAAGGCTTTCCCACATTGTTCACACACATATCCTGTATGAGTTTGCTCATGAACATTTAAGTCATTTGATTGAGTACAGGCTTTCCTACATTGTTCACATACAAAATGATTCTCTGCAGTGTGGATTCGTTTATCTAAAGTTAAAGTATTCAAACGAGTAAAAGCTTTTCCACATTGTTCACACACATAAAGGTTTTTCTCCTGCATGAGTTCGTTTATGTCTAGTCAAACCATTTGATTGACGATAGGCTTTTCCGCATTGTTCACACACGTAAGGTTTCTCTCCCGTGTGAATTCGTTTATGGCTTGTTAAATCATTTGATTGAGCAAAGGCTTTTCTACATATTTCACAGGCATAAGGTTTTTCTCCTGTATGAGTACGTTTGTGTATTGTTAAATAACGTAAGCAAGTGAACGCTTTCCCACATTGTCCACAAATATAAGGCTTTTCTCCTGTATGAGTAAGCTGATGTCTAGTTAAGGTCAATGAATTAGTAAATGTTTTTTCACATTGTTCACACACATAAGGTCTTTCTCCTGTATGAGTTCGTCTATGAATAGTCAAACCTTTTAATTGAGTATAGGCTTTTCCACATTGTTCACATACGTGAGGTTTCTCTCCGGTGTGAGTTCGTTTATGGATAGCCAAATTATTTGATCGAGCAAAGGCTTTTCCACATTGTTCACACAAGTAAGGTCTTTCCCCTGTATGATATCGTTTATGTCTAATTAAATCATTTTTGTGCGAAAAAGAATTCCCACATCGTTCACACACATAAGGTTTTTCTCCTGTATGAGTTCGTATATGACTAGTCAAATCATTTGATAGAGCAAAGGCTTTACCACATTGTTGACACACATGATGTGTTTCCCATGTATGAGTTTGTGTATGTCTAGTTAAGTCATATTTTTGCAGAAAGGATTTTCCACATCGTTCACACACATACGGTTTAACTCTTGCATGAATTTGCTTATGTTTACTCAAACCTTTTGATTGAGCAAAGGCTTTTCCACATTGTTCACACACGTAAGGTTTCTCTCCCGAGTGAGTTTGTTTATGTGTGGTCAAATCACTTGATTGTGCAAAGGCTTTTCCACATTGTTCACAGGCATAAGGTTTCTCTCCTGTATGAGTTCGTTTATGTATAGTTAAAACACTTGAATAGGTAAAGGCTTTTCCACATTGTTCACAGCCATAAGGTTTTTCTCCAGTATGAATTCGTTTGTGTTTTGTTAAATAATGTGAAAGAGTGAAGGCTTTCCCACATTCTTCACATATAAAAGGTTTTTCTCCTGAATGAGTTCGCTGATGTCTAGTTAAGGCAGATGAGCGATTAAAGGCTTTCCCACATTGTTCACACACATATCCTGTATGAGTTTGCTCATGAACATTTAAGTCATTTGATTGAGTACAGGCTTTCCTACATTGTTCACATACAAAATGATTCTCTGCAGTGTGGATTCGTTTATCTAAAGTTAAAGTATTCAAACGAGTAAAAGCTTTTCCGCATTGTTTACACACATCAGGTTTTTCCTCTTTATGAGTTTGCGCATGAGTTTCTTTATATATTTCTGAAGTATCGGAAATTGAATGTGAAGATTTTGACAGCATCAATTGCTTTATTTTATTTTCCAATCTTTCAGATCGACTGACAGAGGAAGCTATTTGAAGTTCACCATTTTCTTCCATTTTTGGTATCACTTTGTCCAACTTGTTTTTACACGTAATGATCTTGATTGACCATTGTTAGGTTAGCTGTTGGCCAGATGTGATTTGTTTGATTGATTGTTTGACGTTACAAGAACAATATTTTGTCTTGCATACGCTTCGTGTGAGAGAGAATACAACAGAACAATAAACACACGAAAGACCTAAGAAGGAGAAAATGAGAAAAAACATGATGAAGCAGTCAATTTTAATAGTAGGTTCTACACATTAGGTTCTAGGTTGTTGAGCATGATTTCCTAATGGAGCCTCCACTTTAATTGAGATTCATTATTTTTGGCACGGCAAATATAATCTCAAAGTCAACACTTGAAGGGGCAATATCGACTGGCGCAATCCCTACAACCTTAGTTTTGAATTGAGCTTAGCATAATTAGCGTAAATCAATGATCAATGTCAGTCATGAATTTATAGGTGATAATAAAATCTGAAAGTTCAACAAATGGATAGGAATATCATCCTCCATACGTATCGTCGGTGCACTACATAATGATGATATAAAATCCAACGCAGAAGTTATTACTACTGGAAATAAACGTGCATTCGTTAAATTTCTACCAAGCACAGATTTAGCAAAGATAGCTTAACAATACCTATTATAAATGTTTGTAAGTGGACTGATATTAATCATTTCAACGTTTAGCCTGTAAACATCACATCTTTGTATCTGTATATAAATATAAATATTTGTTAGCATGAACTTTCAAACCAATTTAATTATTTTTCTAGCAAATTTTAATTTAAACTCCCTATTCTGTAGAACGTGGCCATAGTGGCAATTTCATTGTTTCTAGACTATGTAGTTGAATACGAGATATGTTTTATGAAATAAAATAAATCATGAAACCAACAAAAAAAAAAAAAAAAAATGATCATGGCTTGAAATTCCAAGTTTCAGCATGGCACCTGCAGCATGGTTTCAGGTAGAGAAACAATACAAATGATAAAAACGCAAATGCACGTAGACACCACCGGTCATTCTTGCACATTTAATGTATAGCTTATGGGGAAGATAATACCGCTTGGCATCAATCCACTGCGTTCTTTTTAGTGTTATTGTCACTATATCGAGGAAAATAAAAAAGATTACCGCAATTTGCAGAAATGGAGAGGGGGAATTGACAATAGAAAATAGTTTGTTTCGAATTTTGAAGTTCTAAACGTCAACAAATTAAACTTCGATATCAGCTAAGAATTCTCTTAGGAAATTAAAAATTAAATACTTTCTTATCAGACAAGATGTTACTGTTTCCCGAGTTTGATAAGAATATTAATATATATAGCATCACAAGAAGTTAAGAAATCAGAACTCAAAGGAAAAGTCCAGTACGGGAATCGCATTTCGCGAAATATTTTCCAAAACATTCATATTAAAGTTATAACCTTTTCTGTTTATGAAATTATTATATTCCTTTCCCTTCCTATTTCATTTCCGTTCAAAGTATTTTATTAAACTGATTGCGGCTTTAAATTATAGTAATTCTATAAATCATTGATCAAAAATGTCCTAGTCAAATTTCGAACGAAACTGTTATGAAATCTAACTCCGGCAGTCGAACTATTACATATTTCATGGAAATGTTGTGCGTCACTATTGCTCAAACGCTTAGGCTGCGTTAACACGACAAGTGGAATTACGAAACCCGGGTGAATTTTAGTTTCGATCGCCCTCGCGTCTAGACGTAAACATGAAATCCGAGAGGAAAATAGTCCGTTTAGCGACTCTATCACCCCTAAGTTATACGCCGTACTTTCGAGAGCCGTACCAACTTTTTTTGGTACGCTGTACCAAGTCGACCAAACTCAAAAAATTACAAAAGTGGGATTATACGCCGATCCAAAAGTGGCGTACCACAGGTTGATTTTTGTTTGAACTTTACCGCTTCCTGTGAGAAGAGCTGTGACATTCTGTTCTTAGAATCCGTAATAGGAAGACTTTTTAATTCGAAATCTTCAAAGTTTTTACTGCAAATTATAATTTGTCGACATACGCGTATACATAAAGCTACTAAAATATATTTGGTTTCTATTTCAGGACTTTGACCCATAGGTTATACGCTGTACTTTCGAGAGGTGATCCATCAAAAATGGATCGGCACGCCTGAAAGTACGGCGTATATTTCCACAAATTAGGGCGATTGATTTTGGGTCGACCCAAAATCGAAAGTACGGCTGATCCAGGCGTACCATACTGAAACGCCGTACTTTCGTGAGGTGTACCATTTCTCAAAAGGTCGAACTCGGAATATTTTCGTTTCCTGGCTGTTGTTAAGTAACCGTCGTTAATAATCGTATCACAACAATAGCGGTGGCATATGGTAGTATTACGTTTTAGATTTTGCCGATTTCTAGATTTAGATTTTTTAGATTTATTATGTTATAAATAAATAAACCATGTTGTGATCACATTGAGGGTTCTTTGCCATTTATTTATTTTATCGAAAGGAAATAATCTATCCATCTATAATATATGTTGTTTATGATCACTTTAGATATGAAAAACATATTAAATATGAAGATAATATAATATTGCAGCACCTAAATATGCTTTCCGCACTTTCTCTAGTAACATCAAACAAATACGCCAGCCGCACCAGACTAATCTATTTCCGCACTTAATCCGATCACATCTATGTATGATCGTCAGCCCACTTAAACAACTATTTAGCACCACCTAATTTGAATGAAACGTAGTCAATTTTTCCCCGAATCTCATAATTTTAATGCAGCACTATCCTAACAGCATCAGATTTATTAAAGAAACCCGTCAATCAACTTTTGGCGGGAGACACATTTTAACACTTTACTCTGACTTTGAGGCGAAATCCGATCATATAATGAATGCAATTTTCAGTTTCGATCATTATTCAATTAACATTTGAACTACGACGATGTAATTACTTGTTGAGAATTATCAAGACTCTGACGAAGGAGAAGGACCATCGGCACCAGCAAGGCGCAGAGGACCCTGTGAAGTGTGGGGATTCAATAACATTTATCATTCATCAAATCATGCCTTGGAATGGGTTAAGTCGAAAGGTTGCGGGTAGAAGGAAAAAACGATCACTATTAGTGAAGGCATGAAAGTGTTTTTCAGATGCAATCTAACGAAATGGAAAGCGAATGATGGTTGCAAAGCAGGAGTTTATCTGCTATACCACTGTAACAGTCATCAGGTTAGCAATTCATGTAACATTGTGTCTGTATATTATCAAACTTTTATGTGAATGAAAATTGAATGAATGAAAACACTTGGGTAAACAATGAGGGTACGATAAATTTCCAACAAATTTATATATTAAATAAATTAGATTAATATTTAACGCATTTTTATTGGTCCAAATTACATACACTCGATTCGATCCGAATAATAAGAATTCATAATTACTGCATGCACTGATATATACAGCACATCGGAGTACTGTTGTCACAGCGCATAATTACATCATGCTGTATAATTTATATCCCCAGCAATCATGTTAATAATGCATTCTTTATTTCACTATAGGTGAGTGTGTTCAGGTCAATGGACGAACACCATCACGAAGTGGTATCAGCACAAGGGCTAAACAAAAACATTTGGGACGCTGTTGATAAGCTTTACAATGAGAACATTAATTACATATTTTTAATGCAATTCTGATATTGATCTGAACATATGTCGTTCTTTCGTCATAATTTTTGGATATTTTATATATGTCCTTACTCAATAAATTGTTTATTTATTGTTATTAACAGATTTCAAGTTTCCAACGTGTCGTTCATGGGTCTTGAATGTACTAATACTGTATTGCGTATAAAAAGTAGCTACATTATAATATTACAACATTTTTGGCCGACGTTTTATTTGTGACCGATCCAATAAAAGCGGAATCATATAAATCGATGCAGAATTAGGAAATTACTTAGGCGCGTTTTGATTTGATCTTGATTTAGGTGCTATGAAATAATTACAGGTTAACTACATGTTTAAGTATAAAAAATGTTGGTGGTAAACTGAGTTAGTTACTGGTGCGCTATTTCATTCTTTTTGTGTGCAAATTATGCTTATTTAGATGCAGCGTCAAATGTCAAAAAATTCGATGTGAATTTGTTTCATTTTAGTGCTATTAAATACTCACTAGAAAATTGCATATTTAAGATCGGAATACTTTAGGCGTTTGGCATTTAGGCGAGAAAATGCTTATTTAAGTGCTGAAAAATATTGGTGCGGCACTCAGTGATTAAGGTGTGGCAAACATGTTTTTTGGTGCGAATTCATGCTTATTTAGGTGCAGCGTTGAATGTAAGCCTTTTATGCATATGCGTATGTCGACAAATAATAATCTGCAGTAAAGACTTTGAAGATTTAGAATTAAAAAGTCTTCCTCCTATTACGGATTCTTAGAACAGAATCTCACAGCTCTTTTCACAGGAAGCGGTAAAGTTCAACCAAAAATCAACTGGTACGCCACTTTTGGATCGGCGTATAATCCCACTTTTGTAATTTTTTGAGTTTGGTCGACTTGGTACAGCGTACCAAAAAAAGTTGGTACGGCTCTCGAAAGTACGGCGTATAACCTAGGGGTGAAAGTAAGGATAGGGAACCTGGGTTTTCTAACCAGACTTTGCAAAACCAGAGTCTTCTCTGTCGTCTAAACAGAAATTTATGGAAAACCCAGGTTTACAAAAGTCCACTTTCGTTTCGCGGCGATACGGCCTATAAATATTGGTAACCACCTAGGCTCTGTTTTAGGATATAATACTATAGTTTAGTAAAACTTTTCAATGAATCTGTTTATTCAAGATAAAATCGTGAATAACATGCATTCAAAATGTATTATTTACAAAAGCAGTGTTTATTCACTTGGAATTTGATTAGATATGATTAACAAAAGCTATTTTGAATGAATTGAATAAAAAAACATATCGATCTGAAGCTACAGAATCGCAGAAGTATAAAAATCTAACTTCAAAGGAAAACCGTTAAGAAATACTGGAGTTATAGCATTTTATTTAGACAAAATAGATAAATCTAGCCTTGTGTAAACTAATACCCAATCTGAACTTTTTGAAAGTGGTCTTTTAAAAGACCTCTGAAAACCCGGGTTTTTGCTTGTGCGTAAACGTTGCCTTAGTCAGTCAATCTGATATATCCTAGCACATATTTTACAAACTACAGTTCGAACTTCTGCTTGGGGTACTTTTTATTTGATGAGTTGATATTATTTGTTCGATTTATTTAGTAGTATTTATTTATTAGTTATCAAATATTTATTAGTTATCCATTATCTATTTGTTAATTGTTATTTATTATCGGCAATTCCATGTAAGGTGAAATCAAAACATCCAAAATAATCAGATGATTTGAGCAAAAATATGAAAAATAATATCAAATATAATGCTTCTACTAAGAAATTATATTGTTATGTCAAAAAATTGATGTTTTTAACATGTCTCGTAATGGCCGCTCTAAAATCGATCCACAATCCTGAAATATTGAATTAAATTTTTGCAGTTTCTATTTTGTCTATTCTATCAAAGTTTTAGTAAATAGCGTTCATGTTGTAGGGTTCAGAAAGGGTTGAATGGAGCACGATGGCAAACATTTTAATCGCTGTATGGCGGCTTCACACTGCTTCGCTTAATTTGTTGTTGCTCTCTTCGATTTTCAAACAAAAGAGAAATCATCAATTTAAAATTTAAATTCATAAATTTGGTTCAAAAGTTTCTTTCTGTTACTAATAATCATTATTGCTTTCTATGTAGGCTACCATTGAACAAATTGAAATTTCACTTTCAATCAGAAAGGAATGAATTTCTAATATCTTGTTTTGACTTATAATTATTTCCTTCGGCATTCAGTAAGAATTAAATTGTAAACCAAACATTTGTGTAAATGGTTTCTTTTAACTTGGCACATTTGGGAGAAAAGCTACCAAATAAATCTAATAAATTGTAATATATATTTAATTGCCCCTAATAAACTGTAATAAATATTTAATTGCCCCTAATAAATTGTAATAAATATTTGATTACACCTATTTAATAATTTGTAATAAATATTCAATTGCATCTATATAAAGCTACTACATTGAAGGATTTCTTAAAATAATTCAAAATTAAATGACTTTTCATACCCAATGAATTTGCTGGTGAATTTAATTCATAACAATGAAATGAAAGTGGCAGTAACGGCTGTAAGTAACAGCAATTACATGATGCCTTGTGTAAAATATTTACGATACAGAGACAAATCTAATAACTTTTAGTAAACATACATTTAAACAACAAATAACTAGATACAACAGATTCAGGTAAACTATTCCACGGATTTACATTTCTGGATGTAAATAAGTATAATTGCCTAAACTGGTAGCAATTTGCTGGCAGAAGTGTTTTTATTCTCCTCGAGTGTCCTCGGTATGATATTTACAACAAGGTGCAATGCTAAAAAATAAGTTACCTTCTAGCAAAAGCAAAAATCAAATTAAAGGCCTATATACTCTTCTACGTCGTATATAAAGGCGTCTAGGTTTTGTGAGACATAATCTTATTAAATCAAAGTTAAAAGTAAGTTTCTTCATTTATCTTTGTACTCATATTCGAAGAAAGTCAATATAAAATGATTAAAAATTAAAGAATTCATTTCGCCCCACATTTTAAAAAATTGTGATTTTGAAAAGTACTAATTATTCTGTTAAACATTACAAAATTCAATATCAAGATCTTTTGTATTGCATAGTTGTTAATTCAGCGTTAGCAGTTTCGGAGCAATAGGCCTACTTATAAACAAGATTTGTTCTTATTCTCCCACACTCTCAAATAGAAATCATCAAGGGTTTTCCCCATCTGTAAATTGTTTCGCAACACCCTATTGTAGGAAGTCACTGACCCATGTAGATGATGTAAATGTAGATGACCCATGACCTTTTCATGAAATGTTCCTGAACACTGAACAGTTCATGAAAAGTTCAAGAAAATTTTATGAAAATTGGACTAAAACTGAATATAGTATTGACATCAGGGTCCGACAAAAGTGGGGATCCTGGAATCCTAGATCCCAGAAGGCTAGACAAAATTCAGAAGAAAATTGATGTTTTTAATGATTTATTGGTCAAACATCAACAAAAAAATTCAGAAGAAAATGTTGAAATGCCTTTAGGATTCCAGAAGGCTGAACCTTTTGTCGGACCCTGATTGACATTCAAGTTGTAAAATTTTGGAAAGAAATTAGCCTACTGGTGAGAAATTTTTCTCACATTATAAACTTATTCAATAATCTTGGAAATTTCATTCGCATATTGTGGCTTCTATAATATAAATTAAAGTGCACATGACACCAAAAAATTTTATTCCGGAATCAAGTAGCCCATGCAAAATAAATAGGAATGGCTGCAATAATTTTTCGATTTGGACTCTTATAAGCGGAGATATTTAATTTTGAAAGTACCATATTTCAGAAATTGTGCTCCTTCGAAAGTCGGAACTCATGCCGGAATGACAAGAAAGCCCACTATGGAAAAATAACCAAGTCTAGACTTCAAAAAATCGTAACTTTTTTCTCGCGAAAAAGAAATTGTCCACTTTCCAGAACAGATATGCCCATATCTTCGGGACACCTTGTTGGCCATATATGACTGAAATTGAACGTAAAATGTAGAGTTTATAAAGGTTTTATTAGACTCCGATGGAGTTTTTCTGTCAAAAAGGTGTTAAAACACTGGATTAACGCATGTTACGCATCAAGGTGTTGACTACTAAAACAGCGTCAAAACGCTTTGTATTCACTTCGCCGCGGATGATGATCTGAACGTCTATAAAATTAAAAAAAAATTCATTGCGCTATTTTGGTCGATCTCCCGCAGCTTAATGTCAGTGCTTCACTGATTTGTTAGCTTCAATCTCAATGATTGGCTAAAAACCATTGCATGACCCCCTGTTTGCCTTGCAGCAGACGCCTTTCTCCAACAAAAACACAATTACAGAAAGATGAAATCGACACACGCAATGTGTTTAATATCATACCTTAATCTAGTTTTATTTTCGACGGACAACGGTTGTTGTCGACTTCTTCACAAAGCTATCCTGTCTAAGAATGATATTTAATTGATGAATTTAATATGCTGGAGATGTTTTTATTTGATATATAAAATACAATCTTATATCACCAAAGACTTTAATATATCAATTGACGACACAGAGAGGTGTCTTACATTTGGGGAATGATGGTATAATAATTCACTGAAACCAAAACATTTTGTACAGTTTGGACACACATTTGGACAGTTTTACATTAATTTTGACTTTCAAATTCAACTTCATTGTTCAAGTAATTTACATTTTATGTTGACGAAGGCTAAATGTTATTCGTGAAATTATACAGTACAGTACAGTTCCGTCGAATATAAAACTAGATTAAGGTATGATATTAAACACATTGCGTGTGTCGATTTCATCTTTCTGTAATTGTGTTTTTGTTGAAGAAAGGCGTCTGCTGCAAGGCAAACAGGGGGTCATGCAATGGTTTTTAATAGCCAATCATTGAGATTGAAGCTAACAAATCAGTGAAGCACTGACATTAAGCTGCGGGAGATCGACCAAAATAGCGCAATGAATTTTTTTTTAATTTTATAGACGTTTAGATCATCATCCGCGGCGAAGTGAATACAAAGCGTTTTGCCGCTGTTTTAGTAGTCAACACCTTGATGCGTAACATGCGTTAATCCAGTGTTTTAACACCTTTTTGACAGAAAAACTCCATCGGAGTCTAATAAAACCTTTATAAACTCTACATTTTACGTTCAATTTCAGTCATATATGGCCAACAAGGTGTCCCGAAGATATGGGTATATCTGTTCTGGAAAGTGGACAATTTCTTTTTCGCGAGAAAAAGTTACGATTTTTTGAAGTCTAGACTTGGTTATTTTCCATAGTGGGCTTTCTTGTCATTCCGGCATGAGTTCCGACTTTCGAAGGAGCACAATTTCTGAAATATGGTACTTTCAAAATCAAATATCTCCGCTTATAAGAGTCCAAATCGAAAAATTATTGCCGCCATTCCTATTTATTTTGCATGGGCTACTTGATTCCGGAATAAAAATTTTTGGTGTCATGTGCACTTTAAGGATGCACCGAAGCCGCAACGTTGTTTCGGCCGTCACCAAAATCATACAGTTTTGGTTCCTTTGGCCTGGATTTCAGTTTATTTCGGACGATTATTGTTTTTTTGTTTTGAATTATCCAAACGAAATCTGAGATCAAATCATTTATAGTTTACAATGGGATGCAAAAAGCTTTTGAAAACAAAGAAACTAGTTACACAAGATAAACAAAGATGATTGTCCTGGTAATTGTTCAGATCATGTGTGAATCATGCCATGATATGCAATTTAATTTCGCCTCGATCTCCTGCAGTATTATTTCTTTTTGTCTTTTTCTTTTTGGTAAATAAATCAATTATGAATAACATTTGTGTTTATTGTGAACAGTAAATAAATCAATTATGAATAACATTTGTGTTTATTGTGAACAGTAAATAGACAATTATTAATCAATTTGTTTCTTCACATCATTCATTTAATTTGATTGGAGAAAACCTCCTATCAAATATTTTACGATGCCTTGGAAAGAAGATAGAATCAAACATTATCTTGATTTGGTTTACCAAATATGATTATTGGCTACATTTTATCTGTTCATGTAAAAACTGGCAGAAATAACCGAAGTAAAAACAAGGAAAATTCAAACAAACCGAAATTTTCGACCAGAGGCCAAAAAACGAGAAATATTTCGGCCAAATCGAATTTCGGTGCATCCCTAATATAAATAGTCAGGCTAGAATTTTATAAAGTTCATTTTAAAGTGTAAATATCACCTTTTGGGAAACAATAGATATGAATAATTGTTTTTCTATTTCTTTCATTGTTTTAAAAATTTTAAGTCAAACCTGTTATAACGGTCACCTCTATACAGCGGCAATCTGTCTATAGTGGTCAATTTATCTACCTCTCGTAGATGGCTTGTATATACATGTTTCACTGTACTTTAAAATGAATGTTGATCTTTTTAGAAATAATAGCGTGACTATTTACATTGCAGAAACCACAAATTGCGAATGAAATTTCCGAGATTATTAAATTAGGCCTACCCCTTGAAGCTGATGATGTCACTCTTTACTGGTAAGTTTATTCCATAATTTACAATTTGGAAGTCAATGATATATACTTGTTTAGTGATATTTATTACTTTTGTAGTTTCGAAGTTCCAGAAAAAATGTTATCATATCGTGTAACTAAAATGACACTAGAAACATGCTATGAAGTTGATAGTTTATCCTGTAAGTAAGCATTTTAATAATACTCATGTAAAATAATTTAATTAATCAAGTCGTATCATGTGATTGCAAAATCGTGAAGAGCGTTTGAGCACTAGGAAGATGCAATGTATCAAATCAATTATTATTATTATAGGGCGATTCCATCAGAAGTGAAACCAAAAATTTTACAAGCGTCAAAAATAAAGCAAGGAATTCAGACAAAAATCAATTGTTTTCTCTAAAATAGATACTTTTACTATCATTATAGGGGAGACCGGGGTCACTTCGGACGCGGGTAACTTCGGACAGAACGGTTTTAGTTTAAATAAAAATACAATCTCTCAGTATGTTAAATACAAAGGTAAAACATACGTATTGCCAAAATTTTAGATAATTTCATCAAGTAATAAAAAAGTTATTATGGTTTGAAACTTTGTCCCGCTTTTGTGTATTATTTGTTCTCGAAGAAAAAGTTCGACGAAGAAAATCCACGCAACCAACATGTTGATATTTGGTACCATTTTGAAGCCAGTGACGTTGTGTGCCTCATACTGAACTTTCATGCATGTGCGCTTTGAAAATTCAACTGCAGAATTGATATTCTTCAATGTTTATTAACGGGGTAACCACGGTCAGAGCGTCAAAATATGGCAAAGCGATGAAGAAGTAAAATATCAAGCTGTGAAACAATGGTAAATCCGAAATTAAGTGGGTATCAAGTTTCTCATTCCATTCAAGTTTGACACGCTCCAGCTGTGATGTTGTGTAAACATTTCAGAGCACGCGTGATCCGTCTGCTTAGAATATATGGAAATAATATGGTCTAGTTAAATAGAATATCAAATTGTGGATGAAAAATCAAGTATGAAGTGCATTTAATTACAGATATGTCTCAATTTCTATATGTCGAAGAGTTTGGTTTACTCTTGTTGATTTACGAGCATGTTTTGTTTTCGTTTGGGGCCGCTGAGTTATCACTTGAATCTACGGCTTTCGATGACTATTTCGACGCGCCAAAGAAATTATAAATATTAGCATGGTTTGTAATTTATGAATAATTTCATTGATTTCTCTGAGTAGATGAATGATGAAGCTTTCGATTGATGTCAATGAACATTTGTTTCGTGCATTGTTGAGAGTTTAAATTCACTGTCCAGAGTCACCCCAGTCTGGCCGAAGTCACCCCGCTCAACTAGGGGTAAAAGAATTATCAAATACTCGGCACTCGAATATATTTAACTTTCCAACAATTCACCCTTTTAAATATGGCACATTAGCTATTAAATAATATACGATTTACTTGTTTCGAGCGAAAAATAAAATAATTAGAAGTAAGAAACCGAAAAGCGTCCGATGTGTACCCGGTCTCCCCTATATATGTTTGATTGAGATTACAGACTTTGATGTGGATAAAATTAATGTTTTAGAGAGAGCGTCGAGTTGGGTAAACAGAATATTCAACAGGCTGCATGGAGTCATGCGCAGTAGCATCCTGTCCCGTCTGATATTTTGGCCACATCTGAATTAAATCTGAATCTCGCACGATTGACTGTACTTCGGTTTGATTTGTATTTCAAACTCAACTTGACTTTGAGATTTCTGATGGCGGCCAGAAAAATGGCGGTCTTGTCCGAAAGTAATGTGATTAAAGTTTCAAAATAACAGCTTTTGACAATATTCATCGTCATATAATATAATTTGTGTGGATACAAAGTTCTTATCCTGGTCATCGTAGAATTCCAGTACAGTTGATGTAACATTTATCAATTATTTGCACGTCTACGTTGTTACTTATCAACGAACAGTCTAACAGAGACAGAGTACACGGTGTATTTTTAAATAGCTAATATTGAATATTGGACAGGGTAAGGGAAGATATTTGAAAAATTAACATGAAATATGATGTAATCTAACTCAGCTTTGAATAATAAGATATGATAATATCAATATAACATCAAAACATGAATAAATTCAATTTCTTAAATAATTTAGAAGAAGTACATTATTGTTATAGCACTAAAGTTGCTTGTCAAGGGGCTTCTTATATAAAAAGTACATCTATAGAAAACAACGAAACGTATTTTATTACAAATATAATTATGTTTGCTAAGTTTATCCATAGTTTATCAACTATAATATGTTGTCAATAATTTTGTCGTTTCGTTTCGCAAAGTACCGTTACCGCCTGGTGCTAACGGTACTTTGCGAAACGAAACGAGATCACACTTGAATTCACACAAATATCACACAAAGGAATTTTATCCAAAACACTGCATGTGGGCGAAATGATGAAAGTAAACCGATTTGCTCTATTGACAAAATACAACAGCAAATCTATTCCAAACTAAATCACGGTGACCAATCGACAGTTCCCGTTGAGGAAACAATAGAACTTTACTTCGTCAAAATATGCTAGTTTTTGATAATTTTTGCAATAATTTATATACAAGTTAGCTGATATATCAATGATATGGCTTTGGTGAGTTGTTTGATGCATATTTGAAAGGGTTTGATGATTTCGTCTCGTTTCGTTTCGTTTCGTTTCGTTTCGCAAAGTACCGTTAGCCGCTAATTTTCTGGTGCCACACTCCTTTCCTGGGCGCGCAAATCTACGTATTGAAAAGCATCTCAGGCGCGCAAAATACAATCTTTTCAGTCTGGGTTTAGCCTACTGTTCACTGTTACTAATGTTCACTGTTACTGTTGTAGCCTAGTGTACGTTTTAATTTGTAATTTACCTTCAAAATCTTTTTATCGTGTATACTTCAATTCGGTTCTCTATCATTTAGTTGAATCACAGGAAATAATTCTCAGCGACAGCGGGATACTTTTGAATGATTTTCAGCCGTTGGGTGGGCTTATTGAAAAGCCTCGCAAACTCGCAAACACTGATGTTTATGTTCGTTTAGTCCAGTCAATCTAGATCGAAAAAACACGGAACCCAGGACAAATTGCAACACAAGCTTTTTTTACAGATTCTAGAACAGAATTTACGCTTAACAACATACTGAAAATCGAGAAAAATCGAGGTGGCGGAACATTACTTTATTTGCATTTAAAGTCACAAATTATTAACCCTTTCTAAAACGCCATTATGCCTTCATCTAAACGTCTGCGCACAGGCTGAGCGCGACATGTTTTCGGAAAACTGTCAAATTTTGATCGAAAGACAATACAACAAGATGGTAGACATCGTTCGCGTATCATTCAGGTTTGCGTATGATTTTTTATGGTTTAATGGTGAAATGGTACACTTTCCTCCTAATTTTGGTACTCAAAGATATTTGATTCGAAGAAACTCTCTCACGAATTAATTCATAATGGAATGTTATCAGTTCGAAAAGTCTCCCAGTGTTATATTGCAGAGGAAAACGAAGGATAGAATGACAGGCATTATCAAGATTCAAAGCAAAAATCTGTAGATATTCAATAGGGCCTAACACTTATTGTATTGGCTTTCCATTTTTCAAAATCAAGGTCAGTATTTTAATTAAAAGTAAGTGAAACATATTTTTAATGAATTATATTCAATTATTCTAATGTTTGTTCGATATGTAGCATGATCATGAATTCATGATGAGAAAATAAAAATGATCATGAGGATTCAGTTCTCAGTTGTTTGTTAAGACATAGTGGTTTAGACAGGATGCAAGACTCCCAGATATTTGGATGTAAATGCATGTACAATTGCCAATTCCTATGGGCTCTGCTGTAACAGTATTACACATGATAGCATCAATTCTGCTGAGTGATCCAAATCAGGACCAATAACATTTGTTGGCCTATTATCTTTATTTCTGACATAGTTTGGCAGCATATTAATGCACCCCGTATAACAGTGCACACAACTGTTGGCCCCCTATATGCCATGGCAATAACGTATTTACGGACTCAATCTGTACAATTTCACGCATAGCATAATGAAAGTTTCAAATTTCATGCATTCAAAACGAAAGAGCTTTCTTGAAATTGATTCAATTCAGACCTATCTGCTTTTAAATCGTATTATTAATATTTAGCTGAACATGCAAAGTTTGAATGGTGAACAAGGTGTTTGCAAATAATAAAAATTTTGCATGATAAAAATAGGAAAACAGGGTTGAAGTCTTAAAATAGGGTCTGGAGATTCACCCCCTTGAGAACTTTATGAATTCTGGCGTCCCAAATAGGGAATTTTGCTATGATTTTATCTGAAATATTCTGTAAAACTTCATGTTTTTGTTTTTATATAACGCAAAAATCATCGATAACGCAATAACGTAGATAAGAATGCCTTTTCACGATTTCACAGACAAAATTTAGGGCAATAACACGTCCTGATGAGCCGTAAAAGGCCCCAACTGTTGCTCAACCCCTAATTTACAAACATTGCATGTCTGGTATCGTGCAACCTAGATATCTTTTGAGCAATTGAGGATGTTCTTGTTATCTTCTGTGGACCCCTAGACCACACATGTTAATTATCGCAACAATGGTTGAATGTCTCTTCAATCTATTTTGAATGGTTTTATTAGAAATATACATCCATTGTATTCAACATCTATATTATTTTATAATCATAGATAAAGTTTATGATGGTGAAAGTTATGGACTCTTGGACCACACCTATTATCCTACTGAGGGTGATGAGATGTAACTATAATGCCTATGAGATGGTCTACTTGATTTATATATATATATTCTATGCAACCTAGATAGGATTTTATGATGTCAGAAATGTTCCTGTTTTTGATATGTGACTCTTGGACCACACCTATTATATCACTGAGGGTGATAAGATGTACCTGTAATGCCTATGAGATGGTCTACTTGATTTATATATATATATATTCTATGCAACCTAGATATGATTTTATGATGTCAGAAATGTTCCTGTTCTTGATATGTGACTCTTGGACCACACCTATTATATCACTGAGGGTGATAAGATGTACCTGTAATGCCTATGGGATGGTTTACTTGAATTATATATACATTCTATGTAACGTAGATATCGTTTTATGATGTCAGAAATGTTCCTGTTCTTGATATTGGACTCTTGGACCACACCTATTATACTACTGAGGGTGATAAGATGTATCTAATATGCATATGGGATTGTCTACTCGATTTATATTTATATTCTATACAACCTAGATAGGATTTTATGATGTCAGAAATGTTCCTGTTCTTGATATTGTACTCTTGGACCACACCTATTATACTACTGAGGGTGATTAGATGTATCTAATATGCATATGGGATGGTCTACTCGATTTATAGTTATATTCTATACAACCTAGATAGGATTTTATGATGTCAGAAATGTTCCTGTTCTTGATATTGTACTCTTGGACCACACCTATTATACTACTGAGGGTGATTAGATGTATCTATAATGCATATGGGATGGTCTACTCGATTTATATATATATTCTATGCAACCTAGATATAATTTTATGATGTCAGAAATGTTCCTGTTATTGGTATTGGACTCTTGGACCTCACCTATTATACTACTGAGGGTGATTAGATGTACCTGTCATGCCTATGGGATGGTGTACTCGATTTATATTTATATTCTATACAACCTAGATAGGATTTTATGATGTCAGAAATGTTCCTGTTCTTGATATTGGACTCTTGGACCACACCTATTATACTACTGAGGGTGATTAGATGTATCTATAATGCATATGGGATGGTCTACTCGATTTATATATATATTCTATGCAACCTAGATATGATTTTATGATGTCAGAAATGTTCCTGTTATTGGTACTGGACTCTTGGACCTCACCTATTATACTACTGAGGGTGATTAGATGTACCTGTCATGCCTATGGGATGGTGTACTCGATTTATATTTATATTCTATACAACCTAGATAGGATTTTATGATATCAGAAATTTTCCTGTTCTTGATATTGGACTCTTGGACCACACCTATTATACTACTGCGGGTGATTAGATGTATCTATAATGCATATGGGATGGTCTACTCGATTTATATATATATTCTATGCAAACTAGATATGATTTTATGATGTCAGAAATGTTCCTGTTATTGGTACTGGACTCTTGGACCTCACCTATTATACTACTGAGGGTGATTAGATGTACCTGTCATGCCTATGGGATGGTCTACTCGATTTATATTTATATTCTATACAACCTAGATATGATTTTATGATATCAGAAATGTTCCTGTTCTTGATATTGGACTCTTGGACCACACCTATTATACTACTGAGAGGGTTAGATGTATCTGTGATGCCTATGGGATGGATTTATGGATGATGGATTAGCTGATTTGAATAGAATTTAATATTTTAATATTTGCCTGGTAGTTAATTAATATAATCGTTAGGTACATCGATTTGCCCCTATTTCAAGGAGCTAATGCGTGTTCTTATGCCTAGCATCTTTTAATGCGCATTTTATCTGGCGTTATTGGTGATAGTACAGTAAAAGTACAGTAAAATTCCCTAATATAATTTTTAGCCTCGTTATGGTTTTTCTGTTATAATGATCAACTTATGATTTTTTTTTTGGAATTATATTGTGTCACTGAGTGTGTTCTTCTTGATTGCGTACATTCTCTTATTTTTTGAAATATCGCTCAGTTTTAAGCCCTAAATGACAAAGCCTCGCTTTCATGCCGACCGTAACTAATTTCTATAAAATTGAGCACCTTCCGCCACTTTGATTTTTCTCGATTTTTGATATGTTGTTCAGCATAAAATTTTACCCTATCTTCCATAAAAAACGCTTGTGTTGCAATTTGTCCTTGGTCAAATTTTAGATTGACTGGACTAGTTATCGAGGCGATATGCAGATCCCTTTCATACATTGAGATTATCGGATTGGTACGATTCTCTTATTTCCAATTAAATTAATCCACATGCAAAGCATTTATGAAACTAAAAATAAATATAAAATTATAATTATAGAATATTTGTACTATATTAATGTTATAAGAGAGTGCTCGAAACAGTTCAGTAGAGCTATGTATAAATGAAACAAAGATTGCCGGCAATACTCGGCCATAATCTTCATTAAAAATTATAATTATAACAATAGTTACACACGCGGCATGGATAAAATTCTACAATCAGTGAACTTAAATCCTGGGGACTACATAAACCGCTTATAGACGTGCCAACCGAAGAATCCCCTTCAGAGGATCCCAAATATGAAAAACATTAAAGAAGCTAAACAGATAATGAAAATTCCAAGTTTGATGTCAATAGTCACGTGATATCATCAACGCTAAAAGCATGTAATTGATGTTACCAATTTATTTAACTTTCAATTTCCGAAAATATGTTTTGTTATTTTACCCATCCCATATATCACATTACAAGACATTTCAAGTTAGCCGACATCTGCGACTGATCATGACCCACTAGGGGCGGCCCAGTCTTCAACATGTGATCGGTATTGTATTAGATGAAAACAAACTTTATGTGTGTACCAGCTCTGTTCCTTATCATCAATACATCATGAGTCATAATGATCTGACTATTCTTTGTCTGTTGCATAATGTCTACAACAATATATTAATTAATTACTATTTGTACAGAGAGAGTTGAACTACTATATAACATTTGGTGGGGTACTTTGTAAAATTTCATGTTTAAATATGATCCCATCGTAACAATGTAAAGGAGAAGTATTTCTGACGTTGAGAAAATATGTTAAATAAAATTGTACACACACATACCATATACACAGAGTAAGAAAGAGTTCTACAAATCTCAAGTATCTCTGATGACAATTAAAATTAAAGGAATTTAGAAATGGGCCCCACTACTTGATAAAGGCGTGTCTCCGTGGACCGATGTATTGCGGTCCCCCCGTGGTGTATGCCTATATGGCTAATAGTTCATATGCTGTATAATCTAAGATATATCAAGATTTCAAAATGAGCCATACATGCAGCTATTGTCTCCACCACCCAGGGAGGGGGGGGGGGGTTACGCAAGAAATTTCAGGGAAGAGGGAACTGCCAATTTGAATCAATAATTTTACCCCTCCAAAATTTTGTTTTCCAAAATTCATGCCTCAAATATTTTATTCTGGCCAAAATGTATACCCAAAACAATTTTTATCGAAGCATATTTAAAAATTCATTACAATGTCGTGGCTTTACATCAACATTTTTTGCTCATTGAAAACATTACCAAAAAACGAAAAATTCGTTCCCTTCGAGGTGAAATATTCGCTGGTTGATTTCCACTTTGAATTTGTGAAGTGCGCCAAATTCGAATTTTATGAAAATCATCATGGCACCAGTCAATTTGGAAATTATATTGCTCCCTGGGTATTGCTTTCACAGTTGAAAATAGTATTCGAATTTTGCTGCTTAAAAGACGTAGAGTATATTCAGGAAAATACCCAAATAGATTCTGGGTCTTACAAAATTATCTGAAGAGAAGGAAGAGAAAGGAGAGATCCATTTGTTTGCAATGGAATGAAGCTTTATGACAGCGAAAATTTTTACCCTTTATTTCGTATGTGTCCTTCGACATTTGAACAATTTTATATGATGATTGGTCCAAAAATTGGAAAGAAGGATTTTTTGACGTCATTGTTACCATAGAAATAACCCCTATGTTTTAGTAACCCCTATGTTTTTTCATGTCGTCATGTCGTCATGAATAGACGTGCTCCTGTCTATGACTGACTTTATTGCATTAATTTAACACTATTTTAGCTTAATTGACATAACTTTTCTAAAAATCGTATGCAATATGTCTAACTTTTCAATTCAATCAGAAAGCTATGGAGAACAACTTGATGTACCCTCTCCAAGTGTCAATTTTGTTCAAGATGCGTTGGTTACAGCTATCGAACCTTCACAACAAAAGCTTAACCTGATGAGTACAGCCTTGAAAAAATGTATCAACATTCTGGAAACTGAGAATAAAAACGTGGGCATTGCAAGGAAGAAACTAGCAAGAAACTCAAAGAAAGGAGATTTAGCCGATTTATGTTTGTATTTTTATGGAATTATAAGCCGAGATAAAAAATATAAAAATGTCATCGAAAAAGATTTACCAGACATTTGGGCAGATGAAACACATTCACCGAGTGTTCTCCAATTACCTTTGAATTCTCTCGCCGCCGCTGATTCAAATATTTACACACCGGATCTATCAGGAGATCAATTGCCATGTATTGACGCCATTTTGGACCGCACAAATGATTCGATTGTCTCAAATGGAAGCATTGTGAATAATAGCGACAATACTAATATAGATTACATCACCGTTCCATCACAATCGTGCGAAAACCTAGATAAAAGTAATATAAACGAGGAAACTATGACGTCATCTCCCGTATGCATTGATCTAAATTCTGAAGGGAACATATTAGACAGTACACCTGTTTCAAACAAATTGAAAGAAATAAGATACGAAAGCCTGATGACGAAATACAAGAAACAACAAGAACAAATACAACTATTGTTAGACAAAAAAACTCAATTGCAAAATAAGATACGTGGAATCTGTTTTGTTTAGAATTATACAAGTTGATAGATATGCGACATTATGCTAATTAGATATGCCCACGTCATTATTTAGTCTTATATGTATGTATGATGTAAACGTGTAACAACGCCCCTGTCTTCAGTTTATGTATGTGCGACTGGCAGTTATGTCACGATTTTAGATAAGTCATATTTCGAGTATATTTTAGTATTTTAATGCTTATTATTATTATTGTCTGAAATATATATGAAGTATTTATCGTAAAAGCTGATCTGTCAGTCTTGTTTATGTGTCATCGTTCTTAATGAACCATAAAATCTAAAATCTGTGGTTTTAACGTGGTCTCAAAATGAGCGATGAAGAAGACGTTGGTCAACGTAATGAAGTGAAAACGAAGAAGAATGCAAGAAGGAGTGCGAAAGCACAACTAACACGGACAGGCAATCACCTACGAATGATAATGGAAAAGGGTAGGCCTGCAATGGAGGTAAGCGAACAATTATGTAAAGTTGAAAAAGCTTACAATACTGTAACTGAAAAACACGAAGTGTTTGTAAATGATTTAAATGACGACGAATTTGACAATGAAGAACAATGGATGGACGAATGTCACGATATGTATGTGGAATATGAACTGTCGGCAAAAATTTATATTGATAGATATAACGACAATTCCGCAGTGAATGTAAATGTAACTGAACAAGGACATAATGAAAATAGGAATATGAATGATAATGAAAACACTGATACTGATAATAATGAAACGAATGATAATGAAAACACTGGTATTCAAAACACAGTTGAAGTCACAGTTGAACCAGTTATTAATAACACGGCAAATAACGCAAATGTTGAAACACAGAACACCGACGTCACGAACGATAATCAAGAAAATGAACAAGGAACTGAACAAAATGCTATTTCAATGTTAAGTCCAACGCACACAATTGCGAGTTATTCTAGTGACTCACCTTCAGAAACGGAAAATAATAAAAACACAAACGATAACGAAAAGCCAAATTTAATATGCGGATTCAAAATGGAGAAACCTAAAATGCCGAAATTTGCAGGAGATGTACGAGACTATTCTATGTTTAGAGCAGATTTCAAACATTCTGTTGAAACTAGATACAGCAAGCGAGACTGCATAACATTTTTGAGAACAAGTTTAGAAGCAAAACCGCTTGAATTAATAAAAGGGATCGGCACTGATTATGACGCTGCGTGGGAATACCTTGACGCAATTTACGGCGATCCACGTTTTGTGTCGGACAGTGTGACACAAGACATTGTTAATTTTAAAGGACTAAAAAATAACGAAGATGCAAGATTCTGTGACCTAGTGCATCTTGTAAAAAGAAGCTATAATACATTAAAAGGAATAGGATTACCATCGGATATGAACAATAGCCATGTGTTGGCATTGATCGAACAAAAAATGTGTACCGATGACCGAAAAGTATGGTCACGGGACATAGAACGAGGCAATATGAAAGCAACATTAGACAGTCTAATAATTTGGATGACGTCAGAGATGAAGTCTCGAATGAGAGCAACCGCACCCATTAGAACAACTACTGTAGCTACTAGCAACGGTCGTGTAAATGTATTTTCAGCAACGGACTCAACTGATAATTCTAAGAAAAATTATTCATTCAATAAATGTTGGCACTGCAAAAGTTCATCACACTGGCCTGATCAATGTAATAAACTTTCAGCTATGAGTGTTGATGATAGAATCGATGCTTGTAAAAGTAATCATGTCTGTTTTAGTTGTTTGAAAAAAGCGGCTAAAGAGCATAAAGCTTCAAACTGTACCAAAAGAAAACAATGCACTAAAGTAGATAATGGTCAAGTATGTAATAAATATCATCATGAACTTTTACATAAAATTGAAATAAGAGCGAATGCAAATGTAGCTGCAATTAAAATGACTGCTCCTATTTTACCTATTATACCTGCCAAGTTATGTGGCAATGGAAACAATGATGTGACGGCAAACGTGTTAATCGATTCTGGAGCTCAAATAAGTTTGATTAGACACGATTTAGCAAAACAATTGGGATTAAAAGGCCGAAGTATGTCTATAACAATAACTAAAGTGGGAGGTGTAGAAGAAAAACTGGACACTAAGGAATATAAATTTAAAATACAATCACTGGAAACAGGAACAAAATATGTTACAAAGGCTATCGGAATTTGTCATATAAGTGATGATGTAGGTGGTATTGATATTAAACAATTAGCATTGAAGTTTAATTTAAATGAACAATTAATTAAACAACGAGACGGGACTATTGATATCTTAATTGGCGTAGATCATCCCCGAATGCACACTGGCACTTCCAAACAAGCAGGGAATTTAATTGCCAGACATTCCCCGCTAGGATGGGTTATATTTGGCGAAGAATCGGATAGAACAACAACAACTAAAACTGTTATGCACGTGTCATACACGCGACCGGTAGACTTGACAGACTTTTGGTCTACTGAAACTATGGGAGTAGCTATTGATAACTGTGTAAAGTGTACAAACATTAATAACTTGAGTACACAAGAAAGAGAAGAATTAAATATAATAGAAGACTTATGTGTTAAAACAGATAAACAATGGTTAATTGGTTACCCATGGAAAAGAGATCCTAATGATTTACCAAATAATTACCAACAAGTTAAAAGAAAGTTAGAAAATACTGAACGGCGTTTGTTAAAAACACCAGAGCATGCCCTTACATATGATAAACAAATCCAAGAAATGGTAGATATGGACTTTGCAAGAAAATTAAGTAAAACTGAAATTGATAATTATGACGGACCTATACATTATATTGCACATCATGCCATTGTAAGATTAGAGAAAACAACACCTGTACGTATTGTATTTAATTCATCAGCTGTATACAAAGGACATTGTTTGAACGATTACTGGTACAAAGGACCAGATTTATTAAATGATATGTTTGCAATTATTTTACGGTTTAGAGAATATGAAACCGCATACGCAGGAGATCTTTCAAAAATGTACCACAGGGTCTTGATCCCAACAAGGGACCAACATGTTCATAGGTTCCTATGGCGGGATTTCGATGAAAGTAAACCACCAGATATTTATGTAAAATCTGTGTTAACTTTTGGGGATAAACCTGCACCTGCTATGGCAGAAATTGCATTAAGAAAAACTGCTATTGAAAATGAACAATTATATCCTGACGCAGCAGAGATATTAATTAAAAATACATATATGGATGATATATTAGATTCTAGAAATTCTATTCAAGAAGTTACGGTATTAACTGATCAAATTGACGAAGTTCTGAAAAGTGGAGGTTTTGCCGTTAAAAAATGGCAATCTAACAAAAGTATTGATGCTAATTTAACACAATCTGATGATATTAATAATTTGAAAGTACTTAATGGCCCAACAACAGAGAAGGTATTAGGTATTGTATGGAATAAATCCAATGACGAATTTGCATATACTGTAAACAAAATTACAAATGATTATGAAAAGGAATTTACAAAGCGAAAGATTTTAAGTATGGTATCGAAAATTTATGATCCTATTGGTTTTGCTGCCCCAGTTATTATCAGGGCAAAAATTGGTATTCAGCAATTATGGGAACAAGGTTTATCATGGGACGAAATTATTAACAAAGATTTTAATACAGATTGGATAAAATTATTTAATGAAATTGAACAATTAAACGATGTGTCATTTTCAAGATGTTTAACAACTACGGATATTGTGGGTAAACCAACGCTATGTGTGTTTTCAGACGCGTCTAAAGATGCATTTGGTGCATGTGCCTACATCAGATGGAAAGATCACGAGAAATACAATGTAAAATTTATTGCTGCTAAGTCGAGAGTCGCTCCGCTAAAACGACTCACAATACCAAGACTTGAACTTCAAGCCGCGGTTATTGCAAGTAGACTTGGAAAATATATTCTTGAACAGTCCAGATTAAATTTTGAAGAAGTTATCTACTTTTGTGATAGCACAATCACATTGTCATGGATAACAACGTCAGCTAAAAGGCTCAAGCCATTTGTATCGGCTAGAGTCAGTGAAATCCAAGAGAATTCAAACCCAAGCAACTGGAATTACATACCGACAGCACACAATGTCGCTGATGACTTGTCAAGAGGTTTACATGTTAATGAATTAAAATCGAGATGGAGAAATGGCCCTTCGTTTTTAAAAGATGATAAGGAGAACTGGCCAAGCGGAATATATGCTTCAGAGGAAAGAAACGAATGTTACAAAAACGAATTAATTAATATTAAAGCTGTTAATGTAGCTATTATTAAAACAGATGTTATAAAGTGCGAGAATTACTCAAAGTGGAGCAACTTAATCAGGATTACCGCTTATGTTAAAAGATTTATCAACAACTTTGTACATAAATATTCAAAGACAAGCTTAGTTACAGCTAAAAGGGGAGAATTAAGTACGGAAGAAATTGAACAAGGAAAATTATATTGGATAAAAGTATCACAAATACCAATTATTACAAGAATGAAAGAGAAAGATTTAGCTACACTAAGTCCTTTTATTGATGATAAAGGCGTGGCAAGGGTTGGAGGAAGAATTGATAAAAGTATATCCTCATATGGAGATGTTCAACCCATTCTGTTACCTTATAAGCACCATGTGTCATATTTGATAACACAAGATGCACACAATCGTGGTCATCATGGAGTTGCCGCAACAGCAGCGAAAACTAGACAAGTATATTGGATTATCAAAGTACACAAGATTGCTAAGAGCATATGTTATAAATGTGTATTTTGTAAAAAGTTTACACCAAAGCCTGAGCATCAATTTATGGCAAATTTACCAAACTGTAGACTGCAGCCTTGTACGCCACCCTTTTACAAAACAGCATGTGATTATTTTGGTCCTATCAACGTAAAAATTAGTAGAAATAAGACGCAAAAGCATTATGGAATTATATTTACATGTTTAAATACAAGAGCTGTCCATTTGGAAGTTAGCAGTGATTACTCTACAGAACAGTATTTACAAGCACTGCGGAGATTTTTTGCAACAAGAGGTTATCCAACAATGATGATGAGCGACAATGGCAGTCAGTTAGTAGGAGCAGCAAAAGAATTAAAAAAGATGATCAAAGATTGGAATGTTACTGACATAAAAACTGAATGCGCTAATAAAGGCATGAAATGGCAATTTACTACACCACTTGCTCCACACCACAACGGATGTACAGAGTCTTTAGTAAAAACCTGTAAAAGAGCTTTAAAGAAAGCCACTGGTGAACACTTGTTAAATGTATTAGAGTTGTACACCTATTTTAAAGAAGTTGAAAATTTAGTTAACGAAAGGCCTATTGGTCGTATACCAAACGATCCGAACGACGGAGGCTACCTCTGTCCCAACGACTTACTTCTAGGCAGAGCTTCTTCTAGAGTTCCGCAAGGACCTTTTATTGAAACCAAAAACCCAAGAAAACGCCTTGAATTTGTTCAATCTATTGTTCAGTCATTTTGGAAAAGGTGGAACAGAGATGTGTTACCAGCATTGATACCAAGAAGAAAATGGCACGTTGAACGAAGAGATGTTAAAGTTGGTGATATGGTTGTGGTAACAGATGCGAACCCAATCAGAGGAAAATGGACAGTTGGAAAAATAGAGAAAACGTATGCAGGAAAAGACCAACGGATAAGAAATGTTGACGTAAAAACAGCTACTGGTATTTATAAAAGACCGATTACAAAATTATCAGTAATATTACCTGTTGAAGGCTACAATGAAGATTAAACGGAATAGTAGCAGAAAAATTAGCATATGAATATGCAAATAAAATTTATTATTACCAAGCATATATATAGCACATGTTGCAACCATAAAGTAATTAACGAGTTAAAGTTAATAAAGCTGATTATTGTATGCAAGCATTACATCTTAAAGTTAAATTTTAGTTAAGTTTTAAATTTTATAGTAAATAGATAGTTGTACCAACGGGCCGGAGGATGTTTTGTTTAGAATTATACAAGTTGATAGATATGCGACATTATGCTAATTAGATATGCCCACGTCATTATTTAGTCTTATATGTATGTATGATGTAAACGTGTAACAACGCCCCTGTCTTCAGTTTATGTATGTGCGACTGGCAGTTATGTCACGATTTTAGATAAGTCATATTTCGAGTATATTTTAGTATTTTAATGCTTATTATTATTATTGTCTGAAATATATATGAAGTATTTATCGTAAAAGCTGATCTGTCAGTCTTGTTTATGTGTCATCGTTCTTAATGAACCAGAATCGAAAAACAAGCGTTAGACATGAAGCATGATGCTGAAAACACATTAAAAAGTGTGAAACTAAATAGTGATGCAAAGACAAAACAAATCCGTGAATTAACTAAACAGACAATTGCCCTGAAGTCAAAGATAACCAAAGATAATCAAACAAAAAATGATAACTCTACAAATAATTGTACTGAAATCCAATTGACTACTGCAACAGAAACAATTCTAAGCAAAATTGATGAAATCAAAAGCCTTGTAACTGAAAAATCCCTTTGCTCCCAAACTGAAATGAATACCTTACTGGATATTGGAACTACAAACCCATCTAACAAATCGTTTTCTACTATATTAAAAGTACAAACTGAGCAACGTCTGCATGAAAAGGCAATTAAGCAGACACAAGAAAAAGACAAACGGAAATTAAATGTAATTATCCGAGGACTAAATATAAACCCAGATTATGAAAATGACACTGATTACCTCAAAAGTTTAACTGTTAACATCTTGGGTGAAGATGTGGAGATTGAGTCCTGCCATCGCCTTGGAAAACCATCAGATGTGCGCTCGCAACCATTATTAGTAAAATGCTGTGATATGCGAAGCAAACTTATGCTGCTTACAAATGGTAGACGTCTACGTGAAGATGATGGTCTGGAAAGTGTCTATATCTCACCAGATTACACCAGAGACGAACTAAAATTCCAAACTGAACTCAGAACGGAATGCAGAGAGAGAAATGAGGGGTGTAAAAACTCGACAGATCGATGGGTCATACGTAATTTCGGTTTAATCCAAGTGAAAAATATCAGAAAGAAGACAATACCCCAGCCCCGGACCCAACCGAGTAGTAATTGACTCAATATGAATAGCAGCACAAACAAGAAAAGAGTAAGTACAACCATAAACACAATAAATAAAATAACTAAAACAAAAGAGATAAAAATCTTAACAATTAATGCTCAATGTCTAACATCTGAGCGATTAACAGAATTACAGACATACGCTGTTGATGATGATATAGACCTAATAATTATACAAGAGACATGGCTACATCCAGAATCAATAGGATGTTCTATTCCTGGTTATTGTCTATATAGAAATGACCGAAATGGCAGGCATGGTGGCACTGCTATATTTTACAAAAATATCATGAAAGTTTATTTAGATCCAACCCTGACAAGAAAGGCCCAGGGGATTGAATACGAACAATTAGTAGTAAAACTACAAATACCAAATAATAAAATTATATACATCATAAATTTATACAATCCTCGCTATGAGAATTACCGCCAAGCCCTTGACATCATTCGTGATACCACAGAGACTTTAACTGAAAGAAATTGTGACTTCATATTTGCAGGAGATTTGAACATTGACTACCATAAAAACACTCCTGCAAAAAAACTGCTTTCGGAGTTGATGTCCCAATTTAAACTACACATTCTTAATACTAAATCGACTCGAATCACAGAAACATCTCAAACGGAAATAGATTATATGATATCATCTACTTCATTAAAACATACAATAACTACATGTATTCCAAAAACTGTCTGTAATTCAGACCACCTTGGGCTGTATTCTGTTATGAAATATGATGCCACAGAACAACCTAGAAAAACAACCAGAACTGTAAGAACATACAAAAACTTTGACAGAGTAGCATTTTGTGAAGAACTCTTGAACGTTGATCTGACTAAATTTGAAGAAGCAATAATGGATGAAGATGTAAACAAAGCAGCCATGATATTACAAACAATATTGCAGGACACTCTGAACAAATATGCACCAGAAAAAACAATTGTAATGTATCCAAATTACGCACCATGGGTAACTGTTGAACTAAGAGATCAATTAAAGAAACGCAACAAAATGCGCTATACGGCTATGAAGACGACATCATCAAAAGATTGGGAACTGTATAAACATCAGCGCAATCAAGTAACATATAAACTCAGACAGGCAAAAATAAATTACAACAAAGAAAAATTTATTGAATGTGGTGACAATGTAAAAGAAGTATGGAACCTTGTCAAAAAGCTGACGAGAAAAACTAATTATAAATGTACAGCAAAAACGAAATCCGAATTAAATGAAATCAACAAATTTTTCAGCGAGGTTGGATCAACCATTAAGAACCAAACTCACACAAAAACCAACTATGAAACAATACAACAACATTCACAAATGTCACAACCATTGACACAATTAAAGCTGTAGGGCTACTACCAAACTGGAAAGCACCAGGCTACGATGGCATAAATGGCTTCGCAATTAAATCTGCCCTTCCAGCCATTGCGGCACCATTTACAAAACTTATCAACCTATCCCTAAAGACATCAAAGTTTCCATCTTGCTTCAAAAACACTATAGTATCACCAATACCAAAAGTACCAGGTACTATAGAACCAGATAAGCATCGACCACTTGCACTTTTATCGTTACTGTCAAAAGTTGTGGAAAGAATAGTTTACATCCAACTGTACCCCTTCTTATCTCCTATCCTAAATAAATATCAACATGGATTCCAACACTGTCGCTCGACAGTTACAGCCCTTCTGAACATAACGGAAAGAATTCTTAAAAACATGGACACTCGTGATACTTCCTTGTTAATTCTCATGGACCTATCTAAAGCATTCGATAGCCTTCAACATAATATTTTATTGGATAAACTTAAACTATTCGGATTATCTGACATTGCATTGGCATGGATAGAATCGTACTTAAAAGACCGCAAACAGACCATAAAAGTGAACAACATCTACTCTGACGAAGTTACACTGTCATGTGGAGTACCTCAAGGCTCAGTACTTGGACCATTGCTCTTTTTAGTTTATGTGAATGATCTACCAAACGTAATTAAACATGGCGCAGCTGGTCAGTTTGCCGATGACACACAAGTATTGTATAATTTTAAATCTAAAGACAACCAATCACTGTGTAATGTACAAAAACAAATTAATGATGATTCAAAAAGAGTTTCGACTTGGTTTGCTGCAAATTCTCTACTACTCAACACTAATAAAACAAAAATTATGGCTATTGGTCACAAAAAGTTAATTAACCGAACTCTGCCAACTTTGACAATTGACAAACAAAGTATAGAGTATGTAAGTACAGCTAGAAACTTGGGCGTGGTCTTTGATAATGAAATGAGTTTCAAGAAGCACGTCGATAAAATCTTAAGAACTGCTTCCTACAGATTATCTGCAATATCAAAGATTCGCCCTTATATTCCAGCTGAGTTATTTAAAACACTTATAGAATCAAAAATTTTAAATCCTTGTCTCTACGCTATCGAAGTCTGGGCCTCATGCAACAAAACACAGCTTAGAAGGGTCCAGATAGGAATACAAAATTGGGCGGCAAAATTGATATGTGGAAAGCGAAAATTTGATAGAATGGAAGACGCACTTGAACGACTGGGATGGCTCTCTATCAGCCACATGTCACATCTCCGTACTGCATGTACAGCCCACCAATCCAAATCAGGAATGTATGGTTCAGAATTAAAGACTTTATTTAATAAAGGTAACCACAAATATATTACAAGAAAAAACATGTACATTCTCCCGCGCGTCCATACTGACCGTGGTAAACGATCATTCAGCTTTCGAGGTGCACAATCACTAAATAAATATTACAAATACGATTCATACAATATTATTAAATATAAACAAGAAATTAAAAATACACTATATTCTCAATCAAACTAATTATTAGACGACGATGACGCCGTCAGACATCAAGAAACGACTGCTTAACAATAATGCCTTATATAACACATACATGTAATCAAATAGAACAAAAAGCAAAAATCATGTATCATAGTTGTTTATATGTCTTTAAATAAACTATTTCTATTCTAACTATTTCTATTCTAGTAGCCATAAATGTCATCACTCTCATTATTCATTAGCAAATTGTGTGTCAAACGTAATGTCTATCAAGTTGAGAGTGTGTTGGGAGACATTTGAAAGCTAAAAAACACTCGTCCTACGGGCTCTTGTTTTTCTGATGCTTTTTCGTGTCTTCCAGCACGCCTCGGGTTTGGATGAAGCGATCCAATCACGGCTGCCCTGTGGTAGCCCTTTATTGACAATCACAAAATAACAATACAGGTTACAAATTTCATCGCGCCATTTTGTTTGCTGAAGATGTCATGACAACATCGTTTTCAGATGATTTACATTTGCTTGATTCACCTTTGCTGCAGCGAATCGAAAGAGTGGGATCAGCAGTTCCAACTACTTTTTATCGCTTTAGCGGAAGTTGCAGGGAAATCTGCATGTCCCAAACTTGTGTGCAACGTCACACAACGCATGCGTACTCGGCTTTTCAGCCGCGAAATGTTCGCCGCAGTGAATTTTTCGTCAAGTGGATACCGAACATTAGATTCAGATGCGTGTTTGTCGTTTGTATTGTTCTTATGCTTGAAAGCGTGCCGAGACTTGAAATTTGAGGGTATGCTGAAGCCATCACTGAAAATATTTATCATTGAATTTATGCCCAGCTAAATTGAATTTTTAGTAAGTGAGAATAATGAGACTTCATATCATTGCGACTGTCATTCCGAGTTTGGAAAGCAGTGAATGATCGTAAGTAGGGTATAGGTTCAATATTAAATATCACTTTTATACGCGTTTATACTAAAACATTATTTTCATCATTCTTCATAGTTAAGCCTCAGCTACCCGAATCTGTGTTAAAATCTTTCCGTGTAACGTGCACTTTAAAGGTCTCACACACTAAAACGAGATATTTGGGAGCAAAAGAACAATCACATTGGAACACCAAATCAAGTGGTAACAAATCGGCAGTGCATGCACCTACATGTAGCAACTCATCCAAAAATGCCACCTTACATTTATTAGAGAAATTCCACATTATATGCTCGAATGAGCCCTTATGTCACAGATTTAAAAATGGTGTATAATTATACTAGATAATTTCTGATGTTGTCAAAAAATTCAATGTTTAAATTCCAAAACTGTATGTGGTTTAATGAAGGTTAATTGGTTATTGTTATGCATGAGTGGTTTTAAATTATATAAATGTGTGATTTTGTTTGTTTGCTTTGGTTGGTTTCCTCTCATTTGAAAAAAATGTTGTGCCCGTTTTTATACTTTATATTTTCACTTTGCTATTCATAGAATTGGTTCCAGTATTTATCAAATAATTTGCAGTTTATCATGATTATGTTATTAGATTATGTTAAAATATTTTATTGTTAGTGGATAGTATTACACGCGCCCTTGTCTACATGATATACATGTACATTTATTGAAGGGAGTTTCCAATTGGTTGTGTTAATTATTTCATGATATTGGTAGTAGATGATGGTGGCCACGATTCCATAAGTAGATATTATAAAATATTTTGTGCAGTTTTATAGTTGATTTTCGGCAATGATGCGGCAACAGCAGCAGGGAGTTCGGTGCGCAATACGGCCGACGCGTTTCGTCTATCAGGACTCTTCAGGGCTTCCGCAACCGAAGGGAGTAGTAAAAAAAGACAGGGATTCTTGCAAGCATCGAAACAGCAATTGATATTTGTCATTGTAGATTTTTTAAACAAAATTGTTTGATGTTCAAAATTTATTGTTGAAATTGGATGAATATTTGTTTGAAATACTGTTCTACATTCCTTTGACATTTGTTTTTCTACAAATAATATATACATATGAAACAAAGAATTCCAATCCTAAATTTTCACTTTAAGTTGTGTTCACCTTATTTTTATTTAGGAACTCACACAGGTGATAATCCTTATGCACATGAGTGAAAAGTGTGCAAAAGCCTTCACTCAATCAAGCTATTTAACTATACATAGACGAGCTGACAAAGAAAAAACCTCTTAAGTGTGAACTATGTAGAAAAGTTTTCACTATCTGAACTAGTTTGGGACTGACCACGTCTGAAATTTAGCATAAAATAGAAAATCTGAATGACATCTGTCCCGACATTTAGCATTTGTAGGTGCATGATAAATTAAAAAAACACATTTTATATCAAATGATATTTGATTACCAAAACAAATGCCTCTATTTCATTTTTCTTATGTGCTACATCTATAACAATAACATTACACGTTTGTTTGATAAAAACAGCATCACCATCTCCATGTATCGGTAGATTCCTGTGTGCGTTCCTATCACAGCGAACTACTTTGTAATCTGGTGATGACTGAGGTATTTCATTGATATATCTATTAGATTGGTTGTTGAAATGTTGTGGTATAGATTCGAGAGCTGATATAAACGTACTTGTTGTTCATTTTTGGCTCACTTCGAAAACGGTACAATTATTTGAGACATAACATATCTCTATGCCTATATGCTATACTTAAGAATCTTACAAAACAGATATTTACATTGCACATAGGAGACAAAAACTGACACCAAAAACATATATATCACGCATGATTAGAAAACGTTGACGAATTCAACCTGTCAACACTGAAATTAGCCTGCCTTTCAAAAATGTTCGTAAGAATTTACCTTTCTCTAAAACACGTTTTAGCCTGCAACACCATCATTTTCATATGCTCGAGTGTTTCAATCGTGAATGGGATTTCATATCTATTTGATAATTTCCATAAGTCAACCGCCATGTTAACAGACTTGTACGAGGGTTGATTTTAACCGATAATCACAGCGGATACTATTGGGTCAATGTACCGATATCAACAATATATTTAAAACATAGCGTAAAAGATTCTAAAGTTTTAAGCAGCATGATCGAGGTTTCAAAATTGAAGTTTGTGTATTCATTAATAAACGTCCCTTCCAAATTACGCTTTAACTTTTGTTTGGAAATTAAAATTAAGCTACTAGCAGTGAAAAGTAAAATTGTTGGCTCCATCAACATTTCCAAATTTGAGCTTCTTGGACTAGTCTAATGAGTCAGTAGCGCTTACGAACATGAGCTACAATAAGTCATAGTAATTTTCGACAGTACTGCTTGCGCCACATCTTGGAGAAAGTGTTAGAGTTATTGCTGATTGTCTCTTTGGTGTCTTTGTTTATAGAATGCAAGTCTGATAAGCACAGGAATTGGGAAGCAGCAAGAAATTTGAAATCACAAAACAAGAAATACGTATTTAAAGTCAAGTAAAATCATGTGATATAATGTTTATCGAGATGATAAATATCTAAGTCAAGTTCTTAATTGTAGGTTATCACAATACTTTTTATAATTGAATTATATTGTTGAGTGTTAATAACTTAAATCTATATAAAGTACCCATAAAGTGCATTGGTAATATATTCCACCCATGCAGTGTTTAATGTTGATTAGTCTTCAAATTTCACATACATTATTCTTTCCATATGTATGATGTCTATGTATAAAGGGTATAATTGATGCTTTAATGTGGTAGATTGTGACACTTGACTGTGACACAGTGTAATGTAAAGAAGTATACTGTTATTGCTTTAACCATTTCTTTTAACTTTCATCTGTGACTTTGTTAATGAATTCAAGCCATTAAATGCATACCATGAGATTCCATGCCCTGACTCGTGACCATAAATGTTTCCATTAATGTTTGATTGTTGACAAGATCCAAACCACCATCCACAGCTATATGTCTTTCCACAATGTCCGGGAATATTTATATCATTATCTCTTTCGTACACAGAGAACATCATACCTTTGCTTTTTAAACTCACTGAATCACCAGCATCTCCTTTTTAAAGAAAATAATAATAAACATGAACACATATTACGCTTTCCAGTCTTCAAGATTTTGTTCGTGTAGAGAGTGATAGAACCATTTTATGATATAAAATAAATTCAGAATCAGGTTTATTTATTGAATCGTCTTTGTATTTTTGAATAAAACAATTTCTTCGTCTTTCTTAAACATAAGCAGCTTTCCTTGATACTATTTCATTAATTGAACCTTCAGTGCAGCTTTCTATTCTTCTTTAACTTTGAGTATCACACAAACGTTAATCATGAAATGTTTAAGAAGCTTTGAAAAGCATCTATCCTTGCATTTACATATATACAAATGAACCAATCGGATTGCAGAAATCTGACTTTGTTTTTAATAATAAAATTCAAATAGAAGAGTCTTAATTTTCTATTGCAAAACTATTATTCTCCATAAAATGCTAACATGATCGGTATTCATTGAAATAATTCAAACAATAACAATGACACTCAGAAGCTGTTGGGAAAGCTCTTGTCCATTAAACATCTACAATATGCTGGCCATATATCATAGGCTCTTGATATACGTGTTTATACTTGAAAAGTACTTACGTGTTTTTTGTCTCCAACCCTGCCGACCCTGAAAAAATCTTACAATTTGGCCACCCTAGCCAACAAATTTTGGCAAATTTAGGCGTTGGATTTTCTTGCATTGGCACTTTCAAGATGATCAAAAAGACTTCTATTATTTCCTCAGTGTTGTGAAAATACTCACTTCATTTGGTCATCCCAGCAAGCGTTTCACAACATTTGAATATCGAATTTCAAATGAAAACATATCTCATTCAGATTGATCAATGATTACGTAGTGATTATAATGTTCAACAGTTTGGTGAGAACTTGCCATGATTTGATTTGGTTGCTTTCTCGGAAAAATAT
The DNA here is from genome assembly GCA_916610825.1 of Haliclystus octoradiatus. Taxonomy (NCBI): domain Eukaryota; kingdom Metazoa; phylum Cnidaria; class Staurozoa; order Stauromedusae; family Haliclystidae; genus Haliclystus; species Haliclystus octoradiatus. The sequence goes on along the minus strand of OU744448.1, from coordinate 34,355,891 downwards.
TAATTTAGCATTTTATAGAGTCGATAGAAAAAAATAATAACGTTTTCTGTTGTATGCCGTTTTTTGTTTTTAAATTTCAAATATCCAAATTACTTTCTAAATTCTAATATGGGAGACACAAGTACGACGGTTCATGTGATGAGTATTGATTTTAAAGTACTTACTATTCAGCAGAGAGTGAATGATAAAGTGTATTGAGATTTATTTTCAAATTACAAGAAGCAAAGCAAAGGAGGGGAACCAAAAATAAACATCACAAACAAGAATATATCTAAATCGAGCAACGAAGATGATTTTCTATGTTAGCAATCGTTCTCCTTAATCGATGTTGCGAAAATCTTGGCAGAATGCTGGTTTCATTAGCCAATCTTCAGCCAGCATTTTCACAACACCTCGGCAATTGGTGATTGGTGTTGGTAAAACTGCTGGCTTCTTTGGCCAACACAGCAAGGGTTTTTCCAGCAATTTCACAACATCGATCACGAAATTGTGAAAATGCTGGCATGGGTGACCAAGTGAGGAAAGCAGCTTCTCCAACATGGATGTGACATTTTATAAAAATTGAAAATGTTGCCTTTATTTTGTCGGGGGTTCAGAGAGACAGCCTCATTTCATGTTTCCTGAATGCAGCTCAAAATTATATCTCCTAATTAGTTAATAGTTATTATTAATATTTAAAATTCAAATCCATGGAATTATTTTTACATGCACAATTTGGCCGTATTATAATTCTGGTTTGCGATACGAATCTCATGAATAATTTGAAATTTATAAATTGATATAATTTAATCATAAAAGGAATTAAAGATTACACATTCTTAATTGTAACTAATATTTTCATGCTTACGCAATAATCAGGTACACGTAACTAATCATTTTACAGATTTTTAAAGATTTTAGTATATTTTTCTGACGATTGCCTAGCATGGAACTTTTAACTTTGTAAATTGACATCAAGCTATATTTTTTGTTATGATAATATCTAAATAATTTATCTAAAAGTAAGAATTTCAATATCTCCTTTTATTCTTTTCATTTTGGTTAAATAATTTAGCTATTTTCACTGTACCTGACATTCCATTGTAATCCAATCGAAACTGATCTGTCTCATCTGAAATTGTAGCCTCGTAGTATTCCATGTACCTGTACTCATCCTCATGCCAGAGGTCAAAACGCAAGGTCACATTTCCATACTTCATCAACGCATGTGCAGATTCTAAACCAAGCCAAAATTCACCAATCGAATTTCTGAAACCATTTTTATATTCGTCCCATGTGCGATTGAAATTGAGACTTCCATCAAATCTTTTTTGAATCACTGTCCATCCTTTTTTGTAATAAGGGATATAAATACAAAAAAATGTATAAATATAAATGTAAATTTTGTTAACGATAAATATATTTGTTATCATTAGATCCCTGTTGATATAATCTTAAAATAACGTATAACCCAGCATGAAAAAACCGCCTTGAATGTATGCGCTGTATAATTTGACCACTAAAAGCATAATCAATCTAGTATAAATAAAATGAATTTACAACGTATGAAATATGAAAGGCACATGGGAGTGTTTAAGGAAACTTTTGCCAGAAAAGAAAAAATTTATAGTTTGGAAGTTAACGAAGCAATAGTTTCAATCAAAGTTGACAAGCATTACTCATAATCTATCTGACAAGATAACTATTTCTCATTTTGATTTTACCTTAGCTGAAGTCATTCTTAAACAACCGTAACCAAAACAAATAAAAATATATTTTTTTTTAACATTTCAAAAAAATTCAAACATTCTTAAACAAAACAAGCTAGCAAGCCATAATTTGTTATTGCTTGTATTTCTCTTGTTTAATTTGATATTGAAATGGGAAATTTGAATAAAGATGACTTTAATTTGAAGTGCGAAAATATTTTTGGCTGTGTAATCGATGATAAAATTTCGAAAACTTGTACAGTCCCGAAGCTATAATTTTGGGCCACTTTTACCAGATCTTTTGATTCCAATCAGCCACTTTTGACGAAGGACTTTTACCAGTCATGTTGAAAATCAAGTGTTAACAAATTTAATGGAACGTTAATAATCAAAATTTAACATAGAAGATAATGTTGTTCCGTTGACTACCAACTTTCTTGCGTTTTTATTTTGATCGGGGCAATCAACCGGTCCATCAGGCACTACTTCAGTGGCGGGAAAAAATCCATAATGGTAGCTCACGCAAAAGGTCTATTGGCTCATAATGTAAAGTGAGGTATAAAAAGAATATATTTCATACCTCCATCGTCAGTTTCCATGTCACAAAATGCGTTGATTGAATCTTGTTCTTTCCATGGTCTTATCGAATAAAAGCCATTTGAATCTACACCATCATTTTTAAAAGTAAGACAATTAACCTGCAAATAATGATACGACGGTAACGAGCGCGAAGATGTGATAAATTAGTGACGGCATGCCTAAGACAATGGCGAGCACGAAGAGTAATGCCAGTTTACTGTGTGCCAACGCCTCGGAGGGGAACTGCACTCACATTTAGATCTAAAATTAAATAGAAACTAGTCAATCATAGGGTTCCCTACGAGGGCTTCTTTTCACTATATTCAACGTCATCTTGATATTCTGTTCGCGAGTCGACACATCATATTTTGTTTGGCCGGCCAAACCCTTTTCGATGAGTTTACAAATTGACAATGTTTGACAACCTTGGAGGGGGATTTTTTAAATGGTAACCCAAAGCTAACATAATTTCTTTGTTTCAACTCATGTCATAATAACAACATTGGCTGTGTTGAGATGATTGATAATGTTTATTTATTGTAAATGGTATATTTTGCTTTAAAGTGTTCATATTGTCGGGTCATTTGTGTGATTTTGACGTGCCCGAAAATACTAGATGACTCAATTACTGACACTACGATTGATACATTCTAAATCTAGACAAACCAAAATGCAAATTACTAAAAAAAAAAAGATTTTTACAAATTTGATCTATAGATTTAGAAGAGCGATAGCATGCATTACACTATCAGATAACTAGACAAGACAAAGAACAGATGGATTTATTTTCAATGATGTCTTGATTTTATTTAGGAAAAGAAGAATACTCATTATCAAGTACATCAATATTATTTTTAAATATCAGCTGTAAGTTTTATAATTGTATCGATAGGTAAGAAAATTGAATGGAAACACAATTGAAATGACTAAAGAATATTTGTAACTTACCTGGCTATACCTTCTCTTATTGATGTAGAATGTTGAATTGCTCGTCGCCTTTATTGTAGCATGCTTAAGGACGATAGATGCATTGTAGAGCTCACACAGGAGTTGTAGACTGCTTTCATTTTTAATGATATTCAAATATCCACAATGTTGAATATTTTCACAGATCATCAAGCATTCTGTTTGAACAATGGCGGCGTAATTCTGAAATGGATTTTCTTCGAGGTAGAAACCAACTTTCGTTTCATAAAGTGTAGTAGAATCTGTTGCATTAACAGTAATTCCCCATTCTGCTGCAGCGATGTAAAATGACAAACAAACCAAGTTTGATATACCAATCATTGCATTGGATCTGTGAATGAGATAATTAAGTTACTATTACAATTTTTTTATAGAATTCATACCATATAAATTTATTCAATCTGATTATCTCATGAAACTTTTAAGTGAAATAATAGTATGAAGAATTTTGAGTACAAATCTATAACTATAACACCAATGAGTCTGTTTCCAGCACCGGACGTTGTTTGATAAAACTTTCAAACTACTAGATAGAAAAATTTAGTGAATAATTGCTATACTTTGAGAGCACGTAAAATGTAAGTCCTTGGAATTAAGGTATATTCAAACGTGTCTTTTCTAGAATATTGTAGTCTATAACTTGAACTTGAAGCCATCCAACATATAGTTCCCATGGAGAAGGGGATATTTACAGAAAATACTTGAAAACTGCTTGAAATACCAAACAAGTTCCTGACTGCCAAACCCGTTTCCCCGAAGGCTCAGAATGTCTAGGGGAACCCTTAACCCCAGCCCTTTGTCTAGTATCACCAATGCTCTTCAAGATTATGTTATCAACTCAAATAGTTCACCATGCGACCTGTCATCAAAGTATCAATTTTCAGCCATTGATTCTTCGATAAAAATCCAGACGTTTTGCAAACAATAATAATAATTTCAATCGTTTTTCCATAGCTTGAATTATACATGTAAAGTAGAAACTGTTTATAACGGCAACCCTGAGGAATCTAAAAAAGTTCGTTATAGAAGATGAGTAGGTTTAACCGATATAACATCATAGCAATTAACAGTAGAAAATTAATTATTCAGCATCTATTCCCGTTAGGATGAAGATGCATGTGCAGTATTAGAACGAAAACCATGCAGCACACTTTTTCAAATCGTTTTGAAAGAAGGAGGTGTCGTACCTTGATCAGGACAGCTGATACAAAGACAAGTGATCATAATCGAATTCACAAGGAATTTCTATTAAGAAATACACAAGCATTTAGTTGTAACTAAACGAGGCAAGTTAATAATCACCGTAAGCGAGGCTACGGTAAAGCCTTATACGAAAACTTTTCTCCTTCTATGTTAAGATATAAATCAAGATCAAATGATATAAAGATATTTTATAAAAATGTTTGATATCATACATCATCAAGACCATATCGAGAAGTTACTATAGATTCTCTAGAAGATCATCTAGGTATATTATCAAATATTTCGTTGAGCTAGGTGTCAATTCATTATCACTCAAATCCGTAACATCTGTCAACTCGGAAGGGCGTTCACCATTATACTGATTTGGACGTTCCTTTGAAACGGAAGATGGTACTCGATAAATTTGACTGCGTGACACCCCAGAGCAGTACGCCTCTCCAACTGCAGCAAAGCAGTTGTACTAGATTTGGAATAAAAAATGCCCCTGTCTCTGAGGGGTAGCTAGGGATTGGTCGATGCAAAACTAGTTCCCTGGGTACAAAATCCCCAACACAGGGAACACTCAAACATTGACCTAGCAGCAGTTAAGCAGAATAACTACTACGTTAGACTGACGTAGAGCGGTGAATGAGCAAGATGTTTCAGAAACATATCAAAAGAAATTCGTAATGTTGAAGTCCCAGCTCATTCCACTAAACCGATGAAGGGTGGGGAATATAGAGAAGATTCTGATTTATAGCAGCTAGAGCGTGCAAGCCTTTGAACAACATCTTCATTTATATTCTCAAGTGTATTACAAGACATCAAATGCTTTGCAACACTGAAACGATAAAACAATGAAGAAAATAGGCGAATAATTTGAGTTATAGATCTGTCAGATCGGTAGATCGGTAAAATTGTCGCTGAATTTTAAGTCCAAAACTTCACCGTGGTGAGATCCCTAAAATTGTGCCACTCTGTAACTATCATAAATAGTTTTACATTTCATGTTTCTGGTAGACAATCTTTTGGTATCAAGGAGCTTTGTCGAAGAGCAGATAAGCTCAGGTATTTGGAACCACGTTTATTTAATAACTCTCTTTTTCTGTGAAGAATGGTAAATAAATATATAGAATGTATTATGAAAACAATATTCATATTACCAGGTAAAATATCGAAAATCATTTTCGCCGGACTTTATTAACATGACCAGCAGAGTGAAACTATATTTTTGTCCAGTAGAAGCTGCATATAAAATATTTTCAGATACCTCAAATAATCGTTAGCAAAGCCTCACTCTTTCGATTTTCAAAATACGTCAACAATCGTGAATAAAATTCGTATGAAGCGCTATTATGAAGTAATATCCATTGCTATCAGTGATACGATCATTGACATTCATCCATGTGTTTGCCGTGGTTTTTCCGATTTTTTCAGCAATTTTAGAAGCAAACGAATGGAATAGCATATCATCTGATGGATAATTGCAAATAATTGTACCTAACGGGATTAGTTTTCAAACTTTCTTTTGGTTTTGTGTATCGAAAGGAAATGTCATTTCACGCTCTGATTTTGTTTGGCTTTTCGGGATAGCCAAGCATTGTTGCTTCGCATTTCTATTGTTCGATAAACTCAGGCGTTCTCCATTTCATTTAGATAATTTTTAAAGATAATTATTTGTTTGTTTTGACAACGTCAAAAGGTAGTTATAATTCAGCCAAAATTAACCCAGTAAGCAGGTAAGATTTTGCTTGGTGAGAATCAGCATTGGAACATTTTGTAATTATTTACTTATAATAAGAATCATGAAATATGTGGTTTTACTTGATAAGAATTTGATTTTTTGCTGTGTACAAGACACATGTATTGAGGTCTAGCCGTATTCAATAAAACAAATATTTAACAAACAAATATCGACGCTGAGAGAATCATCCAGTTATTTATTTCTTAGATGCAGCTACATTGTCCTTTGTCATGAATATATGTATAAACTCAAAGCAATACAACAGCGTTCTTTACAAAATATCAAGTTTACCTGTTTACATAGAAAATGGTTCAAAGACCAAGGTAATTCGTAAACTACTAACAGAAAGAACAGGAATGTCGGCTGGAGCACGTAAAACCCCCAGTTGGAGTCTAAAACAAAATTATGAAATCTTACATGAATGTTTTATATTATGAATGCATCGCTATAGAGTTTACAGTAAAATTGGAAATGATATTCAATCCACGCAGATCCCCCAGCAAGATGGTTACTCCACATCAATAGCATATCTTTATCTGTAAACGTCAAAGTCTCTGTGTGTGTATGTGTGTGTGTGTGTTTTAGTCCGGTTTTAGTTTTTTATATTCCATTCCCTATTTCCTGCATCGAAAGAACACATATCTTTATTTTGTAATCCAAGTTTGCATGACAACAACAAAGAAAACTATCCTTCTCAAAATCACTCGCATCATTGACCATTCTCTATTGTTCACGCGATTATTCTATTGTTCTATTGATAAAATCTTTCAATCAAATTATAAATCTAAGTAATCGTAAAGTAAATCGATAGAGTTTTGAGGATTTTATTGGTGTTGGCTACAAAGAAGCTGTTTTGTATTTGAATTATTCAATGTTTAAAAATGTTAACTACAGTGAAGTTTGATTATTTACGCAAACGTAAAATAATATTATAAAATTTATGAAACTCTTGAAAAGGAGAATTTGACTAAACTCAGTTCTCATTATATCAACTTGATAACATTATTTCTATAATGTCTATGTCAACTTCATGCATTAAATTATTTTCCATGACATTTTATTTCGACGTTTTTATCTGAAATGTATGATGATATTATAATTAAAATAATAATGCATATGTACAAGATACAAAATATATCTGCGATTAATGTTGTAGCAAGAAAAATGTTCTACATAACAGGATCAATATCTGGATGAAGCTTATAAGTTTTCTGACTTACCTACAAAATATTTCGCTTTATCGTATATTTTCAAGATAGCATGTCGGGGACTAGATAGACGCGATGAATTGGAAAAAATTTACTTTGCTGCGTCGAGTGCTTTTGCATATACTGCATAATTTATCATATTCTTAAGACAATATGGCCACAAAAAGTCTATCTGCTAACAAGAATCTTGACAATATCTTTACGTAGAATGACAATCGTATGAAACTAAAGGTAGTTTGAAGAAGTATAGTCTAGTTTAACAAGGTATACCATTCTGCTACTCTGCATCTGGACCTTGTAAAATTTGTGCAAACAAAACCACATGCCGAGAAATCCCAACTATAATACGCATGTGACCTTACAAGCGCTTGCGTTAGTTTACTTAACAAATATCGTTGCATATATTAAAACATCCTTGAATAGGTAATGAGGATGGAGGAGCTAAAACGCAAAAAATTAAACTTGCTTCATTCAATGTTTTTGCGTATACTGCATAATTTATTGTATTCCGAGTCAGAACAACGCATCAACAAATAGTCTATACGGGAATAACCTGAGACAAGTACATATGCTGACATAGCATGACAATAACATGAATCAAAACTCATTCCGACCAACTGAAAACATAATGGCAGACAAAATTGTGTAAATATCCATTTCTATGCAATACTTCTCTTTTCAGTACCAAATTTTTTGTTTGATCGAGCCATGCTATTAATGTTGAGTGTTCAATTATTTCTACATTTTTCATCGATTGAATATTTTTATCATTAAGATGTTATGATATACATAACTATACTATAATATGAACGAATTATTTTGCATTTAATCGAGAAGATCTGAAAAAACTGAAAACCACTCCTTTTCAGTAAAATTTTGTATATTAGATGGACAAAGTTTTGAGGATTTTATTGATTTTGGCTGCTAAGATGCATGTTTTTAGATTTGAATTATTCAATGTTTAAAAATGTTAACTACAGTCTAATTTGAAAATTAACGCAAACGTGAAGTAATATTATAACAATTTGAAAATTCTTGAAAGGTGAACTTGAGCTGCAAAAATCAGCTCTCATTACATCAACTTGATATCATTTCTATAATGTTCAAATCAACTTCATGCATAGCATTATTTTCAATGACATTTTATTTCGACGTTTTTATCTGAAATGTATGATGATATTATAATTAAAATAATAATGAATATGTACAAGATACAAAATATATCTGCGATTAATCTTGTAGCAAGAAAAATGTTCTACATAACAGGATTAATATCTAGATGAAGCTTATAAGTTTTCTGACTTAGCTACAAAATATTTCGCTTTATCGTATATTTTCAAGGTAGCATGTCGGGGGACTAGATAGACGCGATGAATTGGGAAAAATTTACTTTGCTGCGTCGACTGCTTTTGCATATACTGCATAATTTATCATATTCTTAAGACAATATGGCCACAAAAAGTCTATCTGCTAACAAGAATCTTGACAATATTTTTACGTAGAATGACAATCGTATGAAACTAAAGGTAGTATGAAAAAATATAGTCTAGTTTAACAAGGTGTACCATTCTGCTACTCTGCATCTGGACAGGGTATAATGTGTGCAAATAAAACGACATGCCGAGAAATCCCTACTATAATACGCATGTGACCTTACAAGGGCTTGCGTTATTTTACTTAACAAATATCGTCGCATATATTAAAACATCCTTGAATAAGTAATGAGGATGGAGGAGCTAAAACGCGAAAAATTAAACTTGCTTCATTCAATATTTTTGCATATAGTGCATAATTTATTGTATTCCGAGTCAGAACAACGCATCAACAAATAGTCTATACGGGAATAACCTGAGACAAGTACATATGCTGACATAGCATGACAATAACATGAATCAAAACTCATTCCGACCAACTGAAAACATAATGGCAGACAAAATTGTGTAAATATCCATTTCTATGCAATACTTCTCTTTTCAGTACCAATTTTTTTGTTTGATCGAGCCATGCTATTAATGTTGAGTGTTCAATTATTTCTACATTTTTCATCGATTGAATATTTTTATCATTAAAATGTTATGATATACATATACTATACTATAATATGAACAACGAATTATTTTGCATTTAATCGAGAAGATCTGAAAAAACTGAAAACCACTCCTTTTCAGTAAAATTTTGTATATTAGATGGACAAAGTTTTGAGGATTTTATTGATTTTGACTGCTAAGATGCATGTTTTTAGATTTGAATTATTCAATGTTTAAAAATGTTAACTACAGTCTAATTTGAAAATTTACGCAAACGTGAAGTAATATTATAACAATTTGAAAATTCTTGAAAGGTGAACTTGAGCTGCAAAACTCAGCTCTCATTACATCAACTTGATATCATTTCTATAATGTTCAAATCAACTTCATGCATTGCATTATTTTCAATGACATTTTATTTCAACGTTTTTATCTGAAATGTATGATGATATTATAATTAAAATAATAATGCATATGTACAAGATACAAAATATATCTGCGATTAATCTTGTAGCAAGAAAAATGTTCTACATAACAGGATTAATATCTAGATGAAGCTTATAAGTTTTCTGACTTACCTACAAAATATTTCGCTTTATCGTATATTTTCAAGATAGCATGTCGGGGGACTAGATAGACGCGATGAATTGGGAAAAATTTACTTTGCTGCGTCAACTACTTTTGCATAACTGCATAATTTATCATATTCTTAAGACAATATGGCCACAAAAAGTCTATCTGCTAAGAAGAATCTTGACAATATGCTTACATAGAATGACAATCGTATGAACTAAAAGGTTGCTGGAAAAAATATGGTCTAGTTTAACAAGGTCCACAATTCTGCTACTCTGCATCTGGGCCTTGTAAAATTTGTGCAAATCAAATGATTCAGCGAGAAATTCTGAACCTACTACGCATGCGCCTCACGGACACCTGCTTCAGACAAACAGAATGCGAAAACAACTCACCAAGCGGTGTTATTATTCTCCCTTCATGGATGTGGATCACAGCTTGAAGCAGACTAGAAGGCTTCGATATTTGCGGTCAAACTCTTCTTAACTAAAATGGATAAAGATGGGGCTTGAATATAATTTAACATTATCAAAATTATGTGATTCTACGGTAAAAACTTTGCTTATGTTGTCTTGGCGACGCAAACGACAAAGTATTGACTGTTGTTAATGTCTGACTTGACTTACCCAAGTCTCACTATTTACTATGACGATTTTGATATGTTTGTAAGTGAGACTTGTGTCTTTTGGAAATTCTCTTGTTGTCGAAAACAAAGGAGCCACTTACAAAATCTCGTCCATGACGTAGTATTTGAGTATTCCAGGGAATAAATAGTCAACAGCGAATTAATCGTAAAATATATTAGCCCCTGAAATTTTCAAAGCTGCAAAATTATTTGGCAGAAAAAATGTCTCCAATTACTTTGACTGTATATTTCAGGGTATCGGAGCTAATTAAACTGGATAACTGATTTTATTGTTCTAGCTGACTAATTCTTGTGGGTCATTGATTTATTGAACGCTCCTGTTTACTGCAAACTTTTGAGCGCTCGTTGGTGATCGAATTACAGGTTGAAAATTGATTCATTGTTGAAATGATAAACGTTACACTTAATGGTTGCTATATTATGAAATATTCTTTCCCTTATTCTTCGACATGTGGAGCTGCTCAATTTTTCGATGGTAATCCCAAAGCATTCACAATGATAGAATAACAATCCTGTAGGGTAAAAAAATTTACAGATAATTTCGCCATAGGTATTTTATAAATGATGATGTTGAAATAAGTTTGTAACTTTCTACAAGCATCAGATAATCGACTTGATTAACCATATGCTTCCATAAAGATTTAAGTAAGTTTATTTTGGCTTGCATGTTGCATCTTTCATTAATTTACGAAATGTTGGACCACGTCTTTCCCCGTACATCAGATGCTTGATAATTTACCAGAATAATACGATCAAGCAGAATGCCGTTGTGCAGAATCCTGCACACCCATGTACGAAGGATATATGTCTCGCTTACCACTTGTCAAATTGCGACATATCAAAGCGGGACGTATAGATCAGTCCATAGATTATAGAATACAGGGAGTGGCAACTCTATTGTTCTCGGCCGCGTGGTAAGATTATGTCGAATTTGCGCGAAAGGGAGTCACGTGATCTTGAGCCGACACAAGATTACAACGATACGGTCAAAACCTTGTAATCTTCGTAACTTGCATACAATAATATCCTACGTTGCTCAATATTTTTTAAAAGTTTTATGTTTTGACAATGTTAAATAGAGCTTACTTCAAATGTCAATGGCAATTTAATTACGTTTAAACAAAATAGCGAGTAGATATGGCCAATTTAATTCAACATGTTTTGCGGTATATTTCACAAAAATATTGCTTTAATCACTTTTGCAATTTGCAAATTAATGTTTGTAACTCTGAAAAGGAAAATGTATGTGATTGTCGTGATTGAATTAATCTACAAATAAATTTATAACTAACAAATCAAAATCAAGCTGAAATGTTCACTAAAAAATAATTGCGCTTCTAAATGAGAGGAATACAGTTTACAGGTAGGCGGCCTATATAGGTCTACGACATACAAGTAGCACAAAATACATTCAAAAATTTTCATCACATAACAAATAATCCGTATAGTGTATGTATCACAGCAGAGGGAATGAATACCCTACAAAAATTTAGCGAGTAATACACAGATTAACAAGACATGGTGCAAATATCGATAACTGGTTTGGTAAATTAAAACACTTGTAAAAACATTCAGTGTCGATGAATTACATTTATAATTACGTTATGTTACACTTACATTTACAATGAATTTTATACAGTATCAAATTATGGATGTTCACCTTATTATTCAAATTAATGTTGACTTGCTGTTACTTTGAAGTTTGAATTCTCTTTTAATTTGTTCCTTAGCGATTTCTTTTTCAATTCTAGTTTCTCCTTCAAGTTACAAGCAGTAAGCCCATGCCGTTCGTGTACGAAAATTATCTCACTTCATATAATAAATTATAATATCTTGTAGACAAATAAAAAATAAAATCATCAGTATTGATTGTTATCTTCTAAACCAGAGTGTTGTGCTGCTACATCCCAGGTAGATTAAACGTTTGGGATTTGCAAAACATTCAAGCGTGTTTGATTCAAGAGTCCATCTCATCTCCTTATGGATAAATTACGAAATTCTTTTCACAGTTCCACAACAATAGTAAATAGACTTTCCGAAGGTGCTCATCCACACAATGAATTTCAGATAGGTGTTTTTATTACTGCCGAGCAGATTTGTAAGGAATAGATCAAAATAGTTGAATATATTTGACACATCTCCAGAAATGTCCAAAGAAATATTTACTTATTCGTAGTAACTTTTGAGAAGAGTAGATTCATTTGGTCGTGATTAAACCTTCATCTTCATCGATTCGATGGATAATTTTATATCAGTGTGTTTTGATCGTGTGTGAAGGGTTACTGACGTTACTGACACCGTTAAACCACCTTTAGTTTTCCAAATCTATCAGCAATATATTCGCATTAACGTAAACTTCTCTGTAGGCGCGTTTTTCTAAACTTTCACCGATTGAGTTCGCCATTTTCTTCATCGCCTTTCAAGTTTAAGAAATTCGAGGTTATCAAAATCATTGCTATTTAATTGACCATCCATTGCAAAATAATGAAATAATCAAGTGTACTTTTACTAACAAGCTTGAAGATATGAACGATGATGAAAAAATGAGTAGAACAGTCGATCGCGTTGTTGTAATGACACAAAATTCTTTGTGGGCTCAAGAACACGTGTTTCCGGTAAATTTCAAACAAAAACATATTTCGTGCCCAGACCTTGGTTGCCAATCCCTATATTCTATAATCTACGATCAGTCGAATGTCTGACGTTATTTCCCCCGTCAGTTTCTTTCGTGCTACGAACAAGATGGTCGAATTTCAGTTTTGAGCTAAACTGAGTGATGAATATCCGCAACGTAAGAAGAGTAAAACTTCAAAAAGTTCAAAAAAAAATTGTTTTGTCCCTAGTTGTACAAATTAAAAAACTTAAATCGAACGTAGGGTATTTCCAAGTGTTCCTGATGATCTAGCTAGACGCGAAACTTGGTTTAAAGCTGCGACGAGAATCAAACAGGTCATCAAACGAAGAAATAGTTTCACTGTTGTGAAGACCATTTTGATGTAAGTTTTATACGTTGTCCCGAAACAGAAACAGATCCTGTTAGTCCCTCCTTCGATGTGAGTATAGCAATACAGTACTAGTTAATATAACCCAATAGTATGAATTGATTACTTGATGTTTCTGTGCTACATTCTACAGCTCAGTACTACACAGAAAAATCACCATGATGCAGAACAGGAAAATAATTCGAGCGAAAGTGATTTCTATATTGACGATATGATGATGTGGATTATGTGCCATTCGAGGAAGCCGGTACTGAAGATGAATCGGATTCAAAATTGCTTGGACCTTTGCGTTGAATCGCGTGAAAGCACCAGATATTGGAATCAGCACGACAGTAGAAGGTACCTTGGCATTCATGCAGGCTGCTAGAAGTTTATATTCGAAAGCCAAGTCTAGCAGTCTTGCTCTCCATCAAAGCCTTACTTGGTCAGATAATAAACATACAAATGCAGCAAAATATTTGATATCCATAGCTCATGGTAGATTAATAAATTCCATTTCTGAAGGCTTTGGTGGTAGAGCTGGTTTTACTGTGTGGGTTAGTAAAGATGTATTTATATCCAGCTGTTTCAACATGTAAACGTGGTATCTGATCTGGTCCAGAAGATTGCAGTAGCCTCTAGGTGTTTCTTTTAATGCCTTTTTTCTTTTCGATAAATCAATAACTTTGATATGCTGAAGTGTTGTTCCAACCTGAAAAGTAACATTGAATTCAATATGAGAATATGTTATTTACATTCCGTGTCAATGTCTAAAGTTGTAGCTGGAGTATTAAATTAAAAAGAATGAACACATAAGCCTGTATAGTGAGAGATCCAGCTAAAGCAGCTATTGAACATAATATACAATGGGTATTGGATACATGATTAGCACTATTATGGTAAACTACCGACATAGTTACCTTTTATACACTACTGCTTCAGTGACATCAATAAATAAAATAGATTGTTATACTTTAGAAGTGTTTGGGTGATGATGTATATATAGTTGGGATTTTCAAGGACCGGCCTACTCGCTTTAACCTGAATGATTTATCCCGTTAGAAAAACATATAGTTCCCAACAGCTAGAGATAAAGATCAGCACACATAACTAATGTTTACCTTTGAAAACTTAGATGTACGCCAAATAACATTTTTGTCCTTTCTGTGCGTGCTCTTTCTTCACTTCGTCTGTGCAACCAATACAGTGGGCAACACAATCGTGACTCTGCACCGAAACTACCTCCTCTTTGGATTCGTTTATATCAGCAGTAACTTAATAAGTACATAATAATAACAATGATAAGAAATTAAACTTATAATTAAGAATAAAGATAATAAGAATGGCAGCGAAAATCACTCACACTCACCCCTTCTGTCGAATTCTGTGTTCTGGTGTTATACTGGCACTAACTGAACACATATCTCCATGGCGTTTGAAACGAACGTACCCTACAGCATCGTCAGCGTATGATTTTACAGCTGATCTACAATTTTATTAAAATGTAGCTTAAAGTATATTTATCGAGGTGAAAATGTAGAAAATTGAGTCTAGATCTGTCTCACCTTGTCGCTTTTACACCTTTCATTTCTGACGAAGAAAACAGACCAGAACTATCACAAAATCTGAGTGCCATAAACTCTGTTATTCGTGGAAGATCACCACTACATGCTTTAGAATATCCTTCTTCGATATTTCTTGAAGCCATTTTCGTTTAAATTAACAAATACGCATACAACCTCCGAAAGCAACAACTGACTTCAAAATATGGCTTTGACCAAAATGTGGAAAATTGATGTACGGGGGGAATGGCGTCACAAATTAGTTAACCAATCACAGGACGTTTAGCGGAAATTTGAAATTTTGAAAAAAATCGTTATTTATTCATATGCCAAAGGGTAGGTTGCTTTTATTTGGTGCCAGTTTGATGATAAAAATTAATAGACATTCGTAGAATATATGGTTATTTTATATGATGGTGTTTTAATTCAAAGTTTATCAATTGCATTATTCATTCATATGCCAGAATGTCGATTGGTTTTGCTTAGTTCCTTTTCTATCATAAAAAAATATTAAAAGACATTCATTACCTTTACACCTGAAGTCCCAATCTAAATCTGGATAAATTTAAATTCCAATCTATTGTTGCTTATTTAATGGTGCCAGTCGTTGACACAAGCAATTTGAAATTAGCTTTACAAAATGACGTTGTTGCTCAATCAATTTTGATAATAACTATTTATGTAAGTTGGAAAAATGAAGCTGAAAAATTCTCAAATTCTATGCATAAATGGCCAGTAGCCGCTCCTTGGGAACGCCTGCACGTGGATTTTGGCCACGAAAAAAGACGTAAGTCCAATTTTGTTAGTAGCAGACGCTGGCAGTGATTGGATAGAAGAATTCCTCTGTTCTGGCCGTTCCACTCAGCGAATTATCTGAATCTTTTCTATTCTCCTTGCTCGTTTCGGTATTCCAAAGTTAGTAGTTTCTGGCAACGCTAAGGAATATATTAATGACAAATTGTCTATTGGATTTCTGAACCAAGTTACAAAAAGTCTGAATCGCAGCAATATTTTCTCGTACTAACGGGTTAGCAGAGCGTGCTGTGCAAATAATTAAAAAGGTGATGAAATCATGGAATAAAACTTTACGTGTTTCTTTCGACATGTTTTGAACAAAATCCTGCTAATTCATCGCACAACATCCGCGGCCATACTAAATTCACCTTCAGAGATCCTTTTAGGAAGATCTCCTCAGGTAATGTTTGTTTCTGAACACGTCCCTGGAGAAATTTTCATGTACCGTCATCTACATCCTTACATCCTTGCCAAGGCTAGGAATACAGCCTAGTTGACCCACAATCAACGGACAATTTTAGCTTCAAATACCAGTTTGCCACTGTTCCTCATTCATCAAATTCTCAATCAAACTGCAGTGCTGATTCTTTGCCCCCTTCTAATAGTTTATTTGCATCATAATCTTCAACATTTGACTCTAGTGGACCTGCACCAGTAACACGTTGATCAATTCGTGATACTAAAAAACAAACATATTATGGTTATTCTTAAATTCAATTCATTTACATACATGTTAAATAATGATGCTTTATACCCGGCTTTATACTTATACAATTCGCATGTTCATGCTTGCGAAGGAAAGTTTCATATTACTGACTATTCTCGTTTCAATGTTGGAATCCTAGTTTCTTTATTTTGTAATAATTTATATATAATATATATATATAGCTTAAAGTTGATTTGTCTAATCAGTTGTTAGTCGGAGTTGTTACGTGTACAGTATATGTTAATCTTATGAAACCATTTTCTCATTGAATTTAAATCTCTAAGTCGTAATTTTGTTATGCGACAGTTCGCTAAATAATCTTGAAAGCTTATCTCAATTGCTTCAGGGTACGAATCTAAAGTTAATTGTTTACAGGAAGTATAGCAATGCGGCTCCTTATCTATTCTTGGCTATGATTCCGTCAGTGAAGAGCTTATGACACTTATGCCTACTTTAAAAAGTATTTATATTGCCTTGCTGAAAAATAGAATTAGCCTTGAACATTTCTATCATATACTGCTACATTAAAGCAAAATATTTTATTTTTTCTATTCACTGTTGATGTTTTTAAGAATCACGGTTTTACTATTTTAGATTGAAAGTCAAAATGTTGGATGCCAGGATTGTGAAAAACCGTCGCAGGTTTTAAAAGGTATATATCAATACAGTCAAGCATTGATCTGACTTAGTATTATGCATTGTATATAATATATAATATGGCTCCACTTTCTGATGATCTTCTCATACAATTTATTGATAAAGCTGCGGCTCAAATTCGTGGAAATGATATTGATCCGAAAAGGAGAGTTTTGCTGGTCGCAATCGCAAAACCTGTTGAACTGTATTAATTTGGCTATATGAAAACAAAGAACAAAATAAATGTATGCAAAATACTATTTGGCAGTTGTTATGAATTATTTGAGCTTCTTGTCTGGATTATCTCCTAATTCTGCTACCTTGTAATTCAAAATTACGGAGTTTGTGAGGCTCATATGTGGAAGGAAAATGCCGTCTGATTTGAATCATTATATAGAAGAATCATATTTCGATTTTGTTTGGATAGATATTTTCTTCGCGTATGTAGTTTTATTATTCTCAGAAGTCCATCATCTAGCTTTTGGATGACGAATTTATAGTTAAATTTACGGTTGGACGCTTAATAATGCCTGATTAAAAGTTGAATTTATATCGCTACTCATGTGCCTATTTTAACTAGTTTAAGTTTATACTTCCGCTATATAAACTATGATATAACTGGCTGGCAGATGTCATGAACACTCAGCCATGGTTATGTAGCAAACATCTGTATTTTTATTTATTCTATCTATGATTCTATAAATATCCTATTCAGAAAAGTGTATATAATTTTAAAATCGAACTAGATTCAGAAGATCGGTCAAAGTATCTTGCTTAATAGATTCTGTATCTACTTCTGTAGTCTACATAGTATTAATAATTTGATTTTTTATAAATTGTAATTAAACATTTTAATAGCATTTTCTGTATGTTAACCAGCATTTTATCTTACAGAAATAAAATACATCAATAATAGTATATTCTTTTCTAGCAAGAGTAAATTTAAAATTAAACGATTTCAATAGTAGTTCATATACCATAGTCACTAGAATATAATAGTCACTGATCTTCTAGTAACTATGTTCATATATATATTTGCACCCAATTCAGGGTAAAAGATAATTTGCTATGATACATTGATTTGGTCAGGGGTATTTACATTTGAAAATATTGTACATTTTGTTAGAATCAAACTAAAGTTAATGGCATTAAGTATAATTTAGTAGAAGTAGTTAAGTTTTACTTTAAAACGGCTAAAATTGATAAGGTAAACGATTTCAATAGTACAACATACAGTAAAATGCAAACGATTTGATATGTTGTGAAGGGTGTTCGTGACGTATTTCGCACAATCGGAAAACAAAAACCTTAGGTGTGAACCCCTGTGGAGCTTCCAAACCATCTCTCTCTTTCTCTAAACTATGATACAAAGGGCCACTAAACTACAGCAATGAGCTTTAATTTACAAGGTTTAGAACAAACAAATAAAAAATCTAATAAATCTAATATCTGAGAAAAAATCAATAAATATATTCAAATTTATTGTATTTAAAAAATATCAAAAAGACGCCAGTGCATAAATAACCATGAGTCAAAAATGATGTTAAAACGTTGTTAATTAAACGAAACTATATATTTTAAAGACCGACAAAAACAAACAGTTTTTTCAAGCTGTGGCTACATGTTTTGATCTGTCATCAAACTGCCATACGCTTATGAATTGTCACGCTATTGCATTGTTGCAAACATTAAATGGTAGTAGCCTAATGTACTTCATACTTTACACTAACACAGAAATGTGCAGTAGATCTATACAATTAATTGGGTCTTGAAAAACCATGGACAACAAAGAGCTTGATAAGGTAATAGAATAGAGTAGAATAAATACAGGATAGACAGAAGGAGGCGTGCCAAATATTCAAGAGAAAAATGCGAAGATCATTTTGAGAGAACGATCTTGCTTCTTTAAGAATAATAAGTAATACTTCGCACAAGAATCTCTATATTCATAGTTCTGTTTACATAATAGTGGCAAAAATAGTTCACATCATATAAATTGCACAGTCTTTAGCTGTAATTGTTTTCATTTATTTTCTATTTGATCACTTTTTAATTTTCTAACTGTATTTCAAATTTCATGTAAGTTCCATGAATAAACATAATAACAAAAGCCCCCCCTTAAAGGCACGGGGGACTTCCATGCATTGTCTGTACGGGGACGTGCCATTTTCAAAGGGGGCCTTATCCAGATTGTTTTGAAGTTTTACGCTGTCAGCTTGAAGATTTTCAAAAAATTTAAAGCTTTTCCTTTGTTTTGCTCGTTTAAACATGGAATTTGACGGTCTTTATTCTCATTTGCTGTAATAATTACGGTCCTCTATTTAAAAAAGGAACACACCCGTTGAAATATCCCCCCGTACAAACCCTCCCCCGACTATAGGGCGAGTGTATTTCAGCGTTCGAGTGTTTCCAATGTATTGTTTAACCCTTTTCGTGCCACAAGGCTGCCGTGTCTTAAATCATCCTTTACTGATTTCAATTATTAATCTAAAGGGAACCAAACAAAAGAATCATTTACAGTAATAAAACAAAATGTATTGTTTTGTTCCTTTGGCACAATTTGTTCTACTGTATTTAAATTAACCTTTTGAATATAAATTTATTTTATTGTTTATAGTTTGAATCATAAAATAATTACAGCAAATAAAATAACGGCCGTAGAGGATTCTGATAACGATTTATTTTACTCTGTATTCACTCAAATGTTAATATGATCAAATAGAAGATCTGTCTACAGTATTTATTTATCTATTCTAGAATGTGCACAAAAGAAGAGCCGAAATAAAGCCTTATGATGATAGCAATTTATGTATGTATTAGACCCCAAATGGGGGGTAACTCCCATATTCCAGCTTAACGTTGAGACATGCCAAGTTTTGGGTTCCATATTCCAAATGAGAAAAATACATTTTGGTTTTGAAATTTTAAATGGAACTTTTTGCATCTCCTTGATTGAACTTCTAGAAAACTCATATTTAAGAACGATTTAGACTTTTAGAACATTTTAGTAGTCATTAACTTGATTGTTGGAACTTATATGGTACTCATCATCCCGTTCATTTAGAGCTGGTATTACTCTCCCCCCTTCGGTGCCATTTGATTATTTATATTGACAGTTGAAAATTATAATTGATCAAATGAGTTTATAACCTACTTTTGTGAAATCTTCTCTGTATTTTTCGCTATAAAATAATAAAGTTGCATCAAGTAGTGTCTGAAGAGAGGATAATCTTTCTGTAATTCTATGAAACCTAAAAAACATTTTCTTCTTTGTTTTAACAACCTTAGTAGCTTAGTTCGAAAAAGCTCAACTAAATATGTATTTTAAATAGAGAAATAAAATCCTCTTTTGATGGGATATGAGAAAGAAAGCCTTCAATTTGAGAATTTCCGGCAATTAAATTTTTGAAATTTGTTACAATCTAGGCTGTAAAACCTTGTTTTGAGACCGGATTCATTCATTCATTCATTCGGGATTCAATTGAGTTGAAAGAAATATCATTATGGAGATTACTAGAGTGACCGCCATGAACAGGTGGCTTCTACAAAACTTGTGCTCTGCGGTAGGCTTGATTCTGTATAAGTTTGCAAATACGCGCCAGCTTAAATGCAGTACTTCGATCATTCCTCTAAACTATTGCATTTTCTATTTCCTCTACTCCATATAATTGTATAGCACATCAGCTACTTTATGAATATATCATAACATAACATAACAAGCCTGCTGACAAAAATATTTCTCTAATTCTTATTTATAGTTTGTGATAAATGTGACGTGTACAATATTGATGATTGTAAAATTCATGGACCATTAATTGTTATAAAGGACAAAAACGTAACTGATGAATCTCAAAGTGTTAATCATGCAAGATTGTCGATGCCTGGTGGTTTTGAAATTAAAACATCATCTATTCCTGATGCTGGCAATGGTGTATTCACCACAACATTTTTTCCTGAACGATGTAAATTTGGACCATACAAAGGCAAAAAAGTTGCGCTATCATGTTGCACTCCACTACTCGATACAAGCTACATGTGGGAGGTAAGAAGTTCAATTGTATTATTCTTTCCCGTTACTTAGTTAAATACGATCATCATCTTCATCATCTTTATTTATTTAACATCGCATTCTACTGTTTTGCTTAAGTAGTGATGTTTTGGGATTTGAGACACACTTCTTACATCTTTTTTTGACATGCTTTGACAGCTAAAGGATCAAAAAGGTGTGATTTGGTACTTTTTGACCACAAAAGGGTACTTCAATCCAAAATAGACCTTGAAATGGATACTTTGCCACCGCAAAATCAATCAAAAAGAGGTATATCGGTATAACGGAATTATTTTCTGATGTCACAACTATAAATCTATTTCTTTATGATGGGTATAATGGTGTAATGATGGATATATGGGAAAAAAATGGTTGACGGTATGAATTGGTAGGACATCACCGCGAGTATCGTTCCTTACGACGGGGGGTATGTCAATCCGCGATAGAGATGCTTCGTATACAAAATCATGGTAATTTGACACATTATTGAAGAACCTATCATTTAGTATAAAAACATGTATAAAGGTATTATTATTTGTTAACAAACTATCATGATGAAAGGTCAGAAAATTAGTAACAGTAATACATTGAGGAAATCAGCAACAGCTTTACCAAGATGGACTATGACCGCTAATGTATCAAAGACAAATTGGAAAGACAAAAACACTTTCGAGACACATCATTCCAGAGTTGAGTATCATTCCACATCATGATCGAGCCTTCAAGCAAGGCTATTACTGTCTCTTACGTCAAAATATTAAAACCGCAGAACAACCTGCAAATGATGAAGATAAACAGACGATATTAATACACACATCAAACATACCGGGCATCATCCGTCATTTAAGTACGATAAAACGAAATTTTACTTGTCACGATAAAGAGATTGATCAACTTCAATTAGGTATCAATCAATTAACAGCCAGTATTTTGACGACTGAAGTCTTTCCAGAACTAAAACCTATCGTTAAACAGGATGTGTTAGAACTGATGGTAGATGAAATGGATAAATCATCATTACAATATCGTTATAGATATGAAATGGCAGTCATTTCAGCGCAGCAAATCAAATCAATATTTTATGATTTGATGGAAAAAATGTACTATGGATTAGATGCTGACATTATTGAACAATGCAAGCGTGAGTTGCACGTCATGTCGAATGTAGAGACTCAAATTGACGCATGTTTCGAGACAAAGTGCAGAACTGCTAACAATAAAAAAAAGTAATGTTGTAGACGGTGTCGCCCTACCGAAGGCACCGGTACCACTCCTCTATTTCTAGATGAGTGGCTTTTTTCGCTGAGAGCAATGATTTTTTTAAACGCTCTTTGTTGATCTCAGCCGCGACACTGCAGATCAATTTTAACAGATTTCATGGCAGATAGGTCTTGATTGTCAATGCGCAACGACGCAGCTACTCACAATGTCATTCCCTCTGGACCATTCCATCCGCCATCCTCAGATGGTACTCATTTGATGTTTCAGATAAAGTCAATGCTGAGTTGACCTAAGGGGGATTTGAACCACAGTCGATCAGAAATGATTCGATCTGAAGTTCGGTTGCTCTGCCAACTGAGCTAATCCTCCTCCAACTGAGCTAATCCTCCTTGCTGACAATGCATATGCAAACATAGAGCTAGTGACACGTTTGAAATTAACAACCTATTTCAATGAAGAAAAAAAGATATCTATCTCAGAGAGGGTGAGTTAGTATACGATGCGGAATGGGTGAGAGACACAAAAACTATGTTGCGGGATTTGATAATGCAAGATAATAATAAGAATAATTATGAATGAAATTGTAAATAAAAAGATAATTAATTATGATTATATGAAGTTATTATTTGTTTCTGTTCTGATTTGTTCGCTGTAATATCAATGAAGATACATGAATAATACTCGATTGTAATATGTCGTGTGACTTCTAATTCAGTGGTAAAATATCTTTATGACCGTAAGGTATTGACGTAATACCATCTTCCAACAAATAACGTTTATCATCTGCACTAGATAATGCTTTCTTCGTCTGACGTACAGTATAAAGACAATGCTTCATAGAACGAATAAGATGCATGCTACGTACAGCATCCACACTATCAAATAAGCATTGTTTATAATTGTTAAATGATAAATGCTTTTTAATAGTAATCGTTTTTACTCCTTTAGCTTTCTTAATCTCTTCCTCATCATATCTAAAATTGAGGAAATCCCTTTTATCCCAATAAAGGAAATATAATCCTTGCATTTCTTTCCTACGTACTGAGCTCAACTTGCGCGGCCTGTGGATCCCAGTTCTCTTACAGTGCGGTGACATAAGTGTATGAATTTCAAAGCAAAGCATATGCTATTGGTTTAATGCATATAATATTGATTCACTATAAAATATGTGATTGCTTATGAAAGATACAGGGATTAACATCACACTTCAAAAATCAACATAAACCAAAAATAGGAGATAAAAACCTAATAATCTGCGAATCGTTTTCCGCTACAACCCCTGTACGGTATCATGGCTCGCTGATTCAAGTAATCGAACTGGTGATTGAATAAGTTTACAATAAATAATGAAAACAGAGTAAATAATGTGTAAAGCTCCTGCCAAATGACTTTTTATTTCATCAACATTCATGAAATCAACAAAATCCGAGGAATGTTAGCTACATAAAAAGTCATTTGGCCACCCTCATCTTTTCGGATTTTGTTGGCTGATGTTGAATTTGGATTTTGAATACATTCAAATATTTCGGCAACATTTATCGCATCGGATTTTGTTGAGTTCTATTGTTCTGTACCGATGCTGGCGAAGCAGCCAAATGACTTTTTATTTCGCCAACAATGTTGAATTTTATTGAAAATATGAACCTTCCTCTGATTGGTCAACAATGACGTAGCTTGTCTCAGGATTTGTGGGCTCGATTGACTAGCTTCCAAGCCTCAAAATACCATTCGTTGTTGACGAAAATGAACTCAACAAAATCCGATGAATGTTGGGGAAAATAAAAAGTCATTTGGCCACCCTCAAGATGTTGACAAAAATGAACTCAACAAAATCCGATGAATGTTGGGGAAAATAAAAAGTCATTTGGCCACCCTCAAGATGTTGACGAAAATGAACTCAACAAAATCCGATGAATGTTGGCAAAATAAAAAAAGTCATTTGGGCGGGGCTTCACATTCTATTACATGCAGTGTGTAACGCTTTGAATCATCTGAACAAAAGAGATGTACTATCAAAATTGGCATTTGCAGTCCTACATTCGTAGTATCTTAGTCGTAGAAATGCTGTTTTAATCGCCATAACATATTTAATGGCTAATTTTTGCTATCGATTGTCAGCAGATCCATACATTGAATGTATACATCTTGATGGCTGTGTAATATGTCTAATATCATGAAATACTGTCAAACTAATTCCATTCTGCTTGCGACTAAAATGACAGAAATCTGGCCTGGATAAACTAGCCTGGTTCCCATGTCGCCTAATCGCCCGCGTCATTGCCTGGGTCGTTGCCTGTGACATTGCCTGCGTCGTTTGTCTGGATCAAAGCATATGCCTGGATATACATGTCTCTATTTCTTCCTATTGTTTCGACGGGATAACGTTATACTTGCCTGGGTGATTTCAAAGTTGAACTCAACTTTTAAACATAACGGTTGAAACAATAGAAAAAAGTCGATACATGTATAGGCTGTGACCCAGACAAATGACGCAGGCAATGTCGCAGAAACGACCCAGCCAATGACGCGGTCGATTCGGCTATATGGGAACCACGCTTAATTAAAGATGTATATTTATACAGAATACAAGGTAATTCCGTTCCATCATAATAAAGGAAAAGTAAAATTCATATAGTTCAGCGGAGCTTGACGAAAATTGGACGTTCGACATTTGCCAAATAGGCTACACTCTTTGACATCTGTGATTATGATATTGGAAGAGTATACGATCACTAAACAAAATGAAAACCTGGCTCAATTAATGTATCTGAATTGGTCTAAGCGAGAATTTATCTCCATGCAAAACTGAGAATGAAGTTATCAGGCCAAATGATACTTTATTGGAAATAGTGTCACTGAAGTTTCAAACAGTGCGATCAGAAAGCGACTTCCTCAATCTTAATCATGTACAACTATCTAGCATGTCTCATCGTCGACTATCATTCCCTACGAATGCATGTAATATAATTATCAAAACAGTTATTGCTCTTTGAATGGTTGTTTTAAATGTGTTGTCATTGCTATGTAAATTTATAGCTTTGCTTCAAGCCGGAAAAACTCATGAAATAGAAACAAAAAATAATTACTAAATGTGATTGTTCGCGTCAGAATCAGCAATTCAATGAAATTTTGGATTTCGCATGATTTGATTATCAAATATATAATTTTAACTATTTTCCAATCTTCAATTTGTTTTCATTCCGGGGACTCTATTTCAGTTCATTTATTAAAATACATTGAAATTTTCAATAGTATTTCAAACTGAAAATTTGGAGTGATTTCCGTTCCAATCGCTGATTCTGACAAGAACAGTCATAAATGACATAAGAAAGTTTTATACCGATGTTTCTGTCTCCAAATAGAAATAAGAAGAAAAGCTAGATATAGGACAATTAACTGCTGTACTATAATTATTGTTGCTTTTAAGCGTCACACAAATTCACTCTTTTAATGTTTTATCGTGGTTTTTTACATAACAGTTGTATGTGGTTTATCTATAAGAGTCTTCTTTTTGATAATGTTGACACAAAATATTGAAACAACAAGTTTATCGCAACATTTCGACACATTTTCTTGTGTTATTCTCAAGTGAAAATTTTATTAATTACAAAATGACAATTTATAGTGAAAAATGTATATTGAAAAATTTATGGTGAAAAATTTATATAGAAAAATTTATAATGAAAAAATTATATTGAACAATTTATAGTGAAAAATTTTTAGTGGCACAAGAACATGTGCTGGAACGTTGTCACAAATTCCTTGTTTTAATATTCTGTGTCAAAGTTGTATGGTTTCAATTACAATTATATTATACATGACAAGATTTGACATAAACTGCTTTTCGTAAATAGTACTAAACTACCAATGCAGCAAATTGAACATTAAATAACTAACATCAAACCACCATGAATGATAAATTATTTCTCATTATAGGTAGTACGAAAGGGAAAACTCAGTTTCTGTCTTAACGGAAAAGACAAAGCCCATAGCAACTGGATGCGTTATATCAACTGTTGCAGGACTGAAGAAGAGCAAAACCTTATCGCATTTCAATACCGTGGAGAAATATTTTATCGCTCATATAAGGACATCGAGCCTGATACAGAGTTACTTGTGTGGTATGGTGATGATTACGCGATTGATCTTGGCATTGATTTGGAAGAAGAAGAAAACGCTGGAAAAAACGTCAATGTAGGACCATTCGGTATGTTTAGTTTTATTATTTTTGATTGTTTTTGGATTGATTAAAATAAATAACAGAGGCAGAGGTCGATGATGTAACTCTTGAATGGAATAATATAAATAAGGACAATACTGTGAAATGTTATGTAGGTTCTTCTTAATTTCTAATAGTATGTAATGCAAATCATGTGGCGTCGAGTATGCAGAGCATTGATTTTATTCGAATGTTTCATATAAACTTCTATAACATTCTGTTTCTTCTTGTTTTTTTTTTGTTTTTTTTTAGGTTATCCTTGTCAACATTGCTCTATTGGGTTTATATCTCCTTCAAAGCTTCTACAACATGAAAAATTGTGCTTGGAACGACAATTACAAACAAGCCAATTAGTAATTGCTCCTTATTCAAAAACGTCTGAGCATAAAAGTCAGGAGTTCTCAAAAAAGAAATCTAAATTTGTGAAAAATTATGATAATGACATCTTGAAAACGACAAAGAAAAATGAATTTACAAATGTTCCGTGTGTCAATGGATCTGAGATATCAAAGAAGAAAAAAAAGCAATTGATTAAGTCAAAGTCTTCATATTTGGGTAGATGTTCTGATGTAAATCCTAAGTGTAAGAAACATTTGAATTCAAGTTTACATTTGAGTGTACTCAGTGGAACTCAACCTCGAGAGAAACCAAATGCATGTGAACAATATGAAACAATATCCAATCATGCAAACAATTTAGAAATTGATAACCCAACTAATCCTGCAGAAAAATCTTATGTTTGTGATCAATGCGGGAGAGGGTTAAGTGGCAGAAATGCTTTAAAAGTTCATAAACTAATTCAAACTGGAGAAAAACGTTATTCCTGTGATCAATGTGGTAAAAAGTTTTGCATCGTAAGTAATTTGAACAGGCATGTTCAAATTCACAGCAGAGAAAAGCCATATTCTTGTTATCACTGTGGAAAAAAGTATAAACAATCGGAAAGCTTGAAAGCCCACGAAGAAACACACACTGGAGATGAATGTTATGCGTGCGATGAATGTGGGAAACAGTTCAATCAATGGTCTTACTTGAATACTCATAAACAAACTCACACAGGAGAAAAACCTTATTCTTGTGAGCAATGTGGGATGCAGTTCAAACTATCGGAAAGCTTAAAAACCCATGAACGAACACACACTGGAGATAAACGTTACGCGTGTGATCAATGTGGAAAACAGTTCTGTCAATTGCGTTCCTTGGAAATTCATAAACAAACACACGCTGAAGAAAACCCATTTCGGTGTGATCAATGTGGTAACACGTTTAGTTCTCCAAATTCGTTGAGAATCCATAGACAAACTCATATTGAAGAAAAGCAGTACATATGTGATCAATGTGGTCTGGGATTTAGACAAGCTGGTAATTTAGCCACCCATAAACGATCTCACAGTGGAGAAAAGCCCCATGCTTGCGACCAATGTGATAAACGATACATTCGGTTAGATCACCTGAAGTCACACCAACGAATTCACACTGGAGATAAGCCTTACGTGTGTGATGATTGTGGAAAAGCGTTTGCTCAGTCTAATTCTTTAACTAGCCATAAACGAATTCACAATGGAGAAACCCCTTTCGCGTGTAATCAATGTGAAAAATCATTTAGGTATTTGGATG
This sequence comes from Haliclystus octoradiatus, assembly GCA_916610825.1. Taxonomy (NCBI): domain Eukaryota; kingdom Metazoa; phylum Cnidaria; class Staurozoa; order Stauromedusae; family Haliclystidae; genus Haliclystus; species Haliclystus octoradiatus. Next base: position 34,327,493 of record OU744448.1, on the reverse strand, counting down.
CTTGTAAAAGACATGAACAAACTCACACTGGAGATAAACCATATCCGTGCGATCAATGTGAAAAGGAATTCAATGCTTCAGATTTGTTAAAGATACATAAACGGAGTCACACTGGGGAAAAACCTTATAAATGTGAGCAATGTCAAAGACGATTCACTCAATTAAGTAATTTAAAAAGTCATAAAAGAACTCACACCGGAGAAAAACCTTTTACTTGTGATGTATGCGGAAAAGGGTTTAATCAATCAAATAATTTAACAGCTCACAAGCGCACTCATACAGGTGAAAAACCATATATTTGTGATGATTGCGGAAAAACCTTTGCTTATTCACATGCTTTAGTCCTCCACAAACGATCACATTCGGGTGAAAGACCTTATGTGTTAACAATGTGGGAAAGCATTTAAACATGGAAGTAGCTTAGTTATACATGAACGAAATCATACCGGAGAAATTCCATACACCTGTGATCAATGTGGAAAAGGGTTTAAACAAGTAGCAAATTTCAGAAGCCATAAGCGGACTCACAGTGGAGAAAAACCTTTTGTGTGCACCCTTTGTGGAAAAGCATATTCTCATTCAAATTCTTTAACTTACCATAAACGAATGCATCACATTGGAAATACATCCTCATCTGTGTGATCAATCCATAATGGTACCAATGATTCAAGTGTTTCAATGACAATACATTCATATTTGAATTTTTAACTCTATTCATCAATTGAAATATTGAAAGTTGAAGTGTTCAATTCACAGTTGAACTACCTTCTGCTGCAGAGGCTTTTTACAAAACGCAAGATAAGCTGACTTACCGTAAAACTTGACTAACCTTTGTTTCATTGAAGCTGACTTGCATATTCCTTTCTTTTTTAAATGAGATTGTTTAAATATGTGAACTTTTGTTTATTGTAAGTAATAGTGTGAGTTCATAAGATAAATGCTATTGCATTATAACGGAATTGATTCAATAATCTGATTGGTTTAGAGTTATGACAATAAATCACTATAGACTCGATTAATTGGACTCGCCTTCTTGGCGACATGACGTGTATTTCGTGAGACCTGCGAAGCCAAGTTTTTATTATTCAAATTTGAAGTTTTATAACATTTTATTTTTTAAATATACACATTCTTTCAGTTTTTATCACTTGACGTTACATTTTATGGCTTTTTTATCAATTTGATTTGATTTAATGCACTCTTATTTAATACTGTAAAAAATTTTTTTTTTTGGTTTTGGTTCTATTACTAAATTACAGCAGAGATGCCCTATTACATTTCCGTAATCATAGAGAATTAATGCCATTGGACATTTTTAACAACGAATATGCTGTTTATTACAAACGGAAGAGCAGGAGAAGGAGAAGAAGAGGCGGTAAAATGGTGAAAATTAGAAATTACTTTAAATCGATCAGATTTCACAACAAGATAAACAACTATATCGATGGTTTTAATAAATTCAATGAAAATAAATCTTTTCAACGTAGTAATAAGTTGTATTACAATAATAACATTACCGAAAATCCATCCTTCCAAACAGAATCCATTACTGTGAGGGTGATGAATCGAACTGATTGTGTAAGGTTTAAAAGACAACAGAATCCACCCAACTTTATATTTGTTCCCTGCATAAACAATGAGCACCCATCAATCAAACCCTATAACGCATTTAACTTCATTTTAAAGAATTTGCGTTCATTGAGTCGAAAATCTGTACTAGTGCATGAATATAATATTGACAACAAGATTGACGTCATGGTTCTCACTGAAACTTGTCTATGCCAAGATGATGTTGATGGACCAACAATTATTGGAGCCACCCCAAGGGGACATATATTTCGATAGGCCCCAAGATTAAATCGTGGTGGAGGCGTGGCTATTATAGCTAAAACATCATTAAAAGTCAAACTGGTATCAACAAGAAAATTTCAATCGTCTGAATGCATGGACATGACATTAAGTTCACCAAAGACACTGCTTCGTATTATAGCTATTTACAGACCGTCACCTTCAACAGCAAGCAAACTATCCTTTCAAATTTTTATGGTATCGCATCTTTACTTGAGCACCTAGCCCCAGAACAAGGTCACGGAAAATTGGTCATTAGCAGGTGATTTTAATATCTTATAAGCACCTTATCAACAAGGTATAGAAAGGGACCCACAACGGTCTCAAACCATTTTGTGGTAAATTGCAAAAATGCCTTTGAAATGTTTAAAACATTTAAAACTTTTATGCATTGTGAATTCGTTTGTGCATAATAAACCACCAGAGCTAGCAAAGCTTTTTCTGCAATGATCGGAAGCATATTGCTTTTCGATAGTGTGTACCCCATTATGTCTATTCAAGGAGCTTGATGATTTATAGCTTTTATCACACTGGTAGGTAACACACATACGGTTTTTTTTATCCAGTATGAGATCTCTTGTTGATAGTTAAAGAACCTGAGCTTCCAAATAATTTCCCATATTGATCATGTTCACACGCATAAGGTTGTTCATCTTTTCCCCCCAGTATGCACTTTGTTTGGTATGTGAACTCAAGTTGCTGCTTGATTTAAATATTTTATCACATTGGTCACACACATACTGTTTTTCTCTGGAGTGAATTTCTTTATTAATTAATACGTTTCGCAGGTGCAGTGTTTATTGTAGGATATTCTTTGAAGTTCATATACATAATTGTTTCTATAGCATGTATGATTCCTAAGTTGAAACTGTATAACTTTTTTTTTCATTATTTTTTACTTTTTTTCATCATTTTTTTTTATCATTTATCCACAAACCGGGTAAGCTTGCAGCTTTTTTTCACCGGGGTGGTTGGTTAATTGGTTAGTATTTTGAAGCTTGTGCGCGTTTAATAGCCGGATGCCCTTCCTGACGCCAACCGGACAGGGATTGAACCCGAGACCCTGCGGGTCGTGGTCCTACACCCTAGCCATTACACCAAGGCCGCCGCTGCTGATGCTGTTATGTGGTAAATCGTGACACTTGACTGTGTATACTAGTATTGCTTCAACTATTTCTGTTTACTTTAATCTGTGTCTGTCTTGAAGAGTTCCAGTACATAAATGTATATAACATACGATTCTTAGATCTGACTGTTCATTGACATTTTGTTTCCTCTGAGCAGTCAGCACTGCAGTGACCTCTTTGCAAGCATAGTCAGCACTGCAGTGACCTCTTTGCAACCATAGCCAGCACCACCTCCCTGTCATTCTCAAGTAGTCAAATTTGGATGATACAGATTTGTTTCTAAAAACACTGGATTGAAATATGTTTTTCTGCACAGCCCTGTCCACAACTGTTATCTTTGCTTTGGTTTCCGTAGGAATTGACATTCACTGTGCGCTCTTTCCAACTATTTGAGTCTTATGATGAGTCTCTAAAATTTGACAAGACATCTGCTGTGTCCTCCAGATATTCGAGCAGTGTTTTCAGTGCATTAGGGACACCTTTCAATTCGATAAATTCCTTGTACTTCAGAACTGGGTCGCTGTCTATATTATAACAATTGTCTTTCAGTATGAATGGGGGACTCTGTGTTTGCTAGAGGGTCCAGATCTTCCATTCTCCTTTGAAGAGGCGGATTTCAGCAATGAAATTTCTACTGCTTGAGGGGTCACATGTCTTGAGATGTTTCACTCTTCTTACATTGCTATATAGACAAGGTCTCGTACATTTTCATTTTTTGCCACATGATCAAATTCGGACCATACCTCTGCAATTGTTCGTCAATTTTGGATTGTTGACCAGTATTCTTGAGGGATGACATCCAGCATTCTTGTGATCTGGCTTTGTTCAGATGTCTCGTGGGCCTCCCTCATGGAATTGGAGAAGAGTCTTTTCCATTCAAAAAACTCTCTATGATCATCGTCCCATCTGGGGTTCTTAATCCAGCCAGCTTCATTCGTTTTTGCTGAGTGGTCAATTTGGCTGTAATTCGTAATGTTATCTTATCGAGAACGTTGGTTGTGGCCTCCTGAGTTTGAAAACTAGCATACGCTTAAGCATCCAGTTTAGTCATAAACCTTTCAATAATGGCTCACCTTGGTTTTCACCTTGGCTTGCATTTTTCTTTTGTGTTCGTTATATTTCGTGAGACAACCCTTCCATTGCTCTTTTAGGTCTATGTCTTCGTCAGTATCGAGATAAACATCAATCATCTGCTCGTGTGTGTTTATTTACAAGATCGTCATAACGCTCATTAACCTAGTTAAATGGAGGTCAACATCGGATCCAGCTTCGATAATTGTGTAAGTTCGTTGCATACCAAATTGAAATTTGTTTTTTTGACGCTGTCGTTTCTTCGACGGCGATTCTATCTCAGTCATGGCTTTCTTTGTCACGTTATCAATTTCTTTCAATCCCTATCTTTATTGCATTGTTATCGTTGTCCAATCGACGTATTAAATTAGACTAAATCGCTCGTTAATCGATTCGCTTCTTTTGTCCCACATCGATCAGCACTATTCATTTTTTTTTTTGGATTTATCATTTTTCCACAAACCGGGTAAGCTTGCAGTATTTTTTCACCAGGGTGGTTGGTTAATTTGTTAGTATTTTGAAGCTTGTGTGCGTTTGATAGTTGACTTTATTATCGGCTATCCAAAATTTACAGGATGTCTGACAAATAGACTTGAATTTACATATTGGTATTTTATTAAATATTCCTCAATCATCAATCATGTCTTTCATAGACTTCGCTAGAGATGATGATGATGATGATGAGGCAGGAGAGAGAGAGGCAATCAAAATTTACAATATTTATATAGATAATAAATATTTAATTATGATAATCTAAGTCATACGGCGTAAAATTATAACAAAGAGTATAATATTTTAGTGTGTAATATTTTTAATATGGATGTAGCTAGTTAAAATACTTACATACAGTCAATTAAAATATCAAGTAGAGACAATACATATATATATATTTATTTGGAAGGGATGGATATTTCATTATGGGTAAATCTTATATAATTATCACAGTATATACTAGGCTATATAGTAAAGCGCGTTATTTGAAAGCAACATAATTTGTCACATTCGATTTAAGGATAAATGGATCAAAATAAAATATTTAAAAATGCAGTTATTGTGTTTGGGTGTATTTTGTATATTGAGTAATATTTATATTTTATTACTTTATTATTTTATTATTATTTAGGTACTAATTTATTTCTCTTTCATTTATTATTAGCACCAACCTTTCCTGTCTTTAAACGATTTCTAACAACAATAGTCACTTTTAATAATTTATGATTGTGGACTGTTAAGTTTTCTTTAGAATTTTGATTAATTAAAAGTTTGTTACTATCAAATTCATTCCAACGTTTTTTGCATCTTTTCTCGTGGTTTACCCGAAACAAATCTGTTGAAAATGCCAAACAACAGTATATGCATGGATGACCTGTAAAATAAAAACAAATCAGAGCTGTAATTTTCAAAAAGTTTGCACAGTATATATTCATAAGTTCATGAAAAGTTAATGAGGTTCAGATATAGTATATCAACTCATCCATTATTTCTCAGGGTTAGCTGCGAGTCTGAAGTTCATTTACAACAGATTTCAAGGCATATAGACCTCAGTTTCTAATGTGTTCGGTTTCCATACATCATTGTAGAGGACCCTCCTGAAAACCATCTAAGATGAGTATAGCACCATTCGGTTCATCAAAACTCCTTAAAAATCATTTGTTGCGTCGAGCTAGCTCCACACATAAAGCTTTTCTTCGTGAATTAAATTCATCGCCGCGTTATACGAGCAAGCTACCATCGCACTGAACTAATACATTTGAATCACTGTGCTCTGACTGAGCTCCTACATCTACCTTATCCTTATATGGCAATAAACCGGGGGATTTGCAAACGATAAATTATTTTAAATGTTTTGAATGTTTCCATGGCAATGTGATGGAAAGAACATGGCTTTTGGGAAAATGTTATGCTGACTTGTTTATATGATTGAAAGATGGCTGACAGGGAAGCTGATGTTTTTCAAAATGATTTAAACGATTTAAAAACGTTTTATTTTAGTCAATCACAATACATCAGCACTAGAATTGGGGTCGCTTTCATCATAATACATCATTTTAATGGAAAATCGCGTTGAGTTTGCTCTGAGTACTTGTCAGAACAAACACTGTTCCCCGTAAAAATGTTTGCAAACCTTTGAGATTACTACTTCATACAAGTTTCACACTATTGATAGGCAAAATAAAACGGAAAAATTGCTAGAAGTGATTAATAATGCAAACATAACGATCTTGTTTCAAACCATGCAGTATAATTCCAAGAAAACTACTCCCTATCATGTGACATTCTGGCCAGATTTTAATGATCTTCGACATTTGGTTTGTCTGTATAACCCCAAATGCGAATTTAATGCTATTCGGTATCGCACCTAATTCGAATTGAGTTCGGTGCGTCTATATAACTCCAGCCTTAGTTTTAGAATTCAAATAAATTGCCTGATGATCATCTTCTGGTGTGGAACTTGAAGTAGCGGAAACGAGCATGTTAAATGTTTGACTCTCATTCAATAAATGCCCTGATTAATTTCATTGAGCAATATACCAAGAACTAGTGTGGAACAAACCCACTATTAATATTATTATATTATTTTTAATAACAATATATGGCAAAAGAGTCAAAGAATACACATTCGAGAATACACACACAGTGAAGAATGTGTATTCTTTGACTCTTTTACCATATATTATTATTATTTACCGCTCTGTCAAATGAAGACATGGAGCCCTATATTATCTGCTATTAGATAAACATAAATTTTATTATTATTATTATTATTATTATTATATAGAATTTAAAAATAAACAAATTAATTAAAATTATACGAAGTCTAAGTTGCAAACACATTTTTTATCTGATCGGCTTCAAACTTTGGGCAATCAAATGTTTGAGTTATTTTGCATCATAATCAATTAGTTGAACACAGTTTTGGATAGATACTCAAGAAGGGATTCTACTGAAAAAATATTGTTCAAAATGATAGTGGATTCCAATGTATATCAACTACAAAAACTGATTGGTAAACTTTTGAAGCCAACCAAATAAGAAATGACGGAGATATCAACTTTTTAAAAAGACTATTTTTGCCAAATGTTTATTTGCGTGACGTCAATATTCAATTTTGTTAATTAATTATATTGAGTGTGAACTCTTATACACACATGTATATGAAAGTGCTCAATGTTTTTTAGGACAGAGCATAATATAGAGTATAAAACAGAGACGAGGCAAAGCCTTTTCCGTAACTCGGAGTTTCACGCTTTTATTGCGATCTTCAGACGGTGATCTAAAGACGGTGATCACCGTCTGAAGATCGCAATGAAAGCGTGAAACTCCGAGTTACGGAAAAGGCTTTGCCTCGTCTCTGTTTTATACTCTATATATATATATATATATATTATAGACAGGCGGTAGATACAGACTCTTTAAAACATTGATATATCGGTCATTTCTTTTTGGATCGGTTTCAAACTTTTACCATTCAATTATTTCAGTTGATAGGCCTATACATCAGAATCATTAATTACTTTGAAAAATATTTTTTTTTAATAGAATCCCTCTATCACATTGATAATTCATAACTTATCTGAAAGAGAGAAGCTGAAGAGTTTTTCAAAAAACATACCGAATGGTCCAAAAGCAGAGCTAGATTCTGAATCATCATTTTCCTCTTTTTCTTCTTCTTCACTTAAATCAATACCAAGGTCCATTGCATAATTATCACCAAACCAAACAAGTAACTCTGTACCAGGTTTTATCTCCTTATATGTACGATAAAAATGTCACCACAGTATTGATAAGCAATTAAGTTTTTCTCATCTTCGCTTCTGCAACAATTTATAAAACGCATCCAGTTGCTATGAGCTTCATCCTTTCCGTTAAGGCAGTGACTGAGCTTACCTCTCCTCATAACCTACAGAACATAATAAAAATAACCTACATAATAATCTAATAGTTTAGTGCAATCAAACAAAATCTATTTGTATAGATGTTTTTACAGTAGAATATCACAGAAAAACTAACGGCGGTCCGTGTAACTGTAATAATGATGATAATAATAGTAATTAAATATATACAACACTACTTCTGCTACGCAGTCAGTAGCGCTTCACAATATTTGGCTTAGAAGAACAATTGTTAAATAATTTACCTTCTAAAAGCAATTAAAATTAAAATTTATATATTTTTTTCAATTACTGTATGCGTTCTTGAATAAAAACGTTTTCAACTTATTGTTAAAAATGCCTGACGACGTACAAGTTCTGATATCATCAGGAATTGAGTCCCATAACTTTGGCGATAAGTAGGAGAATGTTCTACCCCCTATGCTTTCAGATTGTATGAAGGTTGATGAAATAAGGCATGGATTATACGAGCGAACCGAACCTAATAGCAATTGAGCTCGCTCCTAATCGAATTAGGTTCGCCAGCCGCGTTATACATGCGAACTCAACTATTAATTTAGCTAATGTGATATAATGTAATGTAACGAGATTCAACATGTCTCTTTTGTCATTGAAAATTTTGTTGTGTGAAAATTGAAACTTGATCGCATGACCAAAATGCTTTTATACTGTTTTGTTCGTTGAAGCGGGAAAAGTCTTGCATCTTGTATTTACGTTTACTTGGAAGTTGTATATATATATATATAAATATAATACTAAAATATATAAATCTTCATCATGATAACTTTAATTTCTTGCAAATTATATTTTATGTTTTATATTTTTTGCATTTAATCAAGGTTTTCTCTTGCAACTCAATTTTTATTTGGCCAGATACATTTTAATTTGTAGACATGATAATCTACATAATTATTTGAATTTCTATTATGAACGGATTAATGACGTCACCATGGAAACATCAATAGAACAGTGACTTGAAGCTTTTTTTAATTTGTAACCCCCGGTTTATTGCCATAAAAGGCAACTACGGAGACAGTCACGGCTCTGTGATAAAGCTGCATTTGATTTGGTTCGCATTTAGCTCGCTCGTATAACGCAGAGGCGCGCTTAATGCATTAGGTTCGCTGTTAGCGCGCTTGGACTTGCGAACTTAATACATTGGCGAGCTCAACTGCGTTATAAGGAGTGCGCTAACAGCGAACTTAATTCGAATGAATGAAATAATTGAAATGTATTAGGTTCGGTTCGCTCGTATAATCCATGCCTAAGGTCTTACTCGAGGAGCTAAGCCTTCTGGAAGGAACATAAGTACAAGTTCATAGTGTCGTAACAAGAGTGAAAGTTCTTATGATTAAACTGGATGCCATTTCTGACGCCAATCTTCAGGGTCAAAGTTGACATAATCTGAAAAAATAACTGGCATTTATGAACTATCAATTGATTATGATAGGCCTATATCAATTGCAATACACCAACATCCTGTCTTTGACTTGTATTTAACAGGGACGGATGTACTCAGGGAGCTACAGTTTTTGCAGCTGAGCATCAAAGCGGACTGAAACAATAGGCTTTTTAATATGTTTAATAAATATTTGACTCTCAATAGCAATAAGTAAAATAATCGGCCATCTATAATTGAGTTTCGAGCTATTTAAAATCCCGAAAGCAAATCTTAGAAAACTTTAATTATTAAAACCTGGTATGTGCCAGTCTTCCAGAACCTTGTTCCAATGACTTTGTGACAACCAGGGTCTACCTTTTTAGGCTCAAATCCTCAATCTGAAAGAATCTTGAGATTAGAATACTTTGAAACCCAATAGTAGATGACCTATTATATATCAGTCCGTTTCCTGGACAGCAAAATTTTTTGTGACACCGCCTTTGAATTGTTAAATAGCATTACAAGGCTTATTGCAACTCAACGTCAAATATTTATTAAAATGATACAAATAATATCAACTCAAAGACTTTAAAAGTGAAAAAAAATGTTTCTATCCTACATAATGGAAATGTTATATCAAAGACCTTGCACATATGTCCCATACACTTTTATTGTCAACTGCATCTTTTGATAGTTGCTGTACAAAATGTTCATTTGATTAAAATTATCCTACACAATGTAGCAATCTTTTGTGATCTTTATCTCGACTCAACCAATCACCTCTCTATGATTTATACCATAAAATATGATCTATCTATAGACGCATATGACAGCATAAGTGTCAATCCCATAGTGTTATTTACATCATCATACAAACTTGTATAACATTCTGTCAAAAACTCAAATCTTGCAAGAGAAATTTTGCAGGCAATATTACCTCCCACATATAGCTGCAATCCATGTTGGAAGTACAGCATGATACGGCTATCTTTCTACCTTTATATGGTCCAAATTTACATCGTTTGGGGATGAACTTTGTTGCGAATACACCATCACCAGCATTACAAATAGATGATTGTTTAACTTGTCCATGGATTTTACAATCGCCAATATTGTAAACGTCACAATCATCACAAACTGGAATGATAATTGCAGAATGTTTAAATAAACGACATGACGAGTTGCAGGAATAATGTTTTCTTAACTATGATTGGCGAGTTATTCACCACTTGATGTGTTTCTGTAAATTATTTATTAATTATTTTTACTCACAGCGAAATTTTGGTCAAAATTAAAGCTGAGACAATTGTTCTGAAAATAATCGATTATGCCGATCATGGGTGCCAAATTTTACTAATCGGAAAATAATTGGTATTGAAAATTCAACTATTTTGCCAATCTTTAAACCGATTGTTTTAGAAAATGAAATTCAATGGGTTTTACAAGATATTCAACTCAAAAATAGAGGAGTCGATTTAAGCACCTTTTTATAAAGTAGCTAGCATTTATTGCCAATTACTTATTATTATCTAGTTCATTATTTATTGTTTCGTTTAACGTCTTCATATTCATGTAAATGTATTATCTAGTTTAAAATTTAATTGTGTACTACTTGATCTTGAACGTGGTGGGATGTTGCTATTTTTCATTTTTAATTACAGTAATTTTAATGAGATGTCTTCTTTGCAGAATAATTTTTTAAGTTCATGAAAAACTGCTAATGAGCCTCCTGAACTGTTCATGAAAAGATTGTGAACTTTACGAACTTCATGAACTTTTCATGAACATCTTTTGATCAGTTTGTTAAATTTCCTAGCTTTCATGAATAGTTCATGAACATCTATTAAAAACATGAAGTGTTTTCACAGGGGGACTTACAATGATAACTTTCTTCATTACAATTTCAACGTAATTTGTTTGAAATGAGCAAGCAATATTTAATGCATGTAGGCTTTAATCAAAAAAGGAAAAACGATGCATAAGACTTGGGACTGAACCAGCATTTCAGCACTCGGTAGTTAACACGACCGACATAAAAACCATGGAAAAAGCGTGACACTTCATGGCGTTTTCATAGCATTCTCATGGCATTTTAAAATATTAATATTATGGATATGGATATTTTTATGGTTTTAGAATTTTTCATGGTTTGAAAAATAATGTATGCTTTTCATTTTTTTACATTTTCATAATGTTTTCACCACGATTTCATGGCAGTCACACGGAATCGGTAATGTGAGCTTCATACTATGAGATCATTGGTCAAAATACAATGGAATCTTGTCCAGTTGCTAATTATTCTACTTACTCATATAGTGCTTAAAGAGCTATAACATCCATTTTAGCAAGTAACATGTAAATATTAAAGTTATCTTTCATCTACATTAAATTTTGGTTGAAATATATAATTTGTTTTAGGCCTATCTACCTATCGTAAATATAAAAGACCCAATACTTATACATAAACAGATACGCACACAGATTCCTGTCATCGTATGGCTTTATTTCTAACCTTCTTTTGCATACAATCTATAAATAGAACACACAAGACACAAAGTATCATTTAAAAGATCACATTTGATTTGAAACATATTTAAAAACATCATCATTTGGTGAGTTAAAATTAGAGATCATTCTGTATCGAAGTTAGATAATAAAAAAGTAAAAAGGGCACAATTGATTTATGGAAAACAGGAAGAAATTTACAGAACAATATAAAACGAGGTCTATTGTATTTTGCTTTCCTGTAAATGAGTGTACCGCCTGAAAACATCGAGAACGACATCAGGTCTACATGGATTGCAATTTTCGTACACCGTTTAAACGATAAGGGCCTAATGAAACTTGTAGATCGATCGCCACATATCTATAATGGCAGATAACTCCGGGCAACTTGAAATTCACCAAAAATTTTCTTAAAAGTACAATAAATACTTTCTAGTCCCTTGTTATTAGTAAATTTTTTATTGTGGAGCTCACCAACAATGAATCTGTAAATCATTTCACGGTCAGAGCCCTCTTAATTCATACATTTCGTGTTTTCGTCGTGCTTGTATGGATTCGCAAAATCATGGGAGAACAAAAGAATCAAAGACCATGAAGCTCACATGCAGCATTTTCTCAAAACAACAAGAAGGCTTTGACCGTGAATCATGAAATATAAATTGGATTTTTGAAGGGTTCACAATAAAATTTAATTGAAACAAGAAATAGGGAATTTTTAGCTTATTTTTATGAAGATTTTTAATGTGATTTTCATTTTGATTTTTAGTTCTGTGGCGTGTGTGTGCAATTTTATTTAACATCGTTTTTCAACACGATAAATACTATTGAGGTCAGTCTATACAAAAAAAATAATAAAGGATTACATCTCTCTTGTGATTGGGTTATCGGAATTTAGATCCACGAGTTCAATAACAACAAACGATAAATCCATATTGTAAACAAGGCCGCTGAGTTTCCGATATGGATTTCTTGTTTGTTGTTAGAGAACGAGTGGGTCAAAATTTCGATGGCCCACGAACAAAGAGTGATGTAATCATTTTAATAATCATGTAACATAACATTTGTCTGGAACATCAATTATCTCTCATCAATTCCACACAACAATGATTTGTTTTGGATAATTTAATGGGTCATTGATTTTTCATTAAATACAATTTGAATGAAATTCTTACGAATATCATTTCAAAATATAAAGCGAAGAATTCAATATAATTGTTTTTTCAACATGTTTGCAATATTAAAAATATAGTAAAAGTTACATCTGAATATAGCAAATCCCAAGCTGTTACTTTTTGAATTCCTCAATTGAATTTTCAATTACAGATCATACATTTGATTTGATTTTATGAAAAAATATTCAATCTGTCGCAGCTAATCGCCATTTTCAAAACATTTTTGCTAGCTGTTTGGTTAAAGCTGTGCAGGTATAGCTCTATAACCGCACACGTGCGGGTATAGACCTATACCCGCACGCTTTTAGTGGTTGCCATGGAATATCGTGGGTTATCTTGACATAACTGCTAAACATGTGGTACAAATCCACCAATCATGACTCAAGTTTTTTTCAAGTGATTATTAATATTATTTATACTACCATACTATAATAATATTGAAATACTGTTGAAATACTGACGCTCAGCGGCTCAGGCTCGGTCTATTGCTTGAGGCCCTCAAGTTGAGGGAGCAACTCGTCAAAGTGATGCGTTCAAAATGGCTGTAAGTAGGAAAAATCTACCTGGCCAGTCACAGAGCAGAATGGTTACAAAATTTTACAAACCTTCCGTTGCCATTTATACAGTAGAGTAGCCGGGTAGGCCTAAGCCTTCAAGTTTATCGAACAGTTGAAGCTCGCTGGACTGAGCTGAACGGTCTGAACCTTACTAAGCTAATTGTGTTATAAAGGATTGTATTAAAGTCTTCCTGTCTGTAGTTATTTCAAGTAATTGTGTATAGTTTATTGTGTATAGTTAATTGTTTATTGGGTAGTAATAAGTCTTCCTGTCTGTAAATGTAATAAAAATAGGAGTTGGGAAATATATTAATGTTACTTACAATTTGGTTGATATTATAAGTCAATATACACTTATCGTTTAATCTTGGCGTTATTGTGTGAACCTAATTTAACATGTTTGCAATTCGTTATAAATTAACTTTAATAAATAACTTTGAACTTTTTACACTACCTTGCCTCCGTTGTCTTTATCCATCAATCGATAGTAATTATCCGCAGGATCAAGTGCAAAGTTCACTTTCATTTAGAAAAGATTAACATTAACACGATTGTCCGCTTTATTCTCCAAAACAACATCAATATTCAAGCAAAGAACATGATATTAGATTAATCGCATTATTTTGATTGAACTGCAACATAAGATATTCTCCCAAGATTTTCCCGCCATTTCAAAGAAAGACAAGCGTGCACCCGAGACTGACACAGCCTGTGTGCAGACTTGATCGTTGTCTTCGTTCCGATACTTCAGAAGTTTAGATTTTTTGTAGCTCCTGCAGATGGCGATGATAACTTGTAAGTTAAAACGTCTCCAATTCCCTGTTGGCAGAATGCAGCTGGCTTCGTTGTAGTGTGAATTCCAGAATCAAATAACTTCAGGCAAAGTAAGACGTAATTTTTTACTCAAGCGATGGATTGGAATTGGATTTTAATTTGGTAATGTGTGATCGAGTTAATTACTAAGTTACTGATCAAAGACAAAGTCAAAGCACAGCTATCCACAAACTTCAAATTGGACATCTCGTGAACTTTGGACCACCCTAAGTAAAACTGTTTTCTTTTCACTGAGATTAAAGTTCTCAAATGAAGTATTTTGAATTGTATTATAATCAACATTAATTCCTTGCTTGTGGGGTGGGGTGGAATTTCACTTAATATTGTTACTACTTTGCATGTATGTTAGCTATTGTCTATACAAAATTATAATTTTCGATATTCAAGTCATAAACGTTCTGGATTTCAGGATTTGAATAAATTGAAAGGGGAAATCGTACTAATCCGATAATCTCAATTTGTAAAAGAGATTTACATGTCGCCTCGATAACGATGAGATACGCAGCAGCCGCAGGTCAAGTGAAGTACAGGGGCATGTGGCACAGGTCTAATAGATTCAAAATCCGAAGATGTGAAACGTAAATCCACTATTCAACTATTCACAGTGACTGTTGTTATGAAGTTTTATTTCGCTCTTTGTCTGCCTGTAACTGTATCAAATCAAGATCAACAACAAAAAGAGCTCATTGAAGTATATTCTTTTATTCAATTTTATTAATCCGTTCCATATAATGTCTTCAATTAATCTAACGTGGTCGTGAGATCTACGCTTGGCTATTTAATAAAGTCTAAAGTGAAATCAAGACACAATGCCAAATATTTTGAAGGTAAGTAGCCTATAGAAACAGAAGTACTACTTAATATAAGCGCCTGGACGGCTCAGTACTGCAAATTAGCTTAGGCAGTCTACAAACGTCGTGCTTTTCATGCGCCGTGCTAATTTTCTGGCGCGGCGTATAAATCAGTAAAGCACGACGCAATTTGTCTGGCTCGGCAAAAGCACGAAGCTTGACAACGGTTGTCGCTCTGAGCGGCGTCGGCAACAGGGTTGGGAAAACAAAAACGAGGCAAAAAGCCAAACCGCTGACCGGAAAAATCCAGAAAAGGCCAAATGTCTCAAAAAAAAATTTCCTCCCTGCGCTCGGAAAAATTTAAGTTTATCAATTCTTATCAATTCGTACAAATAGACATACAAAAACAACACATGATGTTGACAAAATTGCAAAGTGATTACATATTATGCAAATATTGAAAATTTGCAGTGAATTTAGTAAATTTACAATTTTGAAATGCGGCTTATGAAGATGGTATATAATTAATTAAATATTTAATAGTTATATAAGGCCATATTACTATTCCTATACTCAATATCTATATGTAAAAATTTGTAAAGTACGATATCTATTAGCTATGATGTACTATTGTCACTATTATTTTTAAGAAAATCTATGTTTAAACTGCTCAAATTAAAATAAATCCAGCTGTAGGGTGCTATGGTTATCAATGTCGGCAGGATCAATAGTGTCTTCTTCGTTGTCAGCTGTCTTCCTCTGGTAATCATACATAAAACCAAATTTGTCGATCATTGTTTTTGTAACTTTTAAGTCTTTACAACATTTTTTGTTGAAATGAAGATTGGCTCGAATTCGTACTATAGAATCTAGGAGCTCAATTCCCATTCTTTTCCGCTGTTTTGTTTTCACTGCTGTGACGTATGAGAATACCCGCTCTGCAACAGCGTTACTTACAGGGAGGGAGAGGCAAGAAAGTGCATATTCAGATAATTCCTTGAATGTTTGAGTGCCAGCTGAATTTTTGTACCGATGAACCATTGACCAAAATTCAGCACTGTCAGATGGGATATTGCCTCCAAAAACGGCCTCTTCCTTCCAGTTCACAACTATCATTTTTCTATATTGTTCCTCTATAGTTGAATAGTTTGTGTTTAATAAATGAGGCAGTGGCAATTCATGAAATGGGAGACGTGTAGTATGACTTAAAACTTTATCGGGACTTAAGTAACATAGTTTCTTGAATACATTCCTTACATTAGGAAGTTTCTTTTCTACTTGCTTCAAGGCTTCAACTAAAAAGGCATAGCATCGTTCCTTAATAGTAGAAACAGCGGCCACAGAAGCTGCCGAATTATCATTAGCTGATAAATATTTTGCTACTTCAGCTAAAAATTTCCCGCCGAAATCAACATTGGCTAGTGGTAATAATCGTACTTTGTCTGGATAATAAATCCTTGACTTAAGGCTATCGTAATGTAGAGTAAGTTCGTTCTCCATTAATGCAGGGTCAGCGTTAGTTGCTTGGAAAAAAGAGTTTACCCTTTCAAATTCAGTAACTATCGGAGATGTAAAATGAAAGTATAAAAAATTGATAGGATCCGATAACATCTCATAGAGTAGGCGGGCTTTATACCTTACTTGCTGTGTTGAGCCAGTTTCAGCGCACATAAAATATGCCTTCAGCTCTTCCCAATTAAACAATAAGTTCAGAAGAATTTTTCCTCTGACAAGCCAACGGGTAGCGCAAAACTTTTGAAAAGGCATTGGCGTTCCTTGATTTGCATTAGCATCTTCTGCATTGATAACGTCAAACAAATCTTTATATGCCTCCCTCCGAATAATGCTTTTAGAAAACCATTTAGGTATCTCTCTTAGCAGAAAACCAAGGTTTGATGGTAATTTTTCAAAGGCATGTTGTATACAGAGGCTCAATGAATGACATATACATTTAACTTGTATGCAATCAGGAGATGCTAGTTTAATTCTGCTCCAGAGGAAATTGTTCTCTCCAGCCATAGCAGCTGCACCATCTGAGCCATATCCTATACAATCAGATAAGGTAAGGTCCATTGACTGCAGCCATTCTTTTAATGATGTAAATAGCTCTTCCCCAGTTGTACCAATCACAGGCATAAGTGCACCAAACGATGTTCCGATAGAATTTGACTGTTCATCAAAATATCGCACAACAATCGCCATATTCTTCAGGGCTGAAACATCAGTCGATTCGTCAATTAATACCGAATATTTTTTCCAACTAATTTGTCTTTTAACTCCTCCTTGAATGTTTCGGCAACAACTTTGGTAATAACCTTTGTGCATTTATTTCTATGCAGCTTCATATCTCCGGCAACGCCTTTTTTGTTGCCATCCTTGACAATCTCTCCTATGTGATCAATGCTGCTCACAGCTGCGTGACAAGCAATGGCAACAGCCATTTTTATTTCAAATGTCTTTAACTGATCGGACATCAACGTTGGAGTCATCATTGTGTGCAATGACCTAGTTGAATTAATCGAGCTAACAGTTTTCTTATGCTTATCGGTTTTTTCGTGATTTTGCAAATTTGAGATTTTTGGCAACATCGTGACACGGCATAATTTACAAAAAGCACTTTCAGTGCCATCAGGAGCTTGCTTCACCCATGCAAATCTATTCTCCCAAGACTTACTGTATTTTCTTCCGCTTTCATACCTTCCTTTCCACTTTGACATAACTGAATTTCAATAAAATAAACCTCTTTGTTCTAACTATATATATAATAAGCAGTGTAATCACGGTAAACTACATCAGTGTAGCTGATATTGATCGTGGATTACTGTATGGCATATCGTAACGTTTAGCACTTATATATGCGGTTTATGCGGAATTGATGCATATGCAATTAATGACTATTAATGACGATGCTTATTTGGTTTGTCAGTCATTTCAGTCAGTCAGTCATTTGGCTTGTTAGTCATTTCTTTGAAACGATAATTTTTTCCGGCAGTCTATTCTTCTGACGCCGCAGAATTTTTTACATCTAATCATTTTACATTCATTCAAAAATGACAAAAATACTGTTAACGGCATTAACTATCTTGGTTCAAAATTATTATTGCATTTAAATATAACTATTACCAATAGCAGCTTCACATTCTTTACAACATTTCTAGAAATCGTATAATTCAACATGGAAGTTGAAATAATTGAGAATATTAATCAAAGCGGTATTTATGCTATTATAGCGGGCTATTTCAGAAATATACACTGTATGCTTTCTATTCTATTTTCTATTCATTGGTCTATTGTGTAAAAAATGTTGACATAACTCACGTCAAATTGGAACACAATAGACTAGACACACGCGGAAGTTTTGTGGTCAAGTCAAATGAAGATGTCATTGCTATATGCTCTATGTAACATATAGGGTATAGGGGAACACCCTGTTATTCTGTGACGTACACAAATTTGAACACGTCACAAGCAATAATTTGAGTTGACTGATCTATAAGTCCCGCTTTGATATACCGCACTTTGACGAGCGGTAAGCGGTCACTTACCAACATATCAAAATCGTAAAAGTAAAAGTGAGACTTGAGCAAGTTAATAATTTGAGCTGCATGGCAGAGAATCGACAGAATTCGAACTGATATAAAAAAATTAAGAAGAAATTGTTCAAAAAGGCCAAAAAAGGCCAATTTTTAAGAAAAAGCCAAACGTCAACTTCTGAAGCCAAAAGACTAAAAAAAAATCCAAATTCGTCAAATTTGGCTTCAAAAAATCCAAATTAACAACCCTGGTCGGCAAGGCAGCTGTTTTAAGGGGCGTGCTTATCATGTGCCATGCCTCCAGCATAATTTATTCCCATAACATTTAGTATGCGCACATGCGCACATCAATGTTTTAAATTTAACGCGCGAAAATATATCAAAATGGACGTCAACTGACAAACTCAAAATAATGATAAATCTGTACACTTGAACACTTTTAATGCATTAGACATAAATGAATGTCTCATAGTGTGTAATATGCACTCTGTATATTGGAGCTTATTTGAAGATCTTTATTGCTGAGGGCACTTCACAATGTCAACATCCAATTATTCAATCATGATTAGGTTGGCCACCTAAATGGAATCTAATCATAACTAAATTAGTTTCCTTCGAAGTTGAAACTGTCTGCAGTACCCATTCAAAGAGGAGGAGAGGTACTATTATTTACTATGAATGAAAATATTAATCTTCGAAGTGGATATAGTCCCGGTAACCGGGTCTTTGGTTGAAAAAAACTAAAGTCCCGGCAGTCAAATGCGCACACGCACAACGCCAAGCGTCAAAGCGTGAAACATCAATATCGTATTTTCATTACTGTCACGGCTTCTCGATGTAATGGGATTGAAAATTCTTTCGTGAAAATTAAATGACATCGATCAATTTGTAATAATGATAGGCCTATATATATGTGTTCGATAAATATGAAGAAGCACTAGGCCTACTTTGATTGTTTTCTTTGAAGTCCTCTACATTATTATTTGAGGAACAAAATGAAAACTACAGCGCTGCCTGCTTTGGTATAGGGCTAGTCTTGCCGATATCATGGTCGTGGAACTATGTTGTTGTTGATGTTATTGAAAGAAAACAATTACAAATGGTTGATCAATGGTGTTTAGGCAATATAGAGTATAAGAATTTCAGTCTAAAAATGTGAGATTTGATTTTTAACTTATTGAATGTCATGTCCTGTGAAAAAAAGTTATTGTAAAACTTATCAGGTTCTGAATAAATGATGATGATGATGATGTTCCGTCGGCCATCGTTCGTTTTTATCATAAAGGCGACGTCGGTTTAAATAATTTCCTATTTCTGCTAAATCAAGCATATACCATAAATCGACAAATGTTGAATCATTTTCACAAGATATCCTATTTGCCACGATGTCATTATCAAATGAATTTGATATCTTTTAAAACTTATAAAATGATGTAAAGTTTAAGAAGATCGAAAGTTTTATTTACATATTTTCAAGACAGAAACGCTCTCTGCGCATGCGTATTTGACTGCCGGGACTCTTGCTTTTTTCAACCAAAGACCCGGCTACCGGGACTCTATCCACGTCCATTAATCTTTGTCAATGCAATTACAAATTTGTACACATTAGTTTTTCAATTTATCTATTAATGACCCTATTAAATCGGTCGTACGTTATTTCGTAATTCTAATGTGACACTTCCCACTTTAATCATAAATTGGGACACTAGGTTACACCATGTGTCCACGTCTTGACCACATTATGTCGTCAATCTAATTATTGCATAATATTAAATAAATAAATTACTTGTGAAAATGTGAATATAGCATTCTTTGATTGTGGTTTATTAAATCCCTGACATGTGTAGGCTACTATCATCAGGTTGTGATTAATTTTCTCAATTTTCTTTAACTCAAGTTTTTTTGTTTTTAATATTTCTGCTGGATTATGACTGACAACAGTGTTCCAAAATGTTATCTGTGTTTGTGTGAAACCAAGTACACCTGCATTGACTGCAGTTTACCTGTGCTTCTTCGCTATAAATGTTCAACATTTGAGGAGAAGGAAGAAGAAGCAGAAGGGTGGAAGGCCCAAGCTAGTGTAGGTTATTGCAAAACTTGTAGACCATCTCCAACCAGCAGGTTAGTAATCTACAATGCATTTATGTATTGTGTCTTCAATAAATCTCAATTATTATTATTAACACCAATAAATGTATATGTGTACTTGATTTAAATGATAAGATTTTAAATTGAAGGCCAAAGTAAGCAATAATTAAGTAGGGGAGAGCGGGGTGAAATGGAACGGGGGTGAATCGGAATACACAACTTCTAAAGACTCAAAAATTACAAAATTGCAGCAGAACATTGTTCTTATATAGTCTAAACATTGTGTAAAGTTTCATTTCGATACATAAAGTAAATAAAATATTATAAAATTTGTACGCGCGATGCAAGTCATTCGCTTTTCACATCGCGTTTGATTTTATTTTTATTTCTTCACGCATCAGGTGTTATTGCATACCATTGTGTAGAGAATTTCCGTGTTATGACATAGGCAGTTGTCATTTTTGTCTTTTCCAACAAACTTTCTAGTAAATAGTGTTTATGTTGCAAGATTCACGATGGGGTTGAATGGAACACGGCGGGAAACATTTCAATCACAGTCTGGCTGCACACTGCTTTGCTTTGTTGTTGCTCTGCCTTTGATTTCACACCAAGAAGAAATCATTCAAATTAATCCATTAAATTGGTTCAATTGCCTCTTTTCATTAGAAAATAGCCTTGTATTATTTCTCTGAACCATTGATCTTTTTGTTGTTTTATTTTCAACGTAAAATTAATGAGTTTGTATTGTCTTGTTTTGACTTATTATTTCCTTCGTGAATCAGTGTGAATTATAATGTAAACAAAACATTTGCATGAGCGGTTTCTTTGAATTTGACACCTTAAGCGACTTTGTCGAAGGACTGCATGAAATTAAATGTTGTTTTATTCATATTATATTGGTGAAATCTAATTAAAACCCATTTGAATGATTAACCTTACTCATATTCTCTCAATTATAACTGAAATTTGAAAAATTATACTAGTACGGAAAAATGTTATCGTGTTTACGGAGACGCATTTTTTTGAATGGAAAATAATAATCTTATAAATTTATATTTGGAAGTAAGTTTCTTTATCTATCTAATTTATTATTGTTGATATCAATTTTTAAAGGCTCAATAGCTATGATACTCAATTTATTTGAACAAATTCGATGAAATAATGGTAAATTTGTGATCATTCCGTTTCACCCCACATTTTCGCAAAATCGCGGTTTTGAAAAAATGTCATTCTTCCTTTAAACATTGTTTCAACTTTGATTTGACAATATTCAGGTATTTTGCATTATAAACTTCAGACAATTTCCTACAAATCGATACCAAAATTGTGAGTTTTGCGTGAGCCGTTTTGGAGCAATAATTTTTTTAAGAAAATTTGTTCCAATTCACCCTGCTCTCCCCTAATGTAGAGCAGCATATGTTGTGTATTATGTGGTATTTGGATAGTAACTTGAAAATTTCACAAATAATTATATTTAAATGTATAGTTGGTTGATTTCTGCTAAGTCTCTAAAACTGAGGCAATTTAGAAACAGGCCCCCCTTCCTCTGTGCATTCCATGATTTTTCTTCTGTATTCAATCTGGCTGAATTAGTACTACTACAGTCAAGCCTGCTAAAAACTTTACTTCTATATTGGTCACTTTTGTAATGTACAAATATTTTTCTATAAAGTCAACCCTGTATATGAAGGCCACCTGCATATAGCAACCAATGTATCTACATCTCATAGCTTGCTGTTATATACAGGTTTCTCTGTTGACTAGTTTTGGTATTTATAATGACAATTTTATTGTTAGTACATCTTTTTTATCATACTTTTTGAACCTTTTTATATTGCATTTTAGTGATGAGGCATCCGAGCTTTTCCCAGAAGAAAATCGTTCATCAGTGTTTTCAGTGGCATGTCTATACGAGTCAGATGATGGACCTCCCTCGTCTCCAGAAATAAGTATCCAACCATTGCCAAAGAAACAAGGAAACGATTCAGCAAAAGCTGCACTACCACCTGCAGCTAAAAAGGTAAAACATGGAAAGAAGGTTCCTGCAGAAAGAGCAATCTGGAAATCAGCGTATGTGGTAGATGTGGTGGACATCATTACAAGTGATGCCAAGTTACAGAGGAACTAATTTTTACTAATACTCCAAACAAACAAAATTCGGTTTATTATGAAAATGTTATAAGGCAGCTTTCTGAACGAATGGAAAATTCTAAAACTCCTGTGGTTTGTAATCTTCAAATGTTTCAGGTGCGAGATAAATTTAAAAAATGCATTTCATATTGCAAGAAAGTTGCATTGACGATAAGAACGGCAACTGGTATATCTGCATTAGAGGAAGATGAAGAGATTGGAAAATGGTTCAAAAAACTTTTTCTTTAATTATAATATACCTTGTAATGGGCTTCAAACACCAACAAGGAATACTTAATCTATATTATCACATACAATATTAATGTATTAATGTTCAATTAAATTGAAGTCATATATTCGAATTAACTAGTATTTTTCAAACATAAATATTCAACTTATAATCACAATGTGAATGGATTTGATTTTGATGTTATTCAAAGTTACTTAAACGTTTATTGTAGAATAAGATATAGGCTACCAATTATATCAACATTTTTGTATGAACAACCTATTACAAATGAATGAAAATGCATTTTCATATATATTACCATTTGTATGTCTTACTATTGTGTGACCATATACAATACAAGTTCAGTCATTGTCACCTATCCATATTAGGCAGGGTGGGGATTCAACACTACAAATATAGAAGCAGCAAGCTACCTTTTATAGTACTCAACATTTGCGGTCACATACCCCCTGTGAATGTTAAACTCACAGAGTATTTATGTTATTCTATTATTGCTTTATGGTAATTGTTTTGCTAAATGTGTGTCTACACTGAATCACTATATGGAATCATTATATTTGTCTATAGCTAGATATTATTGTGTTGTACTGTTGCTAATCTATTGGTATGCGGCTTGGTCCATGTGTACTCTATGAATAATGTTGAACCGGATAATGAATACAGAATCTTTTATATAATCAGTGAAACCTGTGTATAAAGGTCACCCTAATAGAGAAACCACCTGTCTATAGTGGTCAATCTTGCAATGTCTAAAATGGTATTTTCTATTGAATTTTGCCTCTATCCAAAGGTCACCTCTCTGCAGTGGCCAAGAATCTTTAATATCAATAGCTGGTTGCTAACTTGCTATACACAGGTTTAAGCGTTTCAAATTGGGCTAGTAGAACAAGCAAATGAGTGAGGTGTAATAATTGTGTTGATATATAGATTCAATTTAAATTGAAGAATTCATTGTAAGAATAATAATTATATCAAATACTTGTATTGTGCAATTAGCATAGGATTTTTAGTTGAAAAGTAAAAGTGTGTAGATTATAGATGGGAATATTTCAAATAATATTCTAGATATTGTTTGTTGATATATTTTGTGTAAGTTACTGCTTAATGTTTGTTTTTTGACTGAGTAGATATAGTAGATATATTCTTCTTCTCATCCCAGAACATTGTTGTTATGGTATTTCTAATTCTAACGGCGGATGATGGGCCTTTATCATTAGTGCGTTTACACTCTCTCATTCGGAGAATTTTTCTGATTTGTTATCGATCACGTTTTTGACCTGAATTATTTGATGAAGATAGATCCGGAGTGGAAGGCAGCTTATCTTCCATTTCAATGCATATATTGTGAAGGACCATACATGCTAATACTGCTTTCTTTGTTTCAAAGTGATGACGTTCTGATCTATTCAGCAGTACCCTCCACTTGCCTTTCATCTGGCCAAATGCACTTTCAACAACCATCCTTGCTCTGCTAAGTCTGTAATTGAAATATCGCTGTACCTCTGTCACATGGTCTTGTGTGTAGGGTTTCATCAACCAATTTGAAAATGGAAAAGCTGAATCTCCCAACACAGTTGCTGGTATCGTAGTGTTTCCTATCCTTTGTTCTGATTGGGGGAGATTTCCTTTTTGCTGGGATGCCCACAACTCCGTTGATTGCAAAATTATTGAATTGTGGGAATTGCCAGGGAATCCACAGCTACCCTCACACAAATCTTTGTTTTCCATCTACCATTGCCATTAAAACAACCGAGTAAAAATTTTTAAAATTGTGATACTCCTTGCATGCTTTTGGACCACCAGGGGGGCATTTAAAGGGCAAATGGCACCCATCAACTGCAGCCCAGCTGAATGGAAACTGCCACTCTTCTTCCATATCTAGTATCTTCTTCTCGAGTTTAATCTTTTTTTGTGGGAAATTAGACGTGATAAGTTCATACCACAGTTTTGAAATTTTGATGTAGCAACCTCTGATACGATACCACTCACTGTTGAAAAACCAATCCCAATCATTTCCGAAACTGTGTACAAATAGTCTCCACGTGATAGATAGTACAGGCACACACCTAGTTTTCTATCATTTATAGAGTTTTTTAAAAGCACTATTTTCGAAAACGTGGTGCGACCCATTTCGAAATTTCGCGGCGATTGCATCCCCTCGCTATCACGAAAAAAGAAGGAGACAATTGTACAAAGAGTTGTGTAAACATTTTCAATGACGTCAATGATCAAAGCACCGCAATTTCACGCCGTCTAAAACAAATTAAAATCAGACATTCAAATCTGCCGTGCCAGACAAAGCAAAGCGCGGCGCATGGAAAGCACAACGTTTGAAGACTGCCTTAGCTAGCTATGCCACTCCAATCTCCAACTGTACTATATTACAATAGCAAGACAAATTGATAATGGATGCAGGGCAGCAGGCCAGTCTGCATTCTTTGTGACTTTGTATAAATCGGGTGATTTCTTCCCCGCACATTTTGAGACGACTTCTTCCGCGACAGCGCAATCGTGTCAAAATGACGTTAAAACGTTGAATAATTTCACACTCAGAAAACCAAAACGCGCATTTCATTCAAACCCAGTCTGCAAATAATGGCAATCTCGACGAGATCTTGGGGGCAGCAGCGCCGAAAAAAGTTAGGGGCGGGGGCGGCAACTGATCAAATTTGACAAAATTTGACTTCAGGGGCGGCAATATCATCATTTCAGCAAAAAAGTACAAAGAAAATGACAAAAAAATCATTTCTAACTGCCGATTTTCGATGAAAACAGCAGCTCCAGGGGCCCAATCACGAAAAAATCTCTATCTCGGGGGACCAGCTGCCATGCTTTGCAGACCGGATTCAAACAACAGTCATCCGCGAAATATTTGTAAACAAATCAATTTTATTGCAAAATTCATGTCAGGTTTTTGCAACTTGAATAAACAATCAATAATGCAGTATTTTTTCACGGAGTTTTTAATTCGCCGTAAAAGGGAAACCGTGTCAACAAACTCCTGCTCAAATTCTGAGGCAACAACAAATAGAAATTGAAAGTCATTGACATGTGAAAGTAGCGGCGCTTCTAAAACTGAATATCTCACACCATTTATTTTGAGCAATTCTTGAATGAACACTGCGTGTTTCGTGTTCAACAATCGATAGAAACTTATTTATCATGAAGAAACAGTTTATTAATTGAATACTATTCTGATAATAATACATTACAGTTTTTTGCTGGAAGATTGGTAAATAAAGCACAGTTAAAGTAGTAGAAACCATAGTTGTGATGGCTCATTTTTTGAAAAATTGTCGCTTGCGTGTCAGATCATGTAATTCATTTTTTTAGGCTATTACATCAATCATATAAATTCAGCACATTACTTGTCACAATCTGTTTCATGTTTGCATTAAAATCAGACAACAAAGGTTTAATTATTGAAATACAACACCAGAATAAACAAAAGTAACCAAAATATGTCTGATTCTTCGAAAAAATGTGGCTCGCTCCGCTCACAACTCATTTTACTCTTTTGCTAATCAATCAATCATTTTTAATTCATGACTGCCACAAATTCTACAGCACAGTTACCACATTATTTGTCAAAATCTATAAATTATTTTTCATTATCTTATTCTTATTTTATAAAAAAGTTATTGTCAAAAAGTTGTGTTGGTCACAGGACCCATCAACCAAAAAATTGTCATTTTTAATACATAATATTATCTTCCACTGGGGATGGGTAATACAATTACATTATCTGTTATCTATTTACAGTCATTGCGCAAGAGAGGAGGTGAAATCAAGCCATATGACGATCGCAATCTATGTATGTATATATATTATTGAATATCAATTAGTAGTCATTGTGTATAATATGTTTGAGTAGTTACACGTCTAGGAGGGTTATAGGAGGATTAGCTCAAAATAGGAGGATTAGCTCAGATGGCAGTACAACCGAACTTCAGATCGGATCATATCTGATCGACCGTGGTTCAAATCCCCCTAAGGTCAACTCAGCCTTGACTTTATCTGAAACATCAAATGAGTACCATCTGAGGATGGCAGATGGAATTGTCTAGATGAAATTGCATTGTGAGCAGCTGCGGCGCATCGTTGCGCATTGACAATCAAGACCCATCTGCCATGAAATCTTTTGAAATTGATCTGTATTGTCTCGGCTGAGATCAACAAAGAGCGTTTAAAATCATTGCTCTCAGCGAAAAAAGCCACTCATCTAGAAATAGAGGAGTGGTACGGGTGCCTTCGGTAGGGCGACACCGTCTACATTACTTTATTTTTACAGGTCTACAGTTGAGTATAAATTCACATTTGATTTAACTATATTTGAAAACATAATCACAAATATATGTGAAAATGCCATGAAAACGCCATGAAATTTCATTCTTTTTTCAGGGTTTTGATTTCACTAAGTGAATGTGGATATATATATAATTCTTTATTTGTCATTTCAGTTTGTGATGATTGTGACGTTTACAATATTGGTGATTGTAAAATCCATGGACCATTGATTGACGTAAAAGACAAAGATGTAGCCAATGAACCTCAAGATTCTAATCATGCATTAATGACTATTCCTGATGGTTTTGAAGTTAAACAATCATCTATTTGTAATGCTGGTGATGGTGTATTCGCAACAAAGTTCATCCCCAAACGATGTAAATTTGGACCATATAAAGGTAGAAAGATAGCCGTATCATGCTGTACTTCCAACATGGATTGCAGCTATATGTGGGAGGTAAGAAAACATTGTTTTGCTTTTAAGCAAATGTTTTTCAAATTCATGATATTATTTGCTCACTCTTTGTTCAAATTTTACCAGCCTATGTTTTACTGGACAAAAAAGGCGTCCATAAAACAAATAGACCTGTGTCATACACCCCTGTACTTCACTTTGCCAACGGCTGTTTTGTATGATAGGGGACATGCCTATTATTTTTATTTATAAATAGTTGACACAACATTTCATTGGCTGAACTTTTACAAGGCCCAGAAGTAGTGTAGCAGAGTAGTGGATATTGTGGAGCTATTGCTATAAAACAGAGTGAAACTGAGGATTTAGGCTACAAATAGACTGAAAAACATAAAGTTTTGAGTTTATGAAGGCAGAAAAATACTGAACTATTTAATGTTTGATAAGATCATATGACTGGAATCATGCGGAATGTTTTTCGGTTATAATAAAGATACTTTGAATGGAACATTACACTTACATCGGACATTGTCATAATTTGAACAGACTATGCATAGATAATATTGGATACTTAATATGTAGGGGAGACAAGGGACAAGAGTGTTCCTGACTACCCATGTGAATTATCTTCTAATATGCTGTAGATAACTTCATTTCATGTTGTTTCCCTAAATTTCAATAATCAACAATAACTAATTGTCAAAAAAATTAGATTTACTAGTTTTAGATGATCGTCATACTTTTTGCGGCTTCTCTTTTGATTCAATTAACTTTAGAAAAAGTGTTCAATTTCTGGTTTGAAAGGTGGCAAGGTTTCACTTTGATGAATCATTTGATATAAAAAATTTGTATACATTCCTGCTGATGAGCAGTGGAGCCTCATTTTTTGCTGGGGAGACATGGAGCGACGCGTTTTAGCATCAACAACAAATGGGAAACTAATCGCATTTGATTGATATACAAGTTTTTTTCATTTATATGCGCTATTTTTTACTTTGTGGAGATAAAGTTGCTAAATCCTTTACAATTAGACTGATGACAGGTGCGTTAGAATTAATGTTCTTTATTAATGCTAAAATAATTAAACTTACTTCTTGCTGGCTCAATTTTGATTGTATAAATTTCCTAAATCATAGTGACAGCTGTATTGTCTGATACTGAACAGGTAATTTGTCAGTTATATAATGAAATTTAAAAAAATAAGCCTAATCCATGTCACCCCACCGTGTCCCAAGTCTCCCCACTCAAAGTTAGTTGGTCTTCCGTACTAAATATTTGAAAAAATGCTACATTTACGTTTACTGATATTTTTACCCTTTTGAATTGAGCATTTTGGCTAATTAATGACATAAAATTTGTTACATTTGCGCAACCAGAATAATTTTAATAATTAAAAATGTGGAAACTTGTCCAAGTCTCCCCGGTGTCCCCTATGTTGCAGTGTATCCCCTGCGTAAAACATTCCAGGAATCATGAACAGTGCGATTTTCTTTTTCCATATGATATTGCGAAATGTTGTAATTTCTTTGCAAATCACAAAGTTTGTTTATAACTTTATTGTTATTGTTATTATTATTATTATTATTATAATATAATAAATATAGCTTTATCTAATAGCAGACAAAATAGTGCTCAATGTCAACATTTGGCAGAGCGGTAAATAATAATAATGGTGATAGATCAAAGAAAACACATTCTTTACTGTAACTCCAAGTTTCACGCTACTGCGATCATCAGACAGTTTTTTAATGTATCCCCATTATTATTATTATTATTATTATTATTATTATTATTATTATTATTATTATTATTATTATTATTATTATTATTATTATTATTATTATTATTATTATTATTATTATTATTATTATTATTATTATTATTATTATTATTATTATTATTATTATTATTATTATTATTATTATTATTATTATTATTATTATTATTATTATTATTATTATTATTATTATTATTATTATTATTATTATTATTATTATTATTATTATTATTATTATTATTATTATTATTATTATTATTATTATTATTATTATTATTATTATTATTATTATTATTATTATTATTATTATTATTATTATTATTATTATTATTATTATTATTATTATTATTATTATTATTATTATTATTATTATTATTATTATTATTATTATTATTATTATTATTATTATTATTATTATTATTATTATTATTATTATTATTATTATTATTATTATTATTATTATTATTATTATTATTATTATTATTATTATTATTATTATTATTATTATTATTATTATTATTATTATTATTATTATTATTATTATTATTATTATTATTATTATTATTATTATTATTATTATTATTATTATTATTATTATTATTATTATTATTATTATTATTATTATTATTATTATTATTATTATTATTATTATTATTATTATTATTATTATTATTATTATTATTATTATTATTATTATTATTATTATTATTATTATTATTATTATTATTATTATTATTATTATTATTATTATTATTATTACTCCAGGTTATGACAAAAGGAAAGCTTAAATTCTGCCTCGACGGAAGAAACAAAGCTCATAGCAACTGGATGCGATACATAAACTGTTGCAGGGTTGAAGACGAACAAAACCTTATTGCTTTTCAATATTGTGGTGAAATATTTTATCGTTCATATAAGGACATAGAGCCTGGTACAGAGCTACTTGTGTGGTATGGTGATGATTACGCAATTGATCTTGGCATAGATTTGGGAGAAGAAGAAAATACTGAAGCAAATTTCAATGTAGGACCATTTGGTATGTTTAATTATAGTTTAATTACTTCTCCTGAATTATTAGCCGGCATCACAGACCCAATTCAACTACGAAAGAATTTGGTCTTAGTATGGCACGCTTTCCAAATGATCTCATTTTCAAAAAACACAATGACTTCAGTACGGGCAAACGCAAAATGTACGGGAAAATTGTAGCAAAATCGTATAAGAAGAAGCTAATTCTTCTTCGTTTTTACATAATCAACTATATCTTATTTGAATAATTTCTCTTCATTGGCCATTTCGAAGGCTGGTTTGCTCGTACTTTGCCCATAGTTTTATTTGATTGGGAATGGTGCAGATCAATTGTCTGGATACTGAATATAATTTGTATGCAATTTTTCTCGCCTTTATATCAAGTCATATCATCCATGCATGAAGCTAGAGTAGGCCTATTCTTGTTTAGATTTTTTTGTTTCTCTGTTTTGTACCTTCTTTGACTTTAGTCTATAGGCAATTTACCATAATTTTGGAGATAGATAGATAGACAAACAGACAGATCGAGAGATAGATAGATAGATGATATATATTTACGCTCTTATTCTGAGCAAATTTGTTAGTGTTATGTACATTGTGCATTTTTTTTTGCTGTTTCCAATTAATAATTTGATATGAGTAAGTTGCGAGCAGTTTGTTATTTAAAGGAAGAATATGTATGTAATATTTATTTATTTATCTTATTTAACTTTTTAACTATTATAAATTATTTTTAACTCTCTATACTGCTTACAAATTGAACGTAAGATTTAATAGCTTCACAATTTACGATATGGTATAGATATGATGCAGATGAGCCACATTTTTTACATATGCATTCATCAGTTGGCTTGTGAAATCCATTTGTCAGGCAAATTAGATGATGAAACCCATGCATTGACAGTCTGGTTATAAAATGCCTGTTTACTTTGTTTGACATCATCCATCCATTTGACTCTAGGACTGGAGCATATTGGTGATCACTTTCTAATCTGGATTTTAGCTTAGATTGTGTAATACTTAATACGTTTTCAATTAGGTTGGAGTTTAAATTATATCGTAAATTCAAATCAGTAGTATATGGTGATACATTTGAAAATAAATAAACCAATGTGTTTGACGAATAGGCAGACACACCTAAAACACGTTTGAAGTACTGAGCTTTTAATTTGTTGAGTTCAAACAAGTTTGATAACGAGAGATACAGGCCAATAACCTCAAAACCATATGTAATTATCGGAGATAAATTCATTTCAAATATTTCTATAGCTGATTTGATTGAAAGTCGCCTCAAATGTTTAATTAAGCCAATAGCTATAGCAAACTTTTGTTTTTTCTTTGAAATATGCTCTGTAAATGACAAAGAGGTCTGGAGTGTAACACCAAGATAAGTATATGATCGATCGATCAAACAGAACGATCAATTTGTGACATTTTGGAAAAAGTTAATAAAAAGCCATGGTTACTATTTACTAAAGAAACAAATCAATTTTCTGCTCCAATTCCGATCTCTACCCTTTCAACCCATTTCAAATCTCTGCTTGATCCAAATGACAAGCCTCCAGAGCTCAATTTCGATGATATTGACGAAAATAATTTGATTTTAGACTCAAACAATTTACCTTGGTACAGCCACTTATTTACTGAGGAAGAAGTTTTAGAAACAATTATCAAAACATCAACGAAGAAATCCCCTGGCTTAGATAATATTACTAATGAATATTTGTATTATTCCCTGGATATTTTACTTCCTTTCTGGACACAACTGTTTAATCTATGTTTGAAATCTGGCTGTATACCTTCTCGATGGAGAGATTGTATATTTAAATTATTTTATAAAGGAAATGGTTCTGCGCAAGATCCGAATAACTACCGTGGTATTGCCCTTCTCTGTTGTCCCTTGAAGGTCCTGACCTCATTGCTAAATTTGCGATTAAAGACAAATATTTTCAATCTCATTCCATCAGGACAATATGGATTTCAAGAGGGTAAAAACACTTTGATGCCATTATCTATTTTAATTGAAGATATTTATTCTCAATTCTCTTTCTCATATAAATCAACCTACTGCACTTTCATTGACTTCAAGAAAGCATTTGACGTCGTCAATCGAGAAATATTATTTGCTAAGTTGAAAGATCAATTTGGTATCGATGGTTTAACCTTAAAATTAATTGGTGGTCTCTTGCAAGGAAACTTTATTCGTATTCACGATGGTATCAGAATCTTTGATTCTATTCGACAAAACCAGGGTGTTGCACAAGATGACAGTTTATCTCCAACTTTATTTCTGTTATACATCGCCGATCTAGCAAATAATTTAAAAGCAATGCATAACCTTAAATATTTATTCTTTGCTGATGATCTGGCAATTTATTCGACCGATCGTAATATACTCCAGCATGGAATCGACTTAGTTTCTACATGGTGCAAGTCCAATGTACTCCAAGTAAATCTAAAGAAAACCAACGTTATGAAATTTGGTAAAGGTGGTCGTTTGGCTAAAGATGATCATTTTACTTATCGCGGTGAAGCTGTAGCATTTTCGAAATCATATACTTATCTTGGTGTTACACTCCAGACCTAGATAGATAGATAGACGTATAGATAGATAGATAGATAAATAGGTAGGCCTATGTAGGTAGGAACGTAGGTAAGTAGATACGTAGGTAGGCCTAGGTAGGTAGATACAGCGCCGGATTAACATTTCAGGGCCCTTAAGCACTCTCTCCCCAAAGGCAACCTAAAATGGGCGTGGCAAACATAGAATTAGCCTCACTTTCAAGTTTTAATCTCAGTTTGAATTTTCGTAGTTGCCATTTTAATTTTGTCCGAAGAAAAACGATTCACAAAAAAAAAGGTTGTTATTGCAGTGGTAGAATGGTGGTTTTCAACAATTTAAAAGAATTTTAAAAGAGATTACAAAAGACACAATATTATTTGTTTTATCAAACCCATTTTATTTTTCTGTTTGTATTAACTTTACACTATTCTACACAATATCTAATGATATGATGAAAACATAATTTGGTCTTTGGTGAATGTTTACTTTTGAAAACTATTTTTTGAATTGTTGCTATTCGATTAGCATTTAAGTTACTATTAAAATCAGTAGACAGTTAACCACAAAGGGCCCTAATTCTCATTATAATTGATTATTGAATTCCTACATTAATTTTAACTTTTAAAATAGTAAATTTTACAAATTTATTTTTTTTAAGGGCCCTTCGAAGCTTATTTAGCTTACCGGTTAATCCGGCGCTGGGTAGATAGATAGATAGCTTGGTAGATAGGTAGGTAAGTAGGTAGGTAGGTAGGTAGGTAGGTAGGTAGGTAGGTAGGTAGGTAGATAGATAGATAGATAGATAGATAGATAGATAGATAGATAGATAGATAGATAGATAGATAGATAGATAGATAGATAGATAGATAGATAGATAGATAGATAGATAGATAGATAGATAGATAGATAGATAGATAGATAGATAGATAGATAGATAGATAGATAGATAGATAGATAGATAGATAGATAGATAGATAGATAGATAGATAGATAGATAGATAGATAGATAGATAGATAGATAGATAGATAGATAGATAGATAGATAGATAGATAGATAGATAAAATTGATGAATATTGAAAACAAAGCTACCCAAGCTACTCGCCTATTTATGTTTACAAGACAATAATTGACCCGGCCACTAGGGTTATTCGGTCTGCCAGGGCGAGTAACTCGGGAGGGCGGGTTAAGTTACTTGCTCTCCTTGTAAACAGAATACACAAAATCAATAGAACCGGGTAACTCGTCTACCTGAATAACTCTCCTACCCGGGTAACCCACCCTCCTTGTAAAAAGGGCCCAAAACTCTTGAAAACGCAAATTTGAGTTGCACTACAGGTATCTTAGTTTGCATTATATTATTTTGCTGTTAATAAGGCGTACGTGTGTTATTAGAGTGGAATGGCTGTATACGCAACCTCTGCCACTGAAGGCGTCAAATAAAGTCAATATTTTGTCCGATCCGTAAAATGTTGCGACTTTTACAAGCAAATTGTTTCAAAGAATCAGACATAATTTGGTTACTTTTGTTTATTCTGGTGTTGTATTTCAATAATTAAACCTTCGTTGTCTGATTTTAATGCCAACATGAAACAGATTGTGACAAGTAATGTGCTGAATTTATATGATTGATGTAATAGCCTTAAAAAATGAATTACATGATCCGACACGCAAGCGAAAATTTTTCAAAAAATCAGCCATCAAAACTATGGTTTCTACAACTTTAATTGTGTCTTATTTACAAACCTTGCAGCAAAAAACTGTAGTGTATTATTATCAGAATAGTATGAATTCAATTAATTAACTGTTTCTTCGTGATAAATAAGTCTCCTACCGATTGTTGAACACGAAACATGAAGTGCTCATTCAAGCGTTGCTCAAATGCATAAGCAAAAGAAAACAGTAAAACGTCAATATTTTTTTCCAATTTTTCAGTAGCATCTTTTCTTGTTTTTTCAATGCGCAGTAGGACATAGAAAACATCAATATCATTTTCACTTGCTTAGAAAGACCCCTGCGAAAAAAAATCCATGAGTTCATGAACAGTTCAAGAACTTTTTTTGTGGGTTCATGAACAGTTCACTTTCATGAGCTCATTAACTTATTTTTGTAGGGGAAGTAGGACTTCAAAAATCAACAAATTAAACGTAAATAACTTACAAAGTTTGTTTGATTTATTATCTGTTCAGTTGTATATTATTAAAGATTGAAACGTTATGTTAGATTGCCGTTTTTAAATGAGATTATTACTCACTACTTTTCTCCTTCTCTGACTCTGATGTTTATATTTTTTATTGTTCCTGTCTAAGGCTACATTTACACGAGAGCAAAAGCCTGGAAATCTTTCAAAAGTCCCCTTTCTAAAAGTTCAGATCAGGGTACCAGTTTACTCAAGGCTAGATTTATCTATTTTGTCTAATAAAACGCTGTAACTCCAGTATTTCTTATCGTTTTTTTGTTGATATTGGATTTTCATACTTCTTCGTTTCTGTAGCTCAAGATCGATATTGTTTTCTTTTTTTATACCATTCAAACTGACTTTTGTTATTCATATCTATAATTAAATTCCATGTGAATTAAAACCGCTTTTGTAAATAATTTATTTTAAATACATGTTATTCACGATTTTATCTTGCATAGACAGATTCATTGAATAGTTTTACTAAACTATAATATTTTATCCTAAAACAGAGCCAAGTGGTTGCCAATATTTTCATGCCGTATCGCCGCAAAAGGAAAGTGGAGTTTTGTAATCCCGGGTTTTCCATAAATTTCCGTTTAGACGACAGAAAGACCCGGATTCTGCAAAATCTGGTTGGAAACCTGGGTTTCCTATCCTTACTTTCAAAAGTCCTGATAGAGTCGATAAGCGGACTAATTTCCTCTCGGGTCTCCTGTTTATGTCTAGACGCGAGGGCGATCCAGACTAAAATTCACCCGGGCTTTGTACATCCGCTTGACTTGTAAACGCAGCCTAAGATCGTTTTTGATTTGTTTTTGTAGTTGTTGAACTACATTGATTTCTTCCATATTTCTATGAGAATGAAATCAATCAGAATAAATGCTAGCTTTTGGCTTGAAAAATCACCTATGCGGCGTTGTTTATTGACGTTGTTTTATGGTTATTCCAACATTTTGTCATGCTACATTAACTTGTTTTTGTTTTTGGGGTCATGCAATCTGCTTCGAATTTCTACTATGCTATCCTAATAGGGCAATTCCACAGGAAGTTTGACGTTTTTTTCCCCCATTCCTCATAAAATAGCACGATGAAACACATGCA
This sequence comes from Haliclystus octoradiatus, assembly GCA_916610825.1. NCBI lineage: Eukaryota > Metazoa > Cnidaria > Staurozoa > Stauromedusae > Haliclystidae > Haliclystus > Haliclystus octoradiatus. Next base: position 34,290,964 of record OU744448.1, on the reverse strand, counting down.
AATAGAACTAAACTAGTTGACTTTAGAATTGCTGATTCGGAAAATTCACCATTTTATAGTACCTTGAAGTTTGTCAAAATGTGTTAGAATCGAACTATATGTTTGTATGATCTAAACTGTGTCTTTGTAGTGATTTTTATTAGAGAATTTAGCTATTTAAGAAACTGCAACTCTTCAGATTTCGTAGCTTAAAAATATGAAAACAAACCCTTGTAACATAATACCTGAAAACTAGCTCACGCTCAGACTCATGATTGAATAACAGGAAAGAAAGGACTACGCTAAAAATCTGATAAAAGCTTTGATAGAATGCGTCGAAAGTTAGAAAATAATCAGTCACCTAATAGTCCTAAAATAGGTTATCAAATCATCTAGCTGTGACCTCAATCATCACATGAACCAATTTCAAAGGTTTTTTAAAAGGACAGTACTGACAGGGGGACATTGCGCACTCACCAACTCGTGCATCATCAATTCAAACAAAGCCTTTAGAAAACTGCCATGTGTATGTGCTGGCTTTCTCTTGTTATTCCAGCCATATGTTGTTTTTATGGTAAAATGTTTCAAAGGAACAAATTAGAATTACAATTTGGCAGTAATATATTACATAGTTTGGTCTGATTATTTTATCACGTTGTGGGATGGGTTGCGTTGTTTACTAGGCGATCGAGAGAATAAATGTTAAACGGATTTAGTTCGATTGATTTATTCAACGGAAAGTAACACCAAATAAACACAAACTCAACTTGACAATTTATTAGATCAAGTGAGTTTGTTGAAGCTAGAAGATGTCTTGCATGAAATAGTATACCAGAAGATGTATGTAGACTTGAATGAGCTTACTTGAACATTTTTTGATGCAGAATCAATCACTTTTGTCGTAAAATTTTGGCTCAGCGCTGATGTCGCAATTCACAGTGGATATGATAACAAACGTTAAGAATTTTTCAATATTTTTATTTTTATTATCAAGCTAACTTCTTGCTAATGTTCTTTGACATCTTGCGTAACGACTAGCTTTATTATTTGACCTTAACTTCCAACACCGTGCTAGCAAACAATTCCACGTTTATTCCTGTTTTTGCACAACGATAGTTCCATCAAATTTTGCCAGCTACTAAAGCAAGTGTAGTGAACTACAGTAGATATACCAAAGGTTAAGGATAAATAATAGCAAAAGCAAGCTGCTGCGATCATTCAGTACGACTATGCGAATCTGGGTTTTTTGTATGGAATAAATCATGATTTCAAAATATTGATTTGTGAATGTATTCACGGCTTCGATTATTCCTCCTGTCACATGTTTTGGATAAATTCCTACAAAAACAATAGGATTATGGCAAGGTCAAACAGTGTTTGAATACAAGCGTTTGAACACGTTATTCACTTATTATTAAATGAATATTACTTATATCAAATGAAATTAGAATTATTTAAAAAAGGCTTAATATTACTTATATCAAATGAAATTAGAATTATTTAAAAAGGCTACCAGAAATATGTCAAAAATCTTTTTTATCCAACAGCCTAGCTGACTCATCTCAAGTCATGTCCTCATGAACTTTAAAACAAGGGTTATTCCACAAATGATCAAGTACCCCTTTGAATGTATTAGCCCCTTTCCAGCGCATCACAAGTCAACCACCCTATAGGTCTTGCTTTTTTAATGACACTGCCGCTTGCACCTCGGCAAGGTTGGCTTTGCAGGTAAGTCGCTCTTTGCGTTTGATGTATCCCTCTGGGTTCGTAAGGCAGAAGTATATTTGAACTCCTTAAGCATATATGTGAAACACTTATTAATAACATAAAATTGGTAGACAGCTCATCCTCATCAGCAATTGTATTACTCTTACAGGCTATCCTTGCTTTTATTGCTCACTGGTATTCTCAAAAGAGACATGCTGTTGGCGACATCAAAGGTGTTGCAGGGAAAAACCCTTACAAGAGTTTAGTACTATCTCCCATAAAACAGAGAGCAAAGATATATCATTGACAAAGAAACAACAAGGAAAAGTAAAAACAAATTTGAAAGCAAGAAATAAAAAATCAAATGGAGCTCCTTATATGTGTGAACAATATGGAAAATCTTTCGCTACCTCAATGAATTTAGCTACTTCTAAACGCACCCATGCTGCGAAAAAACCTTACATATCTCAACAATGTGGAAAAGCGTTTACCCAATTGAGGGTAACTAGACATCAACGAAGTCACACTGGTGAAAAACCTTGTGTGTGTGAACAATGTGGTAAAGCCTTGACTCAATCGGTTAGCTTAACTACGCATAAACGGTCTCTTACAGGAGAAAATCCTTACTTGTGCGGCCATTGTGGAAAGGCCTCTACTCAATCGATTAGTTTAACTGAACATAAACAACCTTATACAGGAGAAAAACCTTATGTGTGCAAACGATGTGAAAAATATTTCACTAGTTCTGGTAATATAGCTAGACATACAAATAGTCACAATGGAGGAAAAGATCTTGCGTGTGAAGAATGTGACAAAGCATTTAGTAATTCTGGTAATTTAACTGAACATTTGCAAGCACACACAGGAAGAAAACCAAATGTATGCGATCAATGTGGTAAAGCCTTTACTAATTTTGGTAATTTACCTACACAGAAACAAACTCACATAGGAGAAACACCTTATGTATGCAATCAATGTGGTAAAGCCTTTCCAAATTCCGGTAATTTAACTAGACAGAAACATCAAACTGATAAAGATGAATTACCTTGTGCTTGTGAATTATGTCGAAAAGCCATTACTCAATCACGTGATTTAATTAAACATAAACGAATTCATACAAGAGAAAAACCTCACGTGTGTGAGAAATGTTGTAAAGCATTTCCTTATTTAAGTGATTTAACAAGACATAAGAGAACCCACACTGGAGAAAAACCTTTTTGGTGTCAACAATGTGGTAAAGCCTTTACTCAATTAAGTGATTTAACTAGACATAAGAGAATCCACACTGGAGAAAAACCTTATGCTTGTGAACAATGTGGAAAAGCCTTTACTCAATCATGTAATTTAATTTCACATAAACGTAGACATAAGAGAATCCACACTGGAGAAAAACCTTTTTTGTGTCAACAATGTGGTCAAGCCTTTACTCGCATAAGTGATTTAGCTAGACATAAGAGAATCCACACTGGAGAAAAACCTTATGCTTGTGAACAATGTGGTAAAGCCTTTACTCAAATAGGTGATTTAAGTAGACATAAGAGAATCCACACTGGAGAAAAACCTTATGCTTGTGAACAATGTGGTAAAGCCTTTACTCAAATAAGTGATTTAACTAGACATAATAGAATCCACACTGGAGAAAAACCTTATGTATGCGATCAATGTGGAAAAGCCTTCACCACCTCACAACATTTAACTATACATAAACGAACTCATACAGGGAAAAACCTTATGTGTGTGAACAATGTGGAACATCTTTTACTCAATTAAATACTTTAACTACACATAAACGAACTCATACAGGAAAAAATCTTACGTATGTGAACAATGTGTAAAAGCCTTCACCAGCACAAGTGAATTAAATAAACATGCACGAACTCACACTGGAGAAAAACCTTATAAGTGTGACCAATCTGATAAAGCCTTCACTCGATCGGTTAACTTAACTACGCATAAATGATCTCATACAGGAGAAAAACCTTACGTGTGCGACGATTATGGAAAAGCCTTTACTCAATCGATTAGTTTAACTAGGCACAATAGAACTCGTGCATGAAAAATCTTATGTGTGCAATCATTGTAGAAAATATTTTGATCAATTGGGTAACTTGAATGTTCATAGACTAACTCATACAGGGAAAGAACCTTGTCTGTTTCAAGATTTGAAAACGCCTTCACTAACTTAATTTATTTAAACAAGCATAAACAAACTCACAATGGTCAAAATACCTTATGTGTGTGAACAATGTGGAAAAGCCTTTTCTTAATAATTAACTTAATTCACCATAAACGAAATCGAGCTGGGGATAAACATTATGTATGGGATCAAATTGTAAAAGCCTTTACTTGCTCAAGTTAGTGCACAGTGTGAGTAAAAATGTATCAAAATTGACATCACAAATATTTAACACAGATCTGGATAGATGACGAACTTCAGTTGGCTTTCTAAATCTTTTTTAACTATTGTTTATGCACTTTAATAGTAGCTTTATAAATCATAATTAAAAGTCTAATAAATGACTATGTTACAGGTTTGTAATAGAAAGTTTTTATCAATTAATTATTTGATATTGTGAATATTATTTCTGTTTTAACTTTATTTACATGTACTTCTTTTGTGATCCAATACAGCTAAACACACATGGCTAATCATAATTCAAAAGTACGTTATAGCTTTATAACCTTAAGACAGACATTTGCTGGGACAATATGTATAGTTGAAATTTTTGATAAAGTTTACAAATGCAAAACTAGCATAAAATTATGGGCGGTAAATACTAGCAGGGCGTTCTTATTTTTTTGCTGCCGACCTTGTTTGTATTCAAATGACACTTCTTTAGTGCAAGCTGCTTTACCAACTCTTGAAAACCTGTCAATTGTAAATGAATTCAAAGTCAATTTGGGCCAATCCGAAGCTCTAAAATTCCGAAACGGAGGATATCTTTATAAAATTGTAAAAGTGTCAACATTTAGCCAAATTACACGGGGTATATTTCAAGTGAGCATTCAAATCTGGGCTGAGAATTTGACTCAGGGAAAAAGAAAATATTAAAAGATGGACAATTAGTTACTTAAATTAAACCAGTTGTGCAGAAAATAAAAAAAAACATCTTCATGAAGTTGTCTGAAACATTATAATGAAAACAATAAACCAAACGTAACAAATTAATTTCATGCAACTACCGCTGCGAAAAATAATGCAGAAGTTCATGAACAGTTCTCTTTCGATTTTTCATGAGCTGCTCATGAACTCCTGAACTGTGTTTTGCAGGGATCATAGTATGTAGCATTGCTTTGCATACATCTTCAATTTTTTGCTTATTAATGTACCTTGACATATTTTCCTGGATTCTGCTGTTTGCTTTTTTACATTGGAAACGAAACAAAAAGTTATTTAATCAGACGTTTAGAAACTTTCCAAAGTAGCTGGAGCGTGACTGCTGTTTGGACTTCAAAACAACACAACTTTTTTTCTTCTTCTATCAAATAACGCACCCTGTAGGATCCGTACATATGTGACAGTTTTATAAGATCGACAATCGCCAAAAGTAAATGGGACTTTAGAGTCAAATTGAATCTCATTATGTTGTCGATCAAGCTGCAAGAAGATATTTATCTTTCACAATAAATATTTTTATAATCAAATATGCCACATATGTACGAAATACCAACTTCAAAACGTTCATTGTCGAATTCTTTTCAATCAAAGCTATCGTCCATTTTCATCACTTTTGAATCAACAACTATCAAAGTAAGAGTGAGGCACATAATCCTGTCACAGAATTCTCCGGAACATACTACGTCACACAACTAGACATGAGGCAGTAATGCACAGACCTTAGCGTTTTCAAATGTTATGGTGTGTGATGCAGACTACTAGTCTAGTTATATTTGCATTTTGCATGTATTTCGTCGTAAAATTTTAGGAGAACTGGATTAGCTAAACTGCGCAGATTGCTTTTGATGGCTCAATGATTCAGTTTAATGGTATGGTGTGATTGGTGTCTATTTATGGCACCGTTACCTTACTCTATCGTATAAGTGTTGCAGTTAACTAGCTAGGGACTTTACATAAGAATTTCTACATTTATGTAAATTTTGTGCAAGTAAAATGATATCAATGACTTACATTCTGGGATAGATTGATCTTGAGACGCCCTTTTGGATATATTGGCACTTTTTAGGCCCATCACAAGTGAGCCATCCTAGGTCCTGCATTTATAATGGCACCGTCGCTAGCACCTCGGTGGAGTTGGCTTTGCGGCTAAATCGCGCTTCATGTATATTGTATATCTTCTTAAGAATTTATCTGGAAACCTCATTAATAACAAAAAATAAGTAGACAGCTCCTCTCATTATCAGCAATTTTATTACTCTTACAGGTTATCCTTGCCTTTATTGTTCACTGGCATTCTCGACGGAGACATTCTGTTGGCGACATCAAAGGGATTGTAAAAAAAGACAATTACAAGCATTCCGCACTATTTCTAACATAGCAGATAGCAAAGAAATAGTAACAGAGGAGATGTTTTCAAGGACCGTTGTCAACATATCGAATGCTTCCAATAATATCAACCCAGAGAGATTGTCATGGAAACAGCAAGTAAAAGAAAGAGAAGATTTGAACGAAAGAAAAATGATTGGATGTAGAGATCATTATGTGTCTCAAGATTGTGGAAAAGCTCTTGATTATTCAAGACATTTAACTAGGCATGGACAAACTCACATATTTAAAAAACCGTATGCTTGTGAACAGTGTGGAAAAGCCTTCACTAACTCTGGTAATTTAACTAGTCATAAACGAACTCACACATGTAAAAAACCTTTCGCTTGTGAAGAATGTGGAAAATCCTTCTCTAACTCTGGTAATTTAACTAAACATATACAAACCCACACAGGAGAAAAACCTAATAGATACGATCAATTTGCTAAGGCCTTGACTAATTCTGATAATTTAGTTAGACATAAAGATCAAACTCAAGGGACACGTTATGCTTGTGAACTATGTGGGAAAACCTTTACTCGTTCAATTCATTTAACTAAACATAAACGAACCCATACTGGAAAAAAACCGTATGTTTGTGAACAGTGTGGAAAAGCCTTCACTAACTCTGGTAATTTAATTAGTCATAAACGAACTCGCACAGGTGAAAAACCTTTTGCTTGTGAAGAATGTGGAAAAGCCTTCTCTAACTCTGGTAATTTAACTAAACATGTGCAAACCCACACAGGAGAAAAACCTAATAGATACGATCAATTTGCTAAAGCCTTGACTAATTCTGATAATTTAGTTAGGCATAAAGATCAAACTCAAGAGACACGTTATGCTTGTGAACTGTGTGGGAAAACCTTTACTCGATCAATTCATTTAACTAAACATAAACGAACCCATACTGAAGAAAATCCGTATGCTTGTGAACAGTGTGGAAAAGCCTTCACTAACTCTGGTAATTTAATTAGTCATAAACGAACTCACACAGGTGAAAAACCTTTTGCTTGTGAAGAATGTGGAAAAGCCTTCTCTAACTCTGGTAATTTAACTAAACATATACAAATCCACACAGGAGAAAAACCTAATAGATACGATCAATTTGCTAAGGCCTTGACTAATTCTGACAATTTAGTTAGACATAAAGATCAAACTCATGGGACACGTTATGCTTGTGAACTATGTGGGAAAACCTTTACTCAATCAATTCATTTAACTAAACATAAACGAACCCATACTGGAGAAAAACCGTATGCTTGTGAACAGTGTGGAAAAGCATTTCCTCAATTATGTGAGTTAGCTAGACATAACCGAATACACACTAGAGAAAAACCTTATGTCTGTGAACAATGCGGTAAAGCCTTTGCTTATTCAAGTGATTTAACTAGACATAAGAGTACTCATACAGGTGAGAAACCTTACGTATGTCAACAATGTGGTAGATGGTTTGCTTGGGCAAGTAGTTTAACTTCACATAAACGAATCCATACAGATGAGAAACCTTATGTGTGTGAGCATTGTGGAAAAGCCTTCATAAAATCAAGTGAATTAACTAAACATGCACGAACTCACACTGGAGCAAAACCTTTTGTCTGTGAACAATGTGGAAATGCGTTTACTCAATCAGCTCATTTAACTAGACACAAACAAACTCACACTGGAGAAAAACCTTTCGTCTGTGAACAATGTGGAAATGCGTTTAATCAATCAGCTCATTTAGCTACACATAAACGAATTCATACTGGAGAAAAACCTTATGTGTGTGAACAATGTGGAAAATCTTTTACTCGATCAAATGGTTTAATTAGGCATAAACGAACTCATACTGGAGAAAAACCTTATAAGTGTGACCAATGTGATAAAGCCTTCACTCGATCGGTTAACTTAACTACGCATAAACGATCTCATACAGGAGAAAAACCTTACGTGTGCGACGATTGTGGAAAAGCCTTTACTCAATCGATTAGTTTAACTAGGCACAAAAGAACTCATGCATGAAATATCTTATATGTGCATTTATTGTAGAAAACATTTTGATCAATTGGGTAACTTGAATGTTCATAAACTAACTCATACAGGGAAAGAACCTTGTCTGTTTGAAGATTTGAAAAGGCCTTTCCTAACTTAATTTATTTAAATAAGCATAAACAAACTCACAGTGGTCAAAATACCGTATGTGTGTGAACAATGTGGAAAAGCCTTTTCTTAATAATTAACTTAAATCACCATAAACGAAATCGAGCTGGTGATAAACCTTATGTATGGGATCAAATTGTAAAAAATCTTTACTACTAACTCAAGTTACTTAAAGTGTGAATAAACCCCCAGACTATCTTTACATATATGTTATAGAACCCGACGTGAAAAAAACAAGGCGTAATTTTTTTTTCGATCTGGAAATTATTTCTTGATGAAAATGCCTTCAAAGTTGTGTTTTGACCCAAATGTCGCTGGGAAAGAAAAGGATTGGATTTAGCTGTATGACGACAAAATCACAAGTCGTGAGGTTTGTCTAACAGACTTAAGAGTGGGCTGATCACGCGACTTTATCTTTGAGGTGACCTAGCTCCGAGAAGTCAGCCAAAAAAAAACTCTGACAAAGCTGAGCCATGAACAAACATATAAACTCGCGAATTAGGTAAAAAAAGATGCAATTTGTGATTTCAGGAGCAGAATAAAATATATTGAAACGCTCAGTCGAAATAATTTCTCGTAGCGTCATTAAGCGCGATGAATCTAATATAGATTGCGGATTAACACAAATGTCAGGCGCTGCGATTGTTCCTTTGTAACTAGTCTAGTGACACATATTAGTTACGTATTCTGCGTGACCGCAGTACTTCTCAAATCTTAATTAGTAGACACATGCCCTTCAATTTAGCTTTCTCCTACGCTATTTAAGTAATACCTATTTTTAACTTATCTGCAAGTTGTTCCTGAGTAAATATTTCTACAAGATCTTTGCATGATCTAAATGTGATTCAATTCGCACAGGCATCACAGACGACTTTTCCTCGAGATAGTTGGTACTGCAAAGTATTAATTGTACTTTTTCAAATTTATTTTAGTGTTACTAAATTATTAAATAGACATTTTTCAATTATCATTTCAAAGTTTAAGTTTGAAATTGATGCTTGTTTTGTAAAACTTAAACCATGTAATCGTATAGTTTATACGACTGTAGATATTATACTCACTGATAGTCTAACAAAGTGTTCATAATTCATTCACCAAGCATTCAATTATTACAAAACCATTGAAAATTCTTTAGTACATTACACTGTAAAATTATATAAAATATCGGAAAATATTACAAACCTATTAGTGGGCTCGGACGTTCTTATTCAAGTTTACAGCCGTATAGTAGAACTGCAGTAATGCAGATTCTATCATTTTTCGATTTTGCGGTATATCTTCATTGCATAAATTATTATCCTCTCTATCAACGTTATCTGATTAACAAAATTAGGGTTTTGCAATATGAAGTCTCGTTCCTGATTACACATTCGCCACCAAATTATTTTACCAGTTATTTTTATTCATTCCTTTGGCTAGAAAGTAGAACATGTTTACATCATGTCACAATCTGTAGTTTATAAGATGCGGTAATACAGTGCAGAAGCTACTTTGCACAAAATACCTTTATTAAATCATCTGGAATTTTGCTACTATGAAATTTATATGTTCTTCCTTACCTCCGTTTTGTGGGAGAGAAAAATAGATTGCCGTTACAGAGCTACGCCATCTCAAATGTAACATCGCGTGATTAATCCGATCTAAAGTCTAATACAAAAACCGCACGACATTACATTGAATGCATTTTTCACCAAGAAACGATTTCCAGATAAAAAAAAATATTACGCCGTTGTTTTTTCACGTCGTGTTCTACTACAAATGTAAAGATACTTTAACTGCGCATAAACAAACTCACAATGAACAAAATACCTTCTGTGTGAACAATTTGAGTAAAAATGTATCAAAATTGACACCAAAAATATTTAACACAGATCTGGATAGATGACACACTTCAGTTGGCTTTCTAAATCTTTTTTAAATATTTTTTATGCACTTTAATAGTAGCTTTATAAATCATAATTAAAAGTCTAATAAGTGACTGTGTGATAAGTTTGTAATAGAAAGCTTTTATCAATTAACTATTTGATATTGTGAATATTATTTCTGTTTTAACTCTATTTGCATGTTCTTCTTTTGTGATCCGATAAAGCTAAACACACATGGCTAATCATAATTCAAAAGTACGTTATGGCTTTATAACCTTAAGACAGACATTTGCTGAGATAATATGTAGTTAACATTTTTGATAAAGTTTACAAATGCAAAACTAGCATAAAGTAGTTCTTACATCTACTTGCATTTATTTTAGGGCGTTCTTATTTTTTTTTGCTGCCGACCTTGTTTGTATTCAAATGACACTTCTTTAGTGCAAGCTGCTTTACCAGCTCTTGAAAACCTGTCAATTGTAAATGAATTCAAAGCCAATTTGGGAAAATCTGAAGCTATAAAATTCCAGAAAGGAGGATATCTTTGTAAAATTGTAAAAATGTCAACATTTAGCCAAACTACACGGGGTATATTTCAAGTGAGCATTCAAATCTGGGCTGAGAATTTGACTCAGAGAAAAAAAATATATTCAAAGATGGACAATTAGTTAATTAAATTAAACTAGTTGCGGTTGCGCCGAAAATTTATGAAAGTAAAATAACCAACATCTTCATGAACTTGTCTTAAACAGTATAATGAAAGCAATAAACCAAACATAACAAAATAATTTCATGCAATTACCGCTGCAAAAAACAATGCAGAAATTCATGAACAGTTCTCGTTGAATTTTTCATGAACTGTTCATGAGAATTAGCTCCATTTAACGTTCATGAACTGTGTTTTGCAGAGATCATAGTAGTCAAATTTTTGACGCCCTTTTCAAATTTTTGATCTTGAATATTCATTGTATGCAAATGGTGCAAAATTGTTAGGTATAATAAAATAAGTAAATACGGTGAGAAATAGTTTTAGACGTGCTACATCGGAACTAGTGGCAGGCCCTATTCGTCCAAATGATATATAGTATCTTGAATTGAAAAAGACGGATGTAGCATTGCTTTGCATACAACAACAATTTTTTGCTGATTATTGAACCTTGACATATTTTCCTGGATTCTACTGTTTGCTTTTTTCATTGGAAATGAAACAAAAAAATTATTTAATCAATGTTTAGAAACTTTCCAAAATAGCTGGAGCTGGACTGCTATTTGGAGCTTCAAAACAACACAACTTTTTTGTTTCTTCTATCAAAAAACGCACATTGTTTTCAAACGTTTGTTCATTAGTAAATATTTCTTAAAAATTGCTATTTGTAATATTACTGACCTCAAAGGCATAAATTCACGAAAATAAACTGTCCCATATATATTAATAGCGAGAATTTTGAACCATGTTTATCCTTGAATTTTCAAACACTTGCACCAAACAATCAAGTTGTAGGATTAAGGTTCAATTATGGCGTCATATTTTAGAATATGATTTAGCGCTGATTAGGAAAACCATTGATAATAACGTCCTTCAAAGCGATATACTCATCATCAACAGAAGCAGATGGTTGTAATTTAGTAAGCATTGCATCTCGAGGTTGAGTCAATTCTGAGGTGATAGAAGCAGCATTAATACATATAATAGAATGAATATGTTTTGAAATATCCTCAGGAAGTTGATCCTCAGCGGTAGGATTATCAACAGGTGCGCGAGATAAAGCATCAGGTATCAAACGATCCTTACCACTTTTCCACATGCTGCAATTAGAGAATAAGGTGCTAATTGTTCTTTCAACCGCTGAAGGCATGAGTTTTCAACAGCTGCTGATGTAAAATCATTATTAACTTGTATCAAAGGTTTGTGATCAGTAATAATAATAAATTCATGTAATCCAAGTAAATATAGCTTGCAACAAACTATAACCCATTTCGAATTGATAACAAATGATGTAATGGTTCCGAAGATTTATGTCTTTGGAAAAATGTCCTAATTGATTAACCATACCAATGAAAGAGCTTCGGAAATATGAATGGGGGCTGGAAATCCAGTAATTACTTCGATTCGTCTAGGAGTGGCACTAATATACCATCTTTGCACTAAGTAAATCCAACGTAATCAACACTCTCTTATCCAAACACAAATTTATTAGGATCTAAAGTAATGCCTTGTTGTCTGCATCTCTCTTAACCATGACATACATTAGTAAGATCAAAAGTGTCATTATGTATTGATATGTCGTCCAGACTAGGTAAATTGCCTAATGCTTCATCACTACGTTGATAATACTCATCGCCAGCACATATAAGGTCCATAACGGTACGTTTGTATTGGTACCGTCCCCAGAGTGTCTAAAAAGTTGTTAATGGACAGCTATCATCGTTCAATGGTACCTACCAATAACCAGAAGCGTTGTAAATATTTTAGAAGTATCCGGTACATTTGACACTGCATCCCATGGGCTTTTAAAAGGGTGGACAGCACGACGGACATGTTTGTTGAGTTTGGTAAAATCAACACACAAGCGTGATTTACCCTTAGGTTTTTGAACAACAACTGATGGGCTGACCAAAGTCGGTTGGACGATCATCTGGAAGGCTGTATAATTCTCTTATTTACCATATTATCAAGTGTGCTTTTTACCTCAGCCTGCCAAGCAAAAGGAATTTTGTAGGAGTATAAATACTGCATATGGTGTGACACTGTCCTTTAAATAAATATGCATGGGTGAACGTTGATTTGAGTTGATCGGTATCATCAGATACATCCGAAAATGCTTCTGAAATAGCTCTGTGATCGTATGACTGTGGATAAATCTTGAAATTGATATATCATTGTCGTAAACTGCGGTGCGTAAAACTGATAACATATGGGGCAGTGAAAGTAGCTGGTATTATATCAAGCTCAATTAAATTTTGAGTCGGTATCAGAAAGTCTGTAACCTCTTTACAAATATAGATTTTTAGGTCTGTGGTGTATGTGGCTAGATTACCTCGACAATTTAAGACACCAAGTACTTCTAAAGATGAATCATTAGTTGCAGATAATTTGTCGGAGGTGTGATAAAGACGAGACAAATGAATATTATTTTATCCCACAACATCATATCACTGGCAACACAAACCTTTACACCTGTAACAGGGACACCGCTAACTGTGATTTGCTTTCGACGTGGCAGTGACAAGGTTAAAGAGATTTTATGGCATTTTAATGTGACTTGATGTGATGCGTGAGAAACTACATTTAACGTTACGCTTTCAACAAGGTGATATATCTCATTGATCTTAACATTGTTTACGGCCGCCTATTCAAAGTGACAAATAGTTCTTATGTGCTATTTCTTATTACAATTATGAAACGTTTTGCCTTCAGCCCAACAAAATTGTGGATTATGATCAGTTCTTGTTTTACCATAATGTTTGCAGGGGTCAAAGTGCCTGAAGTCATGGTGTCTGAAACAGCTTTACTGTGGTACCCATTATCTACATTAGTTACACGGGCAACCTGGGCCGTTCTAGCAACCTCCTCGGCGACCTCGTTTACAATATGGATCTTTCGTTTGTTGTTAGTGAACTCGTGGGTCGAATATCGATAACCCACTAACAAGAGTGTTGTAATTCCTTATTACCAGGAGTCAAACTTTTAACATTTAAATGAACATCCATGCTGGCAGTGCTATAATAAATTTGTTTTGAAGATGTAAACCTACATACGTCATATATTACTTGACTTACAAATGGTAGTTTTGCGCAATTTTTTCAGCCATTAGTTGAATTGGAAATTTCACTTCTGTTTTTTTGTGTATTTTAATTCATGCGATTGTTATTCTATAAGATTCTGCGGTTTACTTCTCTAAACATTCCTATAGACTGTCTGTTGCAGTATTGACATAAACACTGTAATAAATTATGCAGAAGATGCCAAAGTTTCAGCTTGCAGCAACTTAAAAAGAACGCATTATATCGCATCCAGCCTCACAACTTAGTATATTGAATACATGCAATGGAGTTAATGAAGTAAAATATTTTGTTAGGTAAGTCAAAATTTTCATATGCTGAATATACACATTGGATTCTGTTATTTAGAACATCATTATGGCTGCTATCTATATATAGGGCTTGCTAACATCGCTAATATTAGTGTTATATAACAACACTTTTCAGGGTCACGGCATTTTCACAATACCCAATCATTGCCCATCAATGCTATGCTATCAATCCCTTCTTTAAATAGTTATCTTGGGATTAATTGGGTACCTTCGAAAACGTTATTGGTATATTAATATTATTCTATTAGCAAAAGATCCTAATGGCTTTATTCACAGACATATTCTGTATCATTCAAGGCATGAAATAGGCTTTACAATTTCAGGCACATGATTGTATGTCATTATCAATTCCCTATAGTTATCATGATGTGTTCTCTTACAGATTTTATTTCATGCGATTTTTATACTGTGGCAGCTGTGTATTCTTTCTAGCTTGAACTTTTCCACAGATATACTCTATACGGCCGCATTGTTCTGAGGAATATATAGTAATAACTTATGCACTATAATCAAAAACATTGAATGTAGCAACAATAATTTTTACCAGTTTATTGCCTCCATCTCGACATACTATATTTGGCGCTATTTTATATATTTTGTAATAGGGAATACTGCACGATCAACCTGACTCTACTTGTCTGATCACAGTGTCGTATTCCTTCATAATTAATGACAATTTTGCAAGCACGTTCATTTTAGCGAGTTTTGTCTTTGTTGTTTCCGACAATGTACAAATGTAACGATTTTTCGAAATACTCAACATGCGCTAATCAGTTTTATCAGCACATAAATAATTCAACGATATATTATTACTATTTTGCCATTGCAAATAAGAAACTGTTAACAGCTAATTAATTGGTGCATTTCAGAAAAAAAATTATTATATTCTTCTTACGGAATCCCTTATAATCGTTGAAATAAAACATGACAAATAGATTGCTTTTAAAGACCATAAAATGACCAGCAGCCTTTGCATATTTTTGTTTTTGAAATCTGGACCCAGATTTCAATCACTCGTTCTCATGATACACGGCCCGCCTTTGTGTCTCCTTTGCACACGCACGCGATTTTGTAAAACATTTCGTAAAACGAACATTGAAGCGTTCTGTTAAGTTGTTTATCAAGGAATTGGTTTGGAAAGTTGTAAGAGCAATAGAGGTGGACGTCGTAAGGGATTTCGACGCTTGAATAAATGTGTACCACGAAAATCAATTCACTTGCTACAAGCGTCATACGAATTGAGGAAGGAAGACAGAGTTGAAAGCTACAACTGAACTCGACTGATTCAGAATTTCATGTTGGTGCTTACTTGATACAAGAATATTAGGGATTGAAAGAACGGGAAGAGATTTGTTAGCATTCAAAATCGAAATTTATCGCCGAAACAAAATGAAATTATAACACCAGGTGAATTCGATTTTTCATACGGATACTTTGATCATTGACTCCAAATTATGTTTGTAAACACGTAGGCTTCGTCTAAAAATAGTTAGTTACATACCTATGTATGTTTTATATTGCATTGTTTACCTGCAGTATTTATGCGCGTAAATTGTAAAATTTAGAATCATAAGAAATTATTTAGTGTTGATTTGAAAGTACATTTTATCTAAGTTGAATTGATTTGCGTCAAACTTCTCAGACAGATAATCTGACTGTGACTCCCATTCTGCTATTTATTTTTGAGCCGTATACATTTGTTGGCTATCTATAGCCATATACTTTGCGTTTCGACAAGTAAGAATTGAGATTTATCCAAAACTGGAATTGATAAACCAGTCTATTTTCTCGAGCTTTCTGTCGTGTCTTTCTGTAGCAACAGCCACGAGGACAATCCTCTGACGTGAGTGCTGACGTCACTTTCCAGAGGATTAGCCTCGTTTCTTGTAATCAAGACAACAAAACAAAGGCTGCTGGTCATTCGAAACTCTTTAAAATAAATGAGTTGTTTAATAAAAATGAACGGTAAATAGTATATTCGGCAAGCTCTCAATCAGTTTGATACAAACACTTGCTATTTCTGATATACTGTTACGACGTTCAAGACCTCATCTCGCTCGATTTAGGAAAGATTTTTATAAATTTGTATTCGTAAATTTTTTGCTGTAGCATCACATAATCTTGATAAGGTTAAATTGTATTTTTGCCCGATTTATATGTTTTTTAGTTAAGAAGAGTTTGACCGCAAATATAGAAACCTTCTAGTCTGCTTCAAGCTGTGATCCCACATTGCATGTAGGGAGAACAATAGCAGCGCTTGGTGAATGATATAAATATTCATATTTTTTAATAATTTTCATATATTTCGTAATAGCCTATTCGGCTACATCATCAGTGAATGATTTAGCCTTATTTTATTTTATTTTAAAAATAAATATAAATCATTCACTAATGAGTTAGCTGAATGGGCTACGAAATACCTGAACATTATTTGTTAAAAAATATATGTACTTTATATAATTCATCTTAATAATTTTGATGTTATTTTTGAATTAATAGTTTAATAATATTAAATTACTACTTTTCAACTGATAATATTTGATAGTATTCAAAAAAACTTCCTAAGTGTGACAATGGTTTTAAAAGAAAAATTACAGAAAACGGTTTGTCATTGGCGCTAAGCAACAGGAATTGCAAAGGATTGCATGTACAGACAACAAAGATACTACTTGTATTATAACATCTTGTAAACACTTGCTAAGTTATCGAAATAGATCAATATATATATTATATTGGAAAATTTACAACCCCTTTTAATTGTAAATAAAACTATTCATTCAAACCATGTTTACATATTTTATAGTAACGAGTTAATTTTTTTGTTACAATAGAAGAAAATGTTAACTTTTGAATAAATAAATGATTCAAGTGAAAGCACAAATACGAAGATTTTAAATTCCCATTTTCATGTTTTACAAATTCGTTGACAGTTTTTCTGCTTCAGTTGTTCTTTGGTAAGTTAAAATGATCGCAATCTTTTCTCACAAAATTCTATTTTCAGGATAATCGTCTCGAATAATAGGATTACCATACATTTACCTCTCACTTGTGCATTCCAATTTTCTTCGTTTAATGAAGATGAATGCAATCGTTTGCAATTGTGCGGAAACCCTTTTCTAAAATAAAACAAGTTCAGAATTAAGTTTGTTTATAATGAAGTATGTCGTTGGGATCTTGCAAAATAAGTTTACATTACAGGTGAAATTACGAAACCCGAATGAATTTTTTCTAGATCTGTTTTGCGTCTAGAGGCAAACAAGAAACAAGGTTGGAAATTAGTTCGCTTAGCGCCACGATCTGAAATCAGACTCTGCAAAACCCAGGTCTTTCTATAGTCTAGACAGGGGTTTATGGAAATCCGGGTCTATAAAAGTAAAACTTCATTTCACGGTGTTACAGCCAATAAATACAGGCAACCAATCGTCTCTGTTTTAGTTAAAATACTGCAGTTTAATACAAAGATTCGATTAGTCTGCTTATACAAGATAAGATCCAGGATGTTATGCATCTAAAGTATATATGGTTTACGAAATCAGTGTGGATTCACGTGGGATCTAAGTATATATGCATATGAATGTTATTATGAATGATTTAATTAAATATAATAAATCGATCTGGAGCTACAAGATTAAAGATTTATTTCAAAATCCAACGAAAACTGGTATGAAATACTGAAGCTACAGCGTTTTATTTGGATAAAATAGATAAGTCTACCACTGTGTAAACTGACCAGACTTTTGCTAGAGGACTTTTGAAAACCCTTATTTTAGCTATCCTGTAAAAGTAACCTAACGAAATACAGAAGTCACAGCCCGTCCTAAGCACACCTGGAAAACAGTGAATATATGTAATATGCCATTCATATATCTTTCTTCAAAAGCGACTGAGAAATTAGCAGACTACTAGCTGTAGTGACCTCACTTACATGTAGCCTCCCGTAATGTAGAAGTGTGAGGATGATCCAAAAGAGGGACTCACTAGTGAGCTGAGGACATGCGGTTGATGTGAATATAAAATATAGTTCTCATGTGTTTATGATTATTACTTGTCATATTATTGCTTACATATGATGAGTAAGCGGGACTCAACAACTAGCTGAAGCACACTCTCATAAATTTAGCATTTATAGGTATCGGTTATATTCATTGTAGATAAATCTGTTGTGACTTTTCGATAAATATAATATTCATTTCCCAAATTATTAATTAAATGCATTTAATATATTTTTCATTATATATATACAAACAGTTGCAAGCAAATGGTAGGACTTTTGTAGAATAAAACAAATAAGTATATACCCTTATGTTGCAGAAAAGACTTTCTCATTTTTTCATTTTATGATTTAAAATTCAATTTCATTTCAATATTTTAACTGGCAAATCCAGAGCCATCTATTTACATGAGTTGGGACACGCTTTCGTGTGCCGCTATCATCTCCTATTGGACAGATGCCATTCACGTGTTTTTTTGGACGCCATTTTCGTACTTTTGATACCAGGGTTCTCGTTCTTTTGGCACCAGGTTTCCTGTTTTTAAGCGAAGTGCGCGGAAAAATACAAGTTTTATCAGTGAAAACAGACATAGGATTAAATTATAAATTTTTGTGTTATTATACGAAATAGTAATCGAAATAAAAGTATTGTTTACTATTCCAACTGGGGACAAGAATTAGAAAAAAGTTGTCTTTGACTTCAAAGAATAGCGTAAGAGATGTAGTCCATACTCCACAAACAACTTGTCTATTTAGCAATTCCAATAGCTTTCATCTGATTTACTCTTAAGCAACATGCTGATGAGATCGATAACAAAGTATACATTGAAGTAAATTTTTATTCATATTTTGAGAGTCCAGCAAATATGGAGAAAGACAACTAATAAATGGTTATGTTACTCTTGTTAAACGATCGCAAACCATTTCACACAATTCCAAAATGGCTGGAAAGACACAACATTCTTTTGCACATGCGCACTGCTGTGAAAAACGTGCTCAGGTCCAGGCCAAAGAAGAAAAATGGCATGAGTGTCCCAACTCTTGTAAATAGATGGCTCTGGGCAAAAAGTGTGATGTGATGCAAACCTTCCGTCTTGACAGTTGTTTTTGTTTACTGTTGGCCTTGGCCCGCATATACCTGACAGCAGACACTCATGAAGCGCATGCGTAATATGATAAGATCTTTCTCAGCGCATCACATAGTGACCTTGTAGAGCTAGGCTAGCGTTGACCCTCCGAGAGGTTTTCAATTTCCGACGAAGACAGAATTTAGCAGGCTTGAAAGATGTTTGTTTATAATATTTACTTTCTTCTACTGGATTTATTGTTATAATCGTAGCTCAAAATAAAATAAAATTCAAAGTTGATTTTATATTTGAAAAGACTTTTAAGAAATTAAACTTGAGACTGCACGTGTTGATGGTTTTACTGTCCTTCGATACCTACCAGAGAGACTCAGAGTAATACTTGTGGTATTATTTTGATGTAATAAACAGAATAAATCATGAGTGCTTCGAGATATCAATTTATTTTTTTCGTGTTCGAGTCGACATCACAATCGCTCGCAGAGCATCGATGGTGAGATATCGACTTAAAGACTCGAAAATTAAAATCCCGTATCTCCACTCGCCCATGAATTATTCTATATATATTTTACAATTATTATTGACTAAGGCCAAGGTTTCCTGAGATTTATAAGGTGTGAATTCAATAACAATTTCATTATAGTAATTTATCTAATTCCTAGATCCGTTGTTGCAATGGTTGGTATATCAAACTTGGTTTGTTTGGCATTTTACATTGCTGCAGCAGAATGGGGAAATACTGCTTATGCAGAAGATTTTACTACAGTTTATGAAACGGCAGTTGGTTTCTACCTCGAAGACAATCCATTTCAGAATTACGGCGCCATTGTTCAAACAGAATGCTTGATGATCTGTGAAAATATTCAACATTGTGGATATTTGAATATCATTAAAAATGAAAGCAGTCTACAACTCCTGTGTGAGCTCTACAATGCATCTATCGTCCTTAAGCATGCTATAATAAAGTCGATGAGCAATTCAACATTCTACATCAATAAGAGAAGGTATAGCCAGGTAAGTTACAAGTATTCTTTAGTCATTTCAATTGTATTTCCATTCAATTTTCTTACCTATCGATAAAATTGATAATTAGCAACTTTAGAGATTTTAATATGACTATTTCTATTTCTCTAAAGGAAATCATGAGGAACGATAAAATTAAATTCATCTTCATCTGTTCTGTGTGATTCCTATTAAATGATGATCATGAATGCAATCCTAATACTTCAAATAACATCATAATATATATGGCTGTACGCAGTCTAACTTCCTTACAGCTTTATGGAGGCTATACATATAATCTTTTAATCTCCGATGTTGCAAACTTTTTTCTCGACACTTGGGCTTATTATTGACTGATTTTGGTTTGAATATATTTCGTAACTTAATTATCATTATTCTCAGGGAGACGATTGTCTTACTTTGAAAAATGATGGTATAGATTCAAATGGCTTTTATTCGATAAGACCATGGAAAGAACAAGATTCAATCAACGCATATTGTGACATGGAAACTGACGGTGGAGGTATGAAATATATTTATCACAATGTTTTCTGAATTTCCTGTTTGCATGTTTTTGTAATATATTTAATGGTTAACATCATCATCATTAGTTTAATTATTTTGTTGAGAATCCAAAAGCAATTTCAACCAATTCTCATTTGATTTGATTTTCAATTAATGTCTGTGTTGATGGACAACTTGGACGAATTTTCAAATTTGTTTGAAATATAGCAAGGGACGGCTTTATTCTTCATCCTTCAACCCGGGAGGACCTTCCATTGCGCTTCGACAGGGTTGTTCAAATGGTACTTTGGCAGAATGACCATAAAATTTTTTCGCATAATGAAAAGATACCCCAATTATAATTTTATGAATGGCAGATTCAATAAAAAAAAATGAAAAAAGACATTTTATAGGCAAAATTTTTTTTCACAATGAAATACTTGCAAAGGTGTCAAAAAGATACCTCAAAAAAAATAATGACTAAGCATAGCCCAAAAATGTTGTTGGGATTTTTAAAAGGTGCCCTTGATATTTGAACGTCCCTTTATACCCAAAATATAGAAGTTACCCCCGGGCCCTTCACATCCAAGTAAGAGTTTGAACTCTCAGCCAATCGGTAAAATCTATCACTCCATACGTCATTAGGAGTGTAGCAGACGATTCTGTATTCTGACCCCTCAAAACGAGCTGGAGAGCCTTTTTCAGAATTCTTACATGCCTTCTATGAGTCTAACACCACAACTATTGAAAACCGTACATCCGTAATAAATTATGTGGTACTGAACGTGATACTGTTGTAAAGCAGAAGTATAGACATTTAAAGGGGAGTATCTTACTTGCTTGTTTAACGCATAGATAGTTTTGGTTTATTCAGAGCGGGAAGACTCATCATGTTTGGTATAAGTAAAACATTTACAATGAAAATTACTACATGTAGAGTGTTTTCACAAATCCCCAATGAGTCCACCAAGAAATATTTAATGAAAAGAGTAGTAACCCGAGTTGTGTATTTTGAACCTGTATTTTGAAACAGCCATGACCCAGGGATGTATTGTTTATGCCACATCAACATGGTCGTGGTAAAGAAGCAAAAGAAGCAAAAAGAAACCGCTCGCTGAAACACGTCCGTAAGCCTCACCATAATGCGTGGTGACAGTGGAGATATCATTTGAAAATAAGGAAAGCCAAATCCCGATAATAGAATCTTGGTTTACCCCTTTCGAAATGCTCATTAGGGAAGATTTAGCTTCACCTCTTATAATGGTTTGCTCTATATCAGACAAATAAGATTCAAACCATTATAACTCCTTGTACGAAAATCGTAACATTATTACTTCTTTATGAAATCTTATGATCAACTGTATCAAAAGCTTAAATTGAGACTAACTACACCAATCATCTCAGAGCTATTTAAGGCACCATAAAAAGCTCACAGCAGTTTAGAACTCTTGATAGGTGGATAACTGTCGTGGCGGTTTGAACCTAATTCAATGCGATTAAATACATTGAATGTATTTTTAGAATGATGCGTATCATCAAACATGTGTTATTCGAAGAATTTGAAATTACTGGGAAGATTGAGATGGGCGATAATTATTCTGTCCTTTCTTACTCTTTGCTTTGTGTAAAGCAATGCCTCTTGCAATTTCTAGGCTACTTAGAAATTTTCCTGATAAACCGGGAAACTATAAAATGGTGTTCTAGGTCAGGTTGAAATTCGGAAACAAAGGTTCTGAACAATTTTGTTTGAATAGTGTAAATTCCAGATCGCATTTTATATGAGAATGATGAAATTATATTTTGATGCCTATTTTATCTAAACTAGTGAAAGTAAAGGGTCAAATGTTACGATTTTTTTAAAAGTGAAGCCAAGAAATAGTTATCTTACCAGAGAGAGTATAACCAATGCTTGCGAACTTTTGATTGAAACTGTTGACAATCTATAGAATATCAGATACCCGTTGCTCCATTAACTACCAAAGATTCCAAACTCTTGCTTTTTTTCTTTTTTTAGTAAAAGTTCCCTTAAACACTCCCATATGCCTTTCATATTTCATACGTTCCAAGTTATTTTTATTTATCCTATATCAATCAGGCTTATTGATAAATACTCGGTATATACTTACATGTTTTACATGAAAGGGTTTTTTATGCTGGGTTATACGAAATTTCTGTCGCAACGACACTTCAGGGTTCTGGAGTTGAACGTAGCAATACGATTAGGCGTAGAGGGTCTTTTCGCTGAAGGAGATAATGTGCTATCTCCATTTGGAACTCGATTGCGAGATCGCAGTTCTGATCCAATAAAACTTGACGCCTTCGGTTTGTGACGATTTCTGTTTCTATTACGATGTTCTGAGTTACGCTTTCTTCTTGCAGCAAGTGCTTTCTGAGAACGGAAACCTCGTCGACAAAACCTTGGCTTAAGTTTTAATTGGGGAGGTGGAATGATGGTAATTTTCTGGCTAGCGCAGCAACTAATAAAAGTGCGCGTAAAGGCCAATAAAACTTCAAACAGAAACCGCGCGCCGAAACACGTCCGTTCTTTATGAAAGCCTCAGCTCAACGTGAGAGGGACGGCACATTCCTATAATGTGACTGTCTATACTGCTACTACTAATACTACTATACGAAATTTAAATTATCAACTCCAATGAAGTTTCCGACCAAATTGATTACAATGATAATAAACATAATTAGAAATGATTAGCGTCATCAATTTCTACATTTCATTTCATTTTTTTTCATTTTTTATTTGTAATAAATAAACCATCAGATGTATTTTTTACAGGCAAGCAAAGGGAAATTATATATTAATGTAACTTACACTGATGTGCAGCCTAATGAGAGTGCTTACAGTAGCTACTTAAATCAAAATTATCCAATTTAAAACTAAAATTTTCTAGGGCGGAAGAGGTCACAATGTCTTCCGTTAATTGGTTCCATAAGGGAAATTTACGGTAAGAAAATGAGTAAAAGATGCAATTGTTTACAGGCGGTGAACATGCAACGAATTGCATGGAATGTTCTCGCAGATTACTGATGTTACGTTTTTTTAAAAAGTGACTAGGGAAGACAATTAGATTATTAATAAGTTTTTACACCATGCATAAATCATATTTAATCCTGCGAATTTCTAAAGATTCTAAATTAAATAAGGCTGAACGAAAGTGATAGCCATCATCTTTAAATTTTGCTCTGTAACACAGATTTTGTGAAGCGTCTTTGAGCAGATTCAATAAGATCAATGTCTTTGTTTAAGTAAGGACTCCATAGCTGTGTGTCTTTTTCTAAGAGGGGTCGTGCACACGTAGTAGAAGCTTTGATTAATAATTTTGCATTGCGTGATGTAAAGCATTTCAGTAGAAGATACGATCTTGATTTAGCTTTTGCGTTGATAGATGAACAATGAAAAGAAAATTTTAGATATGAAGTAACAATGAGGCCAAGGTCACGAAGTTTAACTGTTTGCTTCAGTTTATTGCTACCGAGAAAATAATCAACTTCATTAGCGTTGGTTGCACCAAAGGAGATTGTGCTACATTTGTCATAAGCAATCTTCAGTTGCCAGCTTTCAGCCCATGTTGTAAACTTATCTAACGTAGTGGTGAGATCATTTACAGGGGAAGAATCTTTTCGAGCGATTGAAAACTTTGCATCATCTGCAAACAGAAGCACTTCACACAACCCATCCAAATAGCTCTCGATGTCGTTAATATAAAGTAAAAAGAGTAACGGTCCCAAAACAGAACCCTGTGGGACACCGCTGGAAACTGGGAGGGGACAGGAAAGTTCATTAGAGACGATGACGCTTTGAGAACGACCAGAAAGAAAGGATTTAATCCATTCAAAAAGTTCAAATTTTATGCCATAAGATTTTAATTTGGTTAAGAGTTTTGAATGTGTGACAAAATCAAATGCTTTAGCGAAGTCGATATACACAACATCGACACGTGAGCGCTTGTTTATGGACTCATAAAAATCATTTAAGGTCTTTAACAGTTGACTGCAAAATATTATATTTATACAGTGTTTTTGCCTAAGATATCTTATGAATTGTAAAATAGGATGGACACTGATTCAAAAAAGATTTGATGGAAGTCTCAATTTTAATCGCACATGGGACGAATATAAAAACGGTTTCAGAAATTCGATTGGTGAATTTTGGCTTGGTTTAGAATCTGCACATGCGTTGATGAAGTATGGAAATATGACCTTGCGTTTTGACCTCTGGCATGAAGATGAGTACAGGTACATGGAATACTACGAGGCTACAATTTCAAATGAGACTGATCAGTATCGATTGGATTTCAATGGAATGTCAGGTACAGTGATGATAGTTATAATATTAAACCAAAAAGAATACTTTAAAAGGGGATAGTGATGCATTCGAAGAAGGTATCAATTTTAAACTATTATGTGGACGTAATTAGAATCATTATTTCTAGATAATTATTATAAAAATAAAATATATTATATAAATTTGAAATTATTTTTCATATTCCTATTGCAAAGCATAATAGTGCTACATCCAGATTGTGTATGTAAAAATAAGTCATGGATTTCGATTTAAATACTACCACTAAATAACTAATTAGAAACCAGTTAATAACTAGATAGTAAATTCAAATTTAACCTGCATTCAAGGGAAAACGAGATTAAACTTCAAAATTTTGATTCTATGAAATGATAAATCAGCAGTACTCCAAGAAATCATGACAAAAAATTCGCGCCAAACTGTTGAGCTATATAATCATTACGTAATCATTAACCAATCAAAATGAGACTTTTTTATTTTGGTAACATGAAAATTCCTATAAACAGAAGTATTTTTGTATGGCAGATCAAAAGGTACAACATTTACCTAAAGGAGATGCTTTTATCTTTTAAAAGGAGATGCTGGTGACTCAATGAGTTTAAAAAGCAAAGGTATGATGTTCTCTGTGTACGAAAGAGATAACGATAAATCTAATGATGGACATTGTGCAAAAGTTTATGGCAGTGGATGGTGGTTTGGGTATTGTCATAATGCAAACATGAATGGAAAATATCTCAATGGCCAATATTCTGATAGTGGAATGATATGGAAAGAATTTAAGGATAAGATTTCATTAACAAAGTCACAGATGAAAGTTAAAAGAAATGGTTAAAGCAAT
Organism: Haliclystus octoradiatus; assembly: GCA_916610825.1. Taxonomy (NCBI): domain Eukaryota; kingdom Metazoa; phylum Cnidaria; class Staurozoa; order Stauromedusae; family Haliclystidae; genus Haliclystus; species Haliclystus octoradiatus. Next base: position 34,264,956 of record OU744448.1, on the reverse strand, counting down.
AACAGTATACTTCTTTACATTACACTGTGTCACAGTCAAGTGTCACAATCTACCACATTAAAGCATCAATTATACCCTTTATACATAGACATCATACATATGGAAAGAATTATGTATGTGAAATTTGAAGACTAATCAACATTAAACACTGCATGGGTGGAATATATTACCAATGCACTTTATGGGTACTTTATATAGATTTAAGTTATTAACACTCAACAATATAATTCAATTATAAAAAGTATTGTGATAACATACAATTAAGAACTTGACTTAGATATTTATCATCTCGATAAACATTATATCATATGATTTTACTTGGCATTTGATCTATTTCCTTGTTTATATCATTCAGTCTTTCAGCGTTTTTATATTTTAATTTCTTTCTGCTTTCCAACAAATTCTGTTATAAAAGATTCTACAGTATAGAATACAGAAAGACATTGAAGAACACTATCTCTATTCAACAAACAAGTATACGACCGTTCAAAGAAGTTTCTGTTTAGTTTTTAGACCTTGTAGTCGACGACGCGGAATTTTTTCCGTAAACAATCGAAAGCATCCTTAGTCTCACATCAGCGTGTAGCCTCGCAAATTTACCAGAAACATTTTGCGCGCGAATGCAAATACTTTGTATACATGTTGAAGACATCTCCTCTTCTTAGGCACTGGGATCTATCTCCTTTCTTCAAATGAAATTCTAGATCATCAACACATGACTCTCTTAAATTTTTTAAAAACTCTTTATGAGCAGTTGAAGGTATCATTCCTTCATTGCTAAAAAGCTCTTCAAAGGTTTGAATTGTGGAGGTAGGTATATCTCTGTGATTTAAAGCCTGTAGGGAGTGGATGGGATGGTTATGGTTCCATTCAAGTGTAATTGTGAAAGGAAAAGGAGTATTATCATCTTTTAACTTTTTTATTGTCAGTTTAAATGGACAATTGGTATTTTTATACCTTTTCAATGGGTTTTGAGATGATACTAATGCTGTGTTACTTGTTGCTGCATAACGTGTGTTGTAGTGGCAACGAAAGGTCTTGTCCAAATCATATTTGCTTTTTATCCCAAGAGCTCTACTGGTTGCAATTTTCAAAGTTTCCTCAGTCTTTTTATTGTACGATATGATGAACTCATCAACAGAATTATTTGGAAATTTGCACTCGCACTGTGCTGTGAAACAGGTGGTTGTTCCTTTCACTTCAATGAACTTGATATCATCTTCTTGGACAGGAAGCAAGTCAAGTACGCATGATCTAAGCTCTTCTGTATCTTTCATACCAACAAATAGATCAGTAACTAGCGTTTCATTCCTCAAAGTGGATGACATCTCCTGACTGTAAATGCACAAAGAAACCATCACGAATTTGGGAAAGATAAAGCGTATAATTAATTTAAATGAAGATTCATGATATTTTGAACTTATCTTGCTTTTGCTTACAATTATATATATATATATATACACTAGTAAATATAGATTTATCTGAACATCACATTGCTCAATACCAATAAGTCATTGGCAGAGCTATTCCATAATAAATAAACACAGATATGAACGTCTGATTTTTGCTTTTCTAATGCAGTACAAAACAGCAATCAACAATATGCAATACTTTCGACAGGGATTAGCCTAGACCAAAATGCACAATTGCGAAATCACGAAATCGAGAAGACAGGATACATATCTGTATAAATTGCTTCGATTTGAAGACCACTCCAAGCTTCAATGCATTAATAAAAGTGTGTTGAAGATAAACATGTATAATATGTATGTAAATATTGGAAAAAACAGCTAGCCTACACAACAGGACTAAACAATCCCAAAAACAAAAGTCGATTAAAACAAAACTCAGTTAAATTGAGGTTCAGAAGATATAATTTATTTTAAATATACTCACAAATTGATATTAAACTATGAAAATACAATTGGTCAATCAATAATGTAATTCACATTTAGACATCGAAGGAAGGAAACTATTTTGCATTCGCGCGCAAAGTGTTTCTGGTACATTGGCGAGGCTACACGCTGATGTGAGACTAAGGATGCTTTCGATTGTTTACGGAAAAAAATTCCCCCGTAGTCGACCACAAACTTGTAAATTGAAAACTATATACAAATAGGTAATATCTGCAAAATGTCAGAAGATAGCTCCTCTGTCTTGGTCTCTGTCAATTCTACAAATAAGAATTGAGATTTATCCCAAACTGAAATTGATAAACCATACTATTTTCTCGAGCTTTCTGTCGTGTCTTTCCGTGGCAACAGCCACGAGGACAATCCTCTGACGTGGGCGCTGACGTCTCTTTCCAGAGGATTAGCCTCGTTTCTTGTAATCAGAACAACAAAACAAAGCAAAGGCTGCTGGTCATTCGAAACTCTTTAAATCAATAATTCATAAACATTGAATCACATATTTCCACATAATAGCGTCTTCCAAGTCCCAATATTCATTGTGGAACATACTAGAATAAAAACTCTGTACAACTCCGATAGATGATATGATGTGGGATACTGTATCACGGCTATTATATGTAAAAGTTAACAAATGATGTGTTTTCATTTCTCGTAAAAAGAACTTGAATTTGATAAAAACGTTTCCGTATAATAATAAAAAATTCCATACAAGGAAAAAATGGTAGTATAATTGAAATGAGCACGAACTGCTTATTCTAAAAACAATCAGAATGCTAAGAAAGACTAAAGTACTAGTACTCTTGAAATGAGAAAGATTTCCCTATTTTTAAGGACGCATCAAAATTCTTACCAAGAAAATAATACTAGCAATCTTGAAATAAGAACGATATACTTGGTATAAGAATCAATAGTTTTAAAACAAGTAAAATCCTCTTGATAAGAATGACGTTTCTCCTATGTATAGTGTTATGCCACATCAACATGGCCGATATGAAAAGCCTTTCAGATAATCATAATTAATATAATCATAATATCAAATAATTTGTATATTGATAAAACTCTTTTGTACTTAACATTTTTGATAAGACGTGTTTATTGTCTTTCTGTGCATTGACAAAATCCATTAAGGTTTCTTTAAAGTAAGGTCACGTCAAATTACTTAAATACTTCGACTATTCACCCTTTAATCACAAATTAGTTCTTGTTCTCCAGTGTGAGTTTTTTTATTTCCACTTAAGTTAGTTTTTGTAGTGTCTGTGTTTATTGTAATAGATTTATGAATTTAAATCTAATGAGAAAGAAGTTTCATACATGTACGTCAATAAGTTAAAAGCATTTGATTGAATAAAGGCTTTCTACACTGCCTCATGCATACGCTTTTTCTCCAGTGTGTTGTCTGTGCAATTGAATGATAAGCTCGAGTAAAGCATTTTTCTCATTGATCACACACATAAGGTCTTTCTTCAGTGTCATTTCGTTTATGCATAGTTAAATTAGCAGAGTTGGCAAATACTTTTTCGCATTGACCAACAATAAAACGATTCCATCATGTGTGAGTTTGTTTGTGTTTAGTTAAATAACAAGAGTTAGAGAAGGATTTTCCACAATGCTCACAAAAATAAGTTTTTTTTTCCTGTATGAGATTGTTTATGTACAATTAAATTAGATGATTATCCAACGCCTTTCCCACATTGTTTACACACATAAGGGTTTCTCCTGTATGAGTTCCTATATGTATAGTTGAAGTGGATGAACTAGTAAAGCATTGTTCACACACCTCATAATAATATTTTTCCTGCATGAATTTTTTTTATGTTTGGTTAAATAACCAGAATTAGAGAAGGATTTTCCACATTGCTCACACACACAAGGTTTTTTTCCTGTATGAATTTGTTTACGTGTAATTAAATTAGATGATTGATGAAAGCCTTTTCCGCATTGTTCACACACATAAGGCCTTTCTCCTGGATGAGTTCGTAGATGTATAGTTAAAGTGGATGAAGTAGGAAAACATTTTCCGCATTGTCCACACACATGAGGTTTTTCTCCCGTATGAGTTTGTATATGTGAAGTTAAATTAGAGGAATGAATAAATCCCTTTCCACATTATTCACACACATAAGGTTTTTCTCCTGTATGAATTCGTAAATTTCTAGTTAAATAACCTAAGTTAGAAAAGGAATTTCCACATTGTCCACACACATAAGCTTTTTCATCTGAATGAGTTTGTATATGCACAGCTAAATTCGATGAATGACTAAAGCCTTTTCCACATTGTTCACACACATAAGGTTTTTCTCCTGTATGAGTTCGTCTATGCATATTTAGAGCACCTGATTGAGCGAAGCCTTTTCCACATTGATCACACACATAAGGTCTTTCTCCTGTATGAGCTCGTATATGTGCAATCAAAATGCATGAACGAGTAAAACATTTTCCACATTGTTCACACACATAAGGTTTTTTTCCTGTATGAGTTCGTTTATGTATATTTAGAGCACCTGATTTAGCGAAGCCTTTTCCACATTGTTGACATAAGTAAGGTTTTTCTCCTGTAAGATATTCTTTATGTATAGTTGGATGATTTGAGTTAGTGAACGCTTTTCCAGATTTTTCAAACACACAAGGATTTTCTTCTGTGAGAATTCGTTCATGCTTAGTTAAATCATTTGAGCTGGAAAAGGATTTTCAACATTGTTCACAAATATAAGCTTTTTCTCCTGCATGAGTTTGTTCATGTATACTTAAATTACCTGGTCGCGTAAAGCTCTTTCCACATTGTTGACACAAGTAAGGTTTTTTCGCTGTATGAATTTGTTTATGTTTGGTTAAATAACCAGAATTAAAGAAGGGTTTTCCACATTGCTCACACACATAAGGTTTTCCTCATGTATGAGTTCGTTCATGTATATTTAGAGCACCTGATTTAGCGAAGCCTTTTCCACATTGTTGACATGAGTAAATTTTTTCTCCTGTAAGACATTCTTTATGTATAGTTAGATGATTTGAGTTAGTGAACGCCTTTCCAGACTGTTCAAACACACAAGGTTTATCTTCTGTATGGATTCGTTTATGCTTAGTTAAATCATCTGAGCTAGAAAAGGATTTTCCGCATTGTTCGCAAATATAAGCTTTTTCTCCTGTATGAGTTCTTTCATGTATACCTAAATCACCTGGTCGCATAAAGCCTTCTCCACATTGTTGATGCAAGTAAGGTTTTTCTGCTGTATGGATTCGTTTATGTTTGGTTAAATAACCAGAATTAGAGAAGGATTTTCCACATTGCTCACACACACAAGGTTTTTCTCCTGTATGAATTTGTTTATGTGTAATTAAATTAGATGATTGATGAAAGCCTTTTCCGCATTGTTCACACACATAAGGCCTTTCTCCTGTATGAGTTCGTAGATGTATAGTTAAAGTGGATGAAGTAGTAAAACATTTTCCACATTGTCCACACACATGAGGTTTTTCTCCCGTATGAGTTTGTATATGTGCAGTTAAATTAGAGGAATGAATAAATCCCTTTCCACATTGTTCACACACAACGTTTTTCTCCTGAATGAATTTGTAAATGTCTAGTTAAATAACCTAAGTTAGAAAAGGATTTTCCACATTGTCCACACACATAAGCTTTCTCATCTGAATGAGTTTGTATATGCACAGCTAAATTGGAAGAATGGCTAAAGCATTTTCCACATTGTTCACACACATAAGGTTTTTCTCCTGTATGAGTTCGTCTATGCATATTTAGAGCACCTGATTGAGCGAAGCCTTTTCCACATTGTTCACACACATAAGGTCTTTATCCTGTATGAGTTCGTATATGTGCAATCAAAATGCATGAACGAGTAAAACATTTTCCACATTGTTCACACACATAAGGTTTTTTTCCTGTATGAGTTCGTTTATGTATATTTAGAGCACCTGATTTAGCGAAGCCTTTTCCACATTGTTGACATAAGTAAGGTTTTTCTCCTGTAAGACATTCTCTATGTATAGTTAGATGAATTGAGTTAGTGAACGCTTTTCCAGATTGTTCATACACACTAGGATTTTTTTCTGTGTGAATTCGTTCATGCTTAGTTAAATCATTTGAGCTAGAAAAGGATTTTCCACATTGTTCACAAATATAAGCTTTTTCTACTGCATGAGTTCGTTCATGTATACTTAAATCACCTAGTTGCATAAAGCTTTTTCCACATTGTTGACACAAGTAAGGTTTTTTCGCTGTATGAATTTGTTTATGTTTGGTTAAATAACCAGAATTAGAGAAGGATTTTCCGCATTGCTCACACACATAAGATTTTTCTCCTGTATGCGTTTGTATATATTTAGTTACATCATCTGAGCTAGTAACAGCTTTTCTAAATCCTTGATCTGCATCAGGTTTTTCTCCAGTATGAGTTTGAGTGTGAATTTTTAAATTATTTGAGTTAGTAAATACTTTTCCACATTCTTCACACACATAACGATCTTCACATGCTTTCTGTTTTCCTTTGTTCAAATATGTTAGTTCTTTGACTTCCTGTTTCTTCGACAATCTATTTCCGTTCATATTAATAGAAGAATTGGTTTCGTCGACAACTTTCCCTGTAAGCCGATTTACTGTTGTTATTTGTTTTTTATCTGCTATATTAGAAATAGTACAAAGTGCTTGTATTGGTTTTTTCATGCAATGATGTTGATGATGCCTACAGTATGACTCTGTTGAGAACGCCAATGAACAATAAATGCAAGGATAACCTGTGCGAATAAAAAAAGCGCACATAGTCATCAACAATCAGACACATGGAACAAATTATCAACTATTCAACATGTCAAGCATCAATCAGTGCCAATCAAATTTTCTCAATCACATAAATTATTATGAAATCATTGAATTTAATTCCAATCACTGATTGTTCGCAGTCAATGTTTGTATCAGGCTATGTGAAATTGAAAACTACTGCTTTTGATTCGAAACCACAGACTAGTAATAGAAATGGAATGACTTTCAGTACACTTATGCCATTTTTTATTCTTTATAAAAATGACTAGTTTTTCTATCATTTTCAAATAATTAAACAAATGATAATTCACGTTTGAAAGAAAACAAATGTCGGACATGGTATCTATTTCTGTGCTAGAGGCGTTTTTCCTGACCACATTTCGTCTCCATGGAAATAATTGCTATTTTGATTTTGCAATATGGAAGTCAATTTGCATAACAAAGGGAATAAATTCAGGTAAGTAATAGCAGTAGCTTAATTAATAGTTTAAAGAGCTTTTTGGGAAACAACAGTTTGGACAGAATATTTTTCTATCTGTACATCTTACTATTATGTTGCTGCATTGCGCTACTTTTTCCCTATCAGAATTGGCCTTGAACACTGTATTTTTGAGATTCCAGTGTCCCTTTTTTGAAACAAAAAAAGAACAAAAATATATACGACAAGTAACATTCTACGTTTTAGAGTTGTTTTACTCTTTTTTTATTGATTATTTAACTGTTCATCCCAACACTTCTAGCTACTTTTCTTATGGTAGAGCATATTACAAGAATTAGTATATACCATCCTTCAACACTTTCTAGCAGCTATTTATCAAATCTGATGAATCGAATGATTATCAAATGATTATCGTGTTGCTACGCAACAATGTTGGAACTCGGTTTGAAAATGACAGCAATACATGAATGAATGAATACATGCTTTATTTTTGGAAATACTGTAATAATTGAAGAATGCAAAAGAAGGAAAATCTATTCAATAACATTAAAATATTGTTTGTACATAACACTCAGAGTGACTCTATTCGCTCCCTGCTCCTTCTGAAAAATACAAACAATAGTTTAATGTAATTGAATAGATGTTATTTCTTCTGCATTGTTTAATTATTAGCAGTTTGATAAGAAGACAAGCGATAAAATATATATGATTTTGGTGCCTTTGCGTCATTATACTAATATGACATTTTCAAACGAATCAAATTAAAAGGATAAAAATATTTAAATCACATGAATATTTATAGGTTTTAAGCTAGCTAGTTTACAGTATGTGATAACAAATTTCAACTATCACATATTTTAAATCAGCTAGCTTAAAACATATAATTTGAATTTGAAATTTCTATCCTTTTAAATTTATTCCCTTGAAAATGTCATATTAGTATAATGACGAGACGTCACAAAATCATGTCTATTTTATCGCTTGTCTTCTTATCAATATCATTATTAATATTATTATTGATACATTTTAATTGTTATAATACTACTAGAAATTAGGCAATAAAAAAGAAAGGAAACCTATTCAATTACAAATGTGCTATTATGACTACTTTACAAAAGGAGTCGAGAACGGATAGAGTCACTCTGAGTCTTGATTGTCGGTTTTCTTTTATGGATGATTAACATTTTTTGGAACAAACAATCAGATTTATTGCTGCATTTTCTCACTACTGAAAATAAATGTTGCGATTTATACATAGCTTTTTTTGTGTAAAAATAAATGTCTTCCGATCCACCGTGTTCGGAAATCCATTGGTTAAAGTGCCGGAATCTGAAACCGACATAACTCGCATCACATCATCACACTTACATTCATCTACAACACATTAACGAGACAATAAAATTAGTCTCGGTCCATAGACTTTAAGTTCATCCAACTCATCAAATTTTTCACTCTGAAAAGTTTTTTATAACTTCTTCTGAAAACTCCTCTTTCCTTCTGACACACATATCGTTACATCTCTATAATGTTAACTCAACATGTACATGATCCCAGTCAATCAATTTCAGTTTGGATTAATATTACAGTACATTTTCTTTACAAAAGGGGAAATGTGATGCAGACCATTGTGATCTTGCATTAAATTTGTGAAAATTATGTTGAATTAATAGGCAGTTCTGCTCAAACAAAATACAAGTTTGACGTGAAGCTGGAAAATGTCATTGTTGCTGGAATAATTTGTTTAGAACAGTAAAGTTCTGCACTATATACTTTTCAATTAGAGGGGTGACTAGACATTAGCCTATAAATCGCTGCTTCCTCTAAAAGTAAATTCTGAAAGTGACTACTCTCCTGAAGCAACAATAATAATAATAATAATAATAATAATAATAATAATAATAATAATAATAATAATAATAATAATAATAATAATAATAATAATAATAATAATAATAATAATAATAATAATAATAATAATAATAATAATAATAATAATAATAATAATATAATAATAATAATAATAATAATAATAATAATAATAATAATAATAATAATAATAATAATAATAATAATAATAATAATAATAATAATAATAATAATAATAATAATAATAATAATAATAATAATAATAATAATAATAATAATAATAATAATAATAATAATAATAATAATAATAATAATAATAATAATAATAATTAATTAATTAATTAAAGTCCTTAACTATATAAAATAAATATTCTAAGGACTGTACAGTAAGGTAATCATGATATTTACAAATTATAAGCTTTTTTAAAGTAGTATGTCTTCAAAGAAGATTTAAAATGTTCTAATGTTGATAGTTTCCTAATTAGAAGTGGCAGTTGTTCCATAGGAACGGAGCAGAAGATTTAAAGGAGCGAGCTCCCGATGTTTTACACTTATACACCGGTACATTTAACAATAAGTCACTATTGGACCTCAGTGTTCTATTCAATGTATACCAGCTGATAATCTCTTTCAAATACAAAGGTGCATCTCCTTTCATGCATTTAAATACCAACACTAAGATCTTAAACATTATGCGGTATTTGACTGGCAGCCAATGGAGTTCAACCATAGCAGATGCAATGTGGTCGAACTGCAATAGGCTGCAAGCCGCATGTATAGATGTCAAATACATCCTACTTGATAATTTGGATGGAATAAGTTGTTATAGGCTATGTAACATAAAAAAATATGAACTATTAAATACATACATAGATTTCTGTCATTGGATGATTTATTTCTATTCTTCTTTTGCGTGTGCAGTTTATAGATAAAAAAAATGTAATGTAGACGGTGTCGCCCTACCGAAGGCACCCGTACCACTCTTCTATTTCTAGATGAGTGGCTTTTTTCGCTGAGAGCAATGATTTTAAACGCTCTTTGTTGATCTCAGCCGCGACACTGCAGATCAATTCAACAGAGTTCATGGCAGACAGGTATCGATTGTCAATGCGCAACGATGCGCCGCAGCTACTCACAATGCAATTCCCTCTGGACCATTCCATCCGCCATCCTCAGATGGTACTCATTTGATGTTTCAGATAAAGTCAAGGCTGAGTTGACCTTAGGGGGATTCAAACCACAGTCGATGAGATATGATCCGATCTGAAGTTCGGTTGCTCTGCCATCTGAGCTAATCCACCCAGTCTATAGATAGAATATAGAATACAATAACTGCTAATAAAAAATATTGTTTGAAATTTGGAAGCAGGATATTTTGAAACACATCATCACACAGAGATTGGATGAGTTACTAGGCCAATCATTTGAACATTTGTAGGGATGCACTGAATCTTCTGTTGGCGGGAAAAAGTTCCGTGATTCCTGTCATTTTACTGAGTCACCAAAACTGCCGGACATACATCATTAGGTTCAGCCGACTTGGTGGTTCGGGCAATGTACATTTTAATATCACAATAAAAAAGATAATTGAAGTTTAAATATCTCTCTGGAGGTGCCGATTGTAAGTGAAGAGGCGTATTCCAATTGTGGTCACATAGGTTATTTAAGTCTTTAGAAGATGTTGGGGTCACACCATGCCTTGGGTGAGAAACTGGAAAACTTAGGTGTTATATGAGACGGCTTAGCCCGATTGATGGGAAGAAAGGAACAGTTATGCCTCCTGTTTATGTGGCAGTTTTATCCCATTTCTCATCCGGCATACTGCATCGGGCTGGCCTCGCTTTTCAAGCCTCTTATCAATTTCATTTTAGTATTTTCAATTTTCCCTGTGATAAAAACAAATAAACTACAGCTGAATCTAATCTTAATGTTTTTATCTACAATTACCAAACCTGCCGGATCTACTTCATTAGGTTCAGCCGATATGATGGTTCGGGCAATATGCATTCTAACATCACAGTAAGAAAGATAATTGAAGATTAAACATAGAGAATGGGTGAGTTACTAGGCCTATCATTTTGAAACTTGGTATCGAAGTTAGAGTAAAAACAGATGATTAGCTAGCTGCTATTCTCAATCTGTTATTCTCATGTGTTCTTCAAACCTGTTTGTAGGGTATGTCGGATTTGGACTTCCAAAACTTTTGTTTGAAGTTTAATGTCTTCAAGCCACAGACAAATATAGTTTAAATGACATTCTTTATCCCCACAAGACTGAAGAGAAGAGCACACTTCTCTGACATCTGAGATCTCGGGCTGACACAAATAATAAAGCATTAAGAATAATTTCCAAAACATTATCAAATGCTTTAAGAGTTTGGAAAACTACTGATAAAGGGCGATTCCATGAGAAGTGAAACCACACAATTTTCATAGCGTCATAAATAAAGCATGGAATCCTCATAAAAGTTTTTAGTTTTCCTTACATTTATTAGATCTACTATCATGATATAAATTTTTATTAATAATATAAATTTTAATTAAAAAACAATGTTTTCTAGAGCGCGTTGAGGTGGGCGTTCGAAAATTTGTGAGAACCGAAACAACTTAAAATTCCAAATTATATGATTTTGATGGGGTTATTAAACTATAAATAATATAAAAATCACTTTTATTATGGCCTGTTAGGTAGGTTTGAATCAATAACATTTGAATTACCAGGGAATTTCTCAGAATTACATTTATGTTTCGATCCTCTCAAAGCGCTTTCAGGCAACATCGAAAGAGTCATGAAAGTGTTGCTCACTCCACAGTGCGTCGCTCATTTGAAAAATCCTTTCATATGCAAATCAGTTGGCTACTAATTAGCATTTTTGGCATTAAATATTGGCCTGCTAGTAAACCTCAGTAGATACTTTTCAGTTATCCTCATTGATTAGACTAAATACTGTTGTTGTGCTACAGTTTGAATAAAACCGTTACCAAATGACTAATTTATTACAATTGTGTTGAGACAAGTTTTTATAACAGTGTATTATTTGAGTTTTTGAAGAAGACTAGATTTCGAGTTGCATGCAAATGCATGCTTATATTGTTGTGAATCATCTGACTTAACTGTTTCAAATAAATGCATGAAGAAATCTATGTAGAAAAGATGATCGAAGCTGAAATTTAATTGAGAAAATATTCTACTTTATTTTTGCTGTTCAAAGAAGCAAAAAGTTGAGAAGTAAAAAGTGGACGCACAGGATTTGTTTACAAAATTAGGTATTATTTAAGTGGAAGTTAAGTAGCCATACACCCCGCCAAAAAAACATCAAAGAAACATTTCTTAATTCTGTTTCCTCTAACAACACTGGCACATCCCGAAAAAATTTCATTGATTATTCTTTACTCATAACGAGGTTATTCAACATATTATTCAAGCATGATTCAAGTGACTTCTGAAAAAGTATAGCATGGGAAACTATTTATCATTTCTTTACATCTTATTTTATTAATTACAGTCATGTACTTTAATTTATTATTGTCACTGATTTCCAATAATAATTTATGATCAATCATTATATAATTTCCAACTTAAGATAAGATGATAACTCATCTTTTTTTCACTTTCATATAAATATACTTGTTTTAGTTTGAATTTCATTCTGAGAATTACTACAATGAAAATACTACACAAATTATCTGTCACGTCGCAACAAAGGATTGTACTGTTTTGTATTTGCGAGACAATAAAAGTTCATTCAAGTGCGAAACTGTTTAATTAGCGCTTCAGTTGTTGCAAAACGAAACAGTTTTTATTGTTTTTTCTCAATTTAGATGTATTTACTTGAAAAATGAAGCCAGCCATATATGTAGGCCTACCCCTCTGGTTAATGACGTTTCCATCGATATGATTATTCAATATTTGATTCAATCCACTTTCTCGAAAGCAAAAACTACTTACTATTGTTTACATTTTTTTAGTTAAATACACTGATCCCATCAAACTGTTCAATCGAGTTTCATCGCATTTGAATCCTCGTTAAATCTATATGCGATCGCTCATATATAATAATAATAATTTGTTGTCGATGATGAAGTGAAAGTTTGTATGTCTATTGATTTCTATATTAATGTCTTTTCATTGCTGTAAAATTGCTGGCTATCACTATCAGTAGACATGTGAGATTTAATATGTTGAATAAATAAAAATTTCCCCAGCGTGGGTTTGTTTACAAATGTGAAATCGTTCCTATCGAATAGTTTATAAATAATTTTCAAAAACATTGGTTATATAATTTCCATTCTGACGCATGACCATACACAAAGGAAAAGATCGATCTACACTGTTGCTCAGAGACAATAGGAAGTCATTCAAGTGGGAAACTGCGCTTAGTTAGCGCTTCAGTCTGAGAAAGCATTGTTGTTGAAAATTGAAACAGTTTTCATTGGTTTTATCAACTTCGATGTATTTATTTAAGAAATGAAGCCGGCCATGTACGCCTCTGGTTAATAACGAATCCATTGATATGTGTTTCAAGTCAATTGCATCAAAAATGGCATCGTGAATCCCCGCCTTACATACGGACATACAAATGGAAATAGCGTAAATTTAAAAGTAGATGAAGACGTCAGTCACAAGTGCTTTAGGAACTTGTGGGATAGTCACAAACAATTGAAGGGTCAGTCGCAAAACATATTAGTTTATTGCCATGAATTGTTTGAGAATTTTTAGTCAACATATCTATATATTTACATCTACATTTAAAAAAAATAGAAAGCAAGGATTTTGTTTTAATTTGCGATAAGAGTAAACAGAGTTCTCCAAATATATGTTTCGGATTGACAAAATGGCGGGCATCTGTGTGGGACAGTCACAACTCTTCATCTTCTACTAATTTCTATGATTTGGCAGAAATTTGTTATTTGTTCAGTCAAAAAGAGTCCTTTCCTTAATTGTGGCCTCTAGGGAAAAACGGAATAAAGTTTTTCACAAGATTTTCGAAAAAACTATAATTTGGAGTACATAAATTGATAAATCTCTGCATAAAAACGGAATGCCATATTCCCACTTCATCAGCAAATAGATTAAGGCATGCTTATAGTTAATACTGATATTTAAATAAAATCTGAGATAGTACATTACTTTATATTTTAAAATTTATATTTCCAAGTCAAATTTAATATTCAAAGCGACAATGTATTGTAATTATTTCCATTTGAATAAAACAACAATGCTCCAATCTACTCAATAAGCTTACAATCATGCTTGAACTCCGAATGCTGACCAAGTTATGATGGTTTAAAGTTGACCTATTTGTTCTACTTTTGCCTTATCGTGTGAACTTAAGGTGTCAATATCTCGCGACAGTATCGAAATTTTTCAAAAATAATTTCGGATTTGAATTTTGGATACAAAACACTACATTTCTACAAATTTTTATCAAAATCTATTTTTTTTGTCAAATGAGTGCGTTGACTTGGCGTGGAATGACCCGTTTACAATCACGTCCAGATGCAACAGACGACGTTTGTTCTTCATTTCTAGCTGGATTAATTAATTAATTTAAAAATACATTATCAAATTGATTACTTGTGGATGTGATTGCATGAAATCAAATATTATTCATAGGAATTATAACTTGACCAAAATACACGCGGGAAGACAATTGTGTGAAAATTGAAAGCAAGTCAATGAAAACGCAACGCTAAAAAACCAATGTATTACAAATTAACTTGAACAAATATTTATTATAGATATTTGATAGAAGAGATTTTACGAGACATAATATCAAATAGACGGTTTATACATCATTTACTTATTGTAAGTTTACCAAATTTTATTTTGTCTTCATTGGAATAAACGCGTGAAATGTCGAAAATTTACGAAAACACAACACGAATGTTGTTGCCCTTGAGAGTTATTCATGTTTTAAAATGAATATTTATATCAATATACACTGCCATTCTATATATATTAAATAACGACCGGACTGCAAAGCATGGCTGCTGCACCCCTGAGATGAAAATTTTTCTTGTGATTGCCGGCCCTGAAGCTGCGGTTTCATCAAAAATAGGCAGTAAAATATTAATTTCTTGTCATTTTCATCATAATTTTTGCTGAAATGATGGATTTTGCTGCCCCGGGAGTCAAATTTGATCAGTTGCCGCCCCCGTATCTAATTTTTTTCACTGCCGCCCCCGAGAATCCGAGATCTTGCCAGACTGCAGAGTTTGTAATTTGCGCGGTTAATTTATATTTCAAATCATATTTTTGTGCGGCTGGAAGCACTGTTTTCGTTACTTTTCTCCTGTTCTGCGGCTGGATTTAGTTGAAAACGTATAGAAAATTGTAAAGTCGAGACACAATGTGCGACCAGAAAGGGGCCAGATCAATATTGAAATTCTTGTTCTGCGGCTAAGATCTTAGCCGCAAACAGCAAACTCAGCAGTCTGGAGATCTCGTTGAGATTACCAACATTTGCAGAATGGAATAACGAAGTGAATTATCTATAGCTGTTAATAAACCTGGACCTTTTCGAAATTGGAAGTTATGGTATTCGGTAGGAGACTCTCTTATCCGGGTTATCTCTACACTTTTTTGTCTGGTTAATTCGTAGGAAAGAATCACGGCCCGTGATCCACGGGCATTTATAAGTCCAGTAGCGAACATTAATAACATTATGGAAGAGAAAAGCATCTCAAAAGTGACAGTCGAAGCTGCTAACTTATGGCTTTAGCAGTTTTAATAGAGTAGCCTACATGTAGGCCTACCTACTACAAACCTACCCTGTCAAAATTGTCTTCGTAGTCTTGTCTTTTTCCATCGCATCTATCGACAATGAATTGTTAATAGGATGAAAAATATTTTTTCAACGTCATCTAGAGATGATACCAGTTTACATGGTCGTCCATTTTAATAACAAAAACAAAATCTATTATTATTATGTAAGTAGACGATAATATGATTAAAAAGCAAGGTAAGATTTGCTTATCGCTTTTTACGTAAGATTTTACGCCATTTGTACGCCATTTGCTGCAGGAATTATTTAATTGCCTCCATTTTCATAAAGGATAAACGTGCATCCGAGACTGGTACAACCTGCATGCAGACTTGGTCACATGTATTGTCCTTTTCACACTACACCAGTCTGAGGTGTACAGTTTGACTTTGAGTTTGACTCCAACTCCGGAAGGAAAATCCACATTATAGCAGGAGCCGGACTGGAGTGAGGTTTTTGCCTAGCCTCATTCCATCACGGCCCTCATTTCCGCGCGGCGCTCCAGTGAGGGCCTAATAAAATTTAAGGTCAAAAAGTGTGCCAGAAACCAAAAAGATGGTGTGCCCAATCACAGCGCACCTTGGTGTCATGCGAGTTACAGTCAGGTGTTGGTTGGTCGGCCCATCTAAGAACAATACAAGGAGGTGTGAACAGAAATTTAAATTTGCTGAATTCAGCTATTTTGAATTTCAAAATTTTGTAAACAAACTGTCAAAGAAAACTGAAAACGTCAAGTTTACGGTATTATTCTGGATAAAATTGGAGCAACAGAATTATAAATAATAGATTACATTTATCTCGAAGGACTGCATGAACATTACGAAGGTTTTTTGTGGGCGTAGAATACAAAAAAAAGGAGAAAACATCATGTTTTGACGGAGCGATCGCCATCGTTGGAAAATTGTAAGCACTTCCGTCGTTTTGAATCATGATTTAAATAATCAAAATCAAAGAAATATTTAAAATTAAAGATCAATTCTCCAACATACAGCATTACTCTAATTCAAAATTCCATTTCTCCGTAAATATATAATTAAAAATTGACAATATGACAGAATAAGCGATCGAAATATAAACTTTGGAAATGATTCAAGCAAATTTGTTTACATTTTCAGTGTTTTATTCACCAACCAGCGCTCGATAAAAATTCACGTGATACAAAGGTGCGCTGTGACTGGGCACACCATATTTTTGGTTTCTGGCACATTTTTTAAACTTTAGTTTTATTAGGCCCTCACTGGAGCGCCACGCGGAAATGAGGGCCGTGATGGAATGAGGCTAGTTTTTGCCAGTTAGGAGCAGGAGTCCGGATCGGAATCTAGAATGCAGTGCTGGTGATGTCTTAAAGCATTTCGAAGATGAAAATTGTCTAGACATTCTAGATAGAAGATTAGAAGTAAATCAAATTTCTGCATATTTAGTTTCGTATTTTAGATTATGTTAATATATTTCATTTCATTTCATTTATTTTGTCAAAATTGACAAGCAAAACAAAGGAGAGTCACATAGTATGATCTCTCACTAAAATGTAGCCTAGTTACAACTGATGTTAATAAAAATTGATATAAATTTAAGCATGCAAAATTATTGATCGATTTACATTACGTTGTTTTATAATTACTAAGTGCCGTAAATTACGAAAATACCTTGCAAAAAGATGAGAGTCTTGTCTCATCAAGACCCCTTTTAAAGGTAGAAAAACTGGCTGAGGTTACAAGTTTTTCTGATAGAGAATTCCACCAAGGTATTACACTCTACAACAAAACTGGTACCGAATACAGTCAGTTTTAGCAATACATATTGATTTTAATGTTAATGAATGTGACCTCAAGGAATATTTTGATGACTCAATTTTAAACAATTGATCAAATGGAACATCCGCAATTCCATGTAAAATTTTGTAAACAAGGGAAAGATCGGCTTTGATACGCCGAACTTCTAGCGATTCAATGTCTAATTTATTTAATCGATCTGTATAGTCAACATAATTGATATTTGCAAAACCGCAAACTCTACGGGAGCATGGTAGTCAAATCTTTTGTAGCCATTTTGAAATTTTTTATCTTGAATATAATTGGTATGAAAATGATGCAGAATTCTTTGGTATGATCATAAAAGTCAATCCGGAAAGAAAAAACATTAAAAATGTGACACCGGAACTAGTGCCAGGCTCTTTTCTTTCAAATAAAATGGGTCTTCTTAAAAAGGTCGGGTGTAAAATTGCTTTGCATAAATCTTAATTATTTTTGCTGGTAATTGTACCTTGACATATTTGCTTGGATTCTACCGTGTGCTTTTTTTGATTGGTGAAGAAACAAAAAAGTTGTAGTGTTTTGAAGTTTCAAAAAGCATGCTCCAGCTGTTTTAGAAAGTTTCTAAACATCTGATTGAATAACTTTTTTGTTTCTTCATCAATCAAAAAAAGCACACGGTAGAATCCAAGCAAATATGTCAAGGTACAATTACCAGCAAAAATAATTAAGATTTATGCAAAGCAATTTTACACCCGACCTTTTTAAGAAGACCCATTTTATTTGAAAGAAAAGAGCCTGGCACTAGTTCCGGTGTCACATTTTTAATGTTTTTTCTTTCCGGATTGACTTTTATGATCATACAAAAGAATTCTGCATCATTTTCATACCAAATATATTCAAGATAAAAAATTTCAAAATGGCTACAAAAGATTTGACTACCATGCTCTCTACGGGTAAATGACCTTTGCACACTTTCAAGTAATTTGATGTCTTTAGCCAAATGCGGATATGATGTACATAATTCTATTTGCTTAATTCGGGATTGATAAATCCATTTTCGAACATTTTACAGGAGTTTCTCTGCAATAATTTGGAGCTTGAGTCGGAGTTAGTCTACTTTTCTTACATTTTCGGAGCCGGACTTAGAGTCAAACGCTTCTATTAGGACTTTTTCCGGATTCGAGGTCTGAAAAATCCGACTCCGTGCACCTCTGCATTACACACATTTAACCCGAGTTCGACCCAGTACGCTCTGAGCTACGCTAAGCTGGGTTAGTTCGATTTTGTTCGCACTAGCTCTAGTAAAGCAAGGTCAAACTAGGGTCAGACTAATGCACATAAAATAATTTTCGACGTCTACGTTTTTATAACTCTCATTTCGATCATACTAAAACAATGTATGTATGTATTTTTCCCACTTACGTACAGCCGTTTACAATAACAATATTTATTTTTATATACAACCAATATTCAATAATAATTATCTATTTAGGATACAATAAGGTTATAATTCAACACTATTAAGGTGCCGTTTAAAAGAAGACACACTTTTTGAAGTTAAACATGCATCAGGTAGAGTGTATAACATGGTGAGAAAACTGATATTTTACTACTTCCAGTTTTGGAATTGTTAATTGTTTCAACTTTAAAGAGTTACCACGCATATTGTATTTACTACTATCAAAAGTCCCAAATTTTTTGATATCAAGATCTAGCATATTGTGAGTTATTTTGAACATAATTATTAGGTCATTTTTTATCCTACGTGTTTCTGATGTTTCTACGTGTGTGTGTTTAATGATTCCAAATTGAACGTTTGAAGGCGTTCTGGATACGTCTCCACAGTCTGATTTCATTTAGAAAACTTTTGAGAAAGTCGGGTCAATTTAGCAGCTTTTGAAAAGACTGCTTCAGAACATGAAAAAACACACGTCAGACAAAAACAGATCTGTTGTGCAAGAGTTGCCATCGTTAGCCCAGGGCTTTAGAGAAAATCTAGGAACTACCTACATACATTTCATATAAAAGTTCATACCATATTTCTTAATAAATAATGTTGTTCGTATTTGAGGATGACATTCATGTTGTAGTATTGTTTTTATCTATGTCTCTTATCCATGTTTGTGAGACAGTTTGTAATAAAACGTAAAAGCTATTGAAGCTATGGTAAACTTATGTTTTGCTGTGCAAACTGTTTTCCAACTTGAGCAAATGCACACTTTGTCAGACTGATAACTGTTCCCAGATTAGTCATACACATGGTATTATCTACATCATGTGTTCGTTTGTGAAATTTCAAGTGACTCACTTGGATAAATTTCATTCCGCATTCATCGCACGGATAAGGTTTCTCTCCACTGTGAATTCCGTCACGACATTTCAAAGAAGTCGAGCAGCTAAAACATCATCCACAGTGATCACACACGTAAGTTTTTTCTCCAATATGAGCTATTTTATGTTTTTTCAAACTACCCAACTTGTTGAACTGTTTTCCACATTGATCACACAGAAAAGATTTCTCTACTGTGTGAGTTCGTTTGTGATGTTTCAAGTGACCTATTTGGTTAAACTTTTTTCCGCATTCATCACACCAATAAGGTCTTTCTCCAGTGTGAGTTCGTTCATGAATTTTCAAATTACCAAGTCGGTTGAACTGCTTCCCACATAGATCACACAAATAAGGTTTTTCGCCGGTGTGAATTCTTTCATGACTTTTCAAAGAAGTCGAGCAGCTAAAACATCCTCCACATTGATCACACACGTACGTTTTTTCTCCAATATGAGCTATTTTATGCTTTTTCAAATTACCCAACTTGTTGAACTGTTTTCCACATTGATCACACAGAAAAGAATTCTCTACTGAGTGAGTTCGTTTGTGATGTTTCAAGTGACCTAATTGGTTAAACTTTTTTCCGCATTCATCACACGAATAAGGTCTTTCTCCAGTGTGAGTTCGTTCATGAACTTTCAAATTACCAAGTCGGTTGAACTGCTTCCCACATAGATCACACAAATAAGGTTTTTCGCCGGTGTGAATTCTTTCATGACTTTTCAAAGAAGTCGAGCAGCTAAAACATCCTCCACATTGATCACACACGTAACTTTTTTCTCCAATATGAGCTATTTTATGTTTTTTCAAATTACCCAACTGGTTGAACTGTTTTCCACATTGATCACACCGAAAAGATTTTTCTCCACTGTGAACTCGTTTGTGATGTTTCAAGTGACCCAATTGGTTGAATCTTTTACTGCATTCATCACACGAATAAGGTTTTTCTCCAGTGTGAATTCTTTCATGAACCTTCAAGTTACCCAATCGATTGAATTGTTTTCCGCATTGATCACATAAAAAATATTTTTCTCCAGAGTGGACTTTTTCATGACTTTTCAAAGAAATCAAACAACTAAACGTTTCTCCACATTGATCACATACACAAATATTTTGCCTGATGTGTTTCTTTTTATCGATATCTAAATAACGTAAATCAAAATCCACTTCTTTAAAATCACTTTTTTCTTTTATACTTAAGATCTTATTGTCGCAACTTTTAACAGACACAATTGGGCTGCTCGACCATTCATGGGCTATCTGCTGTTTAGAATTTTCTAAATAAATAAATTCCCGACTTGCTTCGGATTGACGCTCCAAGCACGATTTTACATGTTGCACACGCTTTGCATCAGAGATAAATCCAACCGAACAATGTAGACAATGATTGCCTAGGAAGGAAATGAAACATTATTTTAATGTAATTTTTTTACCGGTTAAACGAGCAGTATTGATCAATGGTAGCTGAAAGCTAAATTTTCAAACAACCTTAGCGAATCTCAACTTTCAATGTCAATCGTTGAACGTCACTAATGGATTAAAATTCCAAGCTCCAGCATGGTTTCAGCCACCAAAACAATACGAATGACAACAGTAGTGTAAATACGCACGTGACTTTAAGCTCGCAAAGCCCATCGGTCAGTATTGCTCTTTTAATTCCATTTAATTGTATTGTTTTTCATGCAAGGGGGTTTTGACACAATCAGATGGAACGCTTTTAATTTTTTTACTTCGGTTTCACATGCTGCATGTGTGATAAACATAGTTTAAATCTCTTTACATTCAAGTGATCAGAAATTGCTAGATATATGCAGCAGGCTATGGGTTGGGATGTAATTGTTATGTACTTTCTTCTATTTGACTTGGTATGATATTCTCATGAAAATTGATATGCAATGAAATCTCCTGTCAAAAGCAGACTGGTGCAGTATTTTAGAAATATATCCAGTTTAAACAAATGTGAAATTTTTTAAATTAAATTTTACCGAGTAAGAAGAATAATGTAAATATAAATAGTATAAAAGTAAATAATCAAGTTATCACAGATAAAGCCTCAATAGCAAAAAATTTTAATATTTATTTCCTAGACCTAGCCAACAAACTAGCATCTCTTACCTTCAACAAATCTAAATCCACGTACAATACTAAACAATACATAGACAATTATATATCAAACACCATGCACTAATCTAACAAACCAATTTAAACTTAGAGCTATTACGGAAACTGAAATAATCGAACTTATTAATAATCTGTCTGCTAAGCGCTCAATAAGTATGGACAATTTGGAAACCAAGCTGCTCAAATCAAATTGACGGCGCAAAGTATTGCACCAGCATTGACAAAAATATTTAAACTTGTCACTTGAAAAATATACCTTTCCCGATGCTTTTTAGATGCTAACTGGCAAGGTTAGCTCTTACATAAATGTGAGTCCAGTTTAGAAAGAAGAATTATAGACCTATCTCTGTAGTGAAAAAAAGTTATTGTAAAACTTATCAGGTTCTGAATAAATGATGATGATGTAGATGATGCCTATATTATCTAAACAAACATGAAATTGAAAAAATTGCAGATAATCAACTGAATTATTATTTATCTTTATTAGTAGTTTATTAATAAAACATTTTAATGTAAAGGATAGCGACAAGAGAAAACTCTGAGAATTGCGACGTTTCGATATATCATATATCATTTTCAAGCGAAAGAGAATAAATTTAAAGTTTGACATGGTATATATAGTATAAAAAATAATCAGTCAAAGTCATGACTAGTCATTGTTTGTCTTGTATCCGTACGTAAAATTTCATTGTTAAAATTATACAATAGATTATGTAAATTAGATTATTTTTTATACTATATATACCATGTCAAACTATAAATTTATTCTCTTTCGCTTGACAATGATATATGATATATCGAAACGTCGCAATTCTCAGAGTTTTCTCTTGTCGCTATCCTTTACATTAAAATTATTATTTAACGGTAAATAAATTGTTAACTCCGTATCAATTTGGTTTTAGGAGTAAATATTGTACAGCATATAGCGTATTTAATTTTTCTTTATTTTGTTTCGAAAGCATATACTTAGCAAAAACTAGTAGGAGTAGTAAGTATAGACTTGAAGAAAGCATTTGATACGGTTGATCATTTAATATTATTGAAGAAATTATAATTATATGGTAGTGAAGACATAAAAGACATAAATATCATTGAAACCAACCTCGCCTCGGATTTGACTCGTGTATATTCATGGTTGTGTGCTAGTAAGCTCTTATCTGATGTAAATAAAACAAATTGTATGCAAATAGGGACAAAGCATCAAACAACTGACCACCAACCACTTTACCTGGTAATTAATAACGCTTATCAAACTTATTAAATATTTAGGGATTCAAATTGATCAAATATGATCGTTTGATCAGCATATTGAGAAAATGGTGAAAAAAATTCATCGCGGTCTTGCCGTGTTAAAATTTGTTCGCAAATTTTTCCCTCAAAATATACTGCTAAATAACTTTTCAATACCATAGTCTTACTGCATTTCGACTACTGCTCTGTCGTATCGGTGAATTGCAAGAAATAACATGTTGATCGCCTCCAGAGATTGCAGAACAGAGGTATGAGAACAGTTCTTCGCTGTAATCATCGAACATTGATCTCTGACATGCTTAGTCAGCATTCCACCAGAACGCGCTCTTACTCCCACAACGACATCTACATCGAGCCAAGCCATCCACATTCATTCAAACACGCTGGTGCTCGAAGGTGGAATGGTCCTACGTCTGGGATGAAGGTGGTTACTATAGTGACGGGGCCAAATTCAGGCATCTACTCCAGAATCCAATGCATGTCAATAACACATTTAACTAATTTTTCCTTAATTATATATATATATATTATTCTCTCTGTAAATAATTTTCTTTTCTACTATAACTTTTTATAACCTGTTATTTTATTTTGCTTATTATGTACAGTCCCGTGAAAAAAGCTCCAAGCTTATTGGGTGCTGAATAAATGATGATGATAATGATGATGACAGAGTTTGATACAGTGTGGGATTCGATGACAGGGAGAAACAAATTCGGAAGGAAATGGAAGAAATAATTTTTCTATTAAATTAAACTAAATTGAACATCTGCTTTCTTTCCTTGGTAAGATAAGTGAACGGTCTGATGGTCTTTCTCAAATTCCATGAAAAAGATGGTTGCATGGTGGAGGATTTTACCTGTGAGAATACTTTTGCGAAATCCCATATTGTTAAATGAAGTATTCAAGCATCTGCTGTAGCCCTCCGAGGAAGAAACAAAAAAATTGGGAAAATATCATCAATTTTGTGCCACGTACTTTGTCCAACCAATAGGAGCAGAAACAAGTGATTGTTTTGGTGAAAGAACATTTATAAAAAATTAGGTTCATTGCTAAACAAAGAAACAGCAGATTCAAAAATTGCTATGAAATTTCTATACATCAAATCAGCATTTCAATTAAAGAGCAAATACTAGAAGCATTATGGAATTATTGATGGTAGTTTTCAAGTAAATGTGGTTTTTCTTGAAACATATTTGTTCAATAATGTTTTGATTAGAGTAGAAAAAAACTTTGATATTAATTTTTGACTCCAGGCTTCGACAGATGACCACATTTTTAAATGATAAAAGCATAATAGAATAATTTTTTGAGGTTAAAAACATGTCTGAATGTAATTGATCACAAACGAAGTACATGTAAAACTATTACGTAGGAAATATAATAGTCTTACTTAACAGCCATTCTATTCGCAGTAAAAATTATAATTGATCAATCTTTCCATAACAAATTTATATAATAGTCATTAATGAAGCTTTTATGACAATTTAAATGGCCTATACAAATAAAAATTTTCACACATTGTCCACCCACAAACAAAATGTTTATGAACTGTGATAGCCATTTTATGGATAGTTGAAACATTTGAATAAGTAGAGGCTTTCCCACACTGTCAACACAAATATGGTTTATCATCCGTGTGAGTTCGTTTATGTCTAGACAAGAAAGATGAGCCAGAATAGGCTTTACCACATTGTTTACAGACATAAGGTTGTTCTCCTGTATGATTTCGTATATGTGTAGTTGAAGTGAATGAACGAGTAAAGCCTTTTCCTCATTGTTCACATACATAAGGTTTTTCTCCTGTATGAGTTCGTTTATGCCTCATTAAACCATTTGATTTAGTAAAAGCTTTTCCACATTGTTCACACACATAAGGTTTTTCTCCAGTATGAATTCGTTTATGTGTTGTTAAACTATTGGAATTGATAAAGGCTTTTCCACATTGTTCACACACGTAAGGTTTTCCTCTTGTATGAATTTGTTCATGTGCAGTTAAATTAGATAAAAACCTAAAGCCTCTTCCACATTGTTCACACAAATAAGGTTTTTCTCCAGTATGAGTTCGTTTATGCCTAAGTACACTATTTGATTGAACAAAAGTTTTTCCACATTGTTCACACATGTAAGGATTTTCTCCAGTATGAATTCGTTTATGTCTAGTGAAACAATTGGAATTTGTGAAGGCTTTTCCACAATGTTCACACACATAAGGTTTTTCTCCTGTATGAGTTCGTTTATGTCTACTTAAATCATTCTTTTGAGTAAAAGCTTTTCCACATTGTTCACACACGTAAGGTTTTACTCCAGTATGAATTCGTTTATGTATACTTAAACCAGTTGAATTGGTGAAGGCTTTTCCACATTGTTCACATACGTAAGGTTTTTCCCCTGTATGAGTTCGCTTATGTGAAGCTAAAGTACTTAATCGAGTAAAAGATGTTCCACATTGTTCACACGCATAAGGTTTTTCTCCTGTATGAGTTCGTTTATGTACAGTTAAATATTGTGAGTTAGTGAAGGCTTTTCCACATTGTTCACACACAAAAGGTTTTTCTCCTGTATGAATTCGTTTATGTATACTTAAAGTATCTGATCGAGTAAAACCTTTTCCACATTGTTCACACACATAAGGTTTTTCTCTTGTATGAGTTCGTTCATGTATACTTAAAGTATCTGATCGAGTAAAACCTTTTCCACATTGTTCACACATATAAGGATATCCACATGCAGACATTTGTATTCCATCCAGATAGGTTATTTCTTTTACTTGCTGCTTCTTTGATAATTTCTCTCCATTAATATTATTGAAGGCATTGGACTTGTTGACACCCGCATCTGTTTTTTCAGCGTTTTTTCTGCAATACTTCTGTTGATGTTGCCAGCAGAAAGTCTCTGTTGAGAATGCCACTGAACAATAAATGCAACCATAGCCTGTGTAGATAATAATAAGTAGCAAACTGGATCACTAATTAGGCGCAGAGAACTATAGTTGTCAACCATTGAATATTCAAAATGACAATTATCAATTAATATTAGACAAATTTTTAGCTCAATTTTGATCTATACCGTTCATGTTAAAATGATGAAACATGGCCCAATGCTAAGTGTTTTAAATGTTTGTTTTTCTGTTAGTATGATATAATTACAGCTGATAATCAATTTACAAATCATTTTAGAATGTGTATGAGAGAGTTTTGTAAAATATCTAACAGAGCAGAGGTAAACCTAAAGAAGTGCGGAAAGTTTTAAAACAAATTTTACCTAACAAAAATAGATATGCTTATATCAACAGAATAAATATAGATTAACTTATCACTGACAAAAAGTTACAGTAGTATCAAATTAATTTAATTTTCAATTCATAAATATAGCTGATAAATTGTCATTCCTGAAAAGAACAATCTAAACCCAATAAAAATTATATAGCAATTCATAAACACCATCCCTAACACTAATATCACCAATCAATTTAAATTTAAACCTTCACAGAAGCTGCTGTAATTAAATTAATATATAACTTGCATGCCAAGCCCTTGTTAAGGTTGATAATCTAGAAACAAAACTTATTAATCCTTGGGCCACTACTCTTCTAATTATACATAAATGCCATATCCCAAAATGTAAATAATGGTAATGTAAACTTGTATCCTGATGAAGACTTAGGCTGGGGTTATATGGACGCACCGACCTCAATTCGAACCGAATAGCAATAAATTCGCATTTGGGGCTATACAGACGAACCAAATGTCGGAAATCTTTAAAAATCAACATTTCACGTGATAGGAAGTAGTTTTCATGGAAGTATATCGCATGGTTTGAAACCAGACTGTTTTGTTTGCACTATTATTCATTTTTAGCAATTTTTCTGTTCTATTTTATCTATCAACAGTGTGGAACTTGTATGAAGTAGTAATCTCAAAGGTTTGCAAGCATTTTTACGGGAAACAGCTTTTGTTCTTACAAGATGTAGTACTCAGAGCAAACTAAACGGGAATTTCCATTAAAATGATGTATTATGATGAAAGCGACCCCAATTCTTGGGCTGATGCATTGTGCTTTCAATCATATAAACAAGTCACCATAATAACTTCCCAAAAGCCATGTCCTTTCCATCGCATTGCCATGGAAACATTCTTTAAAATAATTTATCGTTTGCACATCCCTCGGTTTATTGCCATATAAGGTAGATATAGGAGCTCAGTCACATAATTTACTACCGACTTACTATCGTAGATATGTTGATGATACGCTGGCTATAGTACCAAGTATTGACAAGGCGTTGGAATTTTTAGCTACCCATAATAATAGTTCTTCTTTAGAATTTACAATGGAAATAGAAGAACAACAAAAGATACCTTTTATTGGCGTAGAACTTAAACGTGATGCCGAAACAATAGAAACTTCAGTTTATCGGAAGTCAACAAATGAAGGACTTTTGCTTCATTATCAAAGTCACGTAGATGACCGCTACAAGCGGGGACTATTGTCTACTATGTTTGATCGTGCACGCCGATTATTGTCGACTGATGATGCTTTTAATTTAGAATGCTCTAAGTTGAAAGATATTTTTATTAAATTAAATTATCCAATTGATAGAATAAATAGCACAATAAGTAAGTTTTCTGCTACTAATTCTAATGACAAAGAATTACCTACAGATAATAACACCATTAATATTGTATTGCCCTTTAAGGACCAAGTGTCTGCTAACTCCGTAAGGCGTCAATTAAACGATTTGAGTGCAAGAGTCGGTCAACGATTCATACTAGTAAGAAAATAGTAGACGATTTGAGAGTTCGTGAGCTGAGACCGACCCTTCTGTCTCGCCAATGCGTTGTGTATCATTTTCAGTGTGATTCGTGCTATGCGAATTATGTTGGTTTTACACGCCGACACCTCCATCAACGCATTGGTGATCATGGTGGGTCGGCCGTCGACAAACACTTGAAAACCCATAACAAAAGTTACAGGGAATCTGCCCACATGTTTTCAGTTGTTCGAAAATGCAACTCAAAATTTGACTGTTTGGTACATGAAATGTTGGCAATCAGGAAGCTAAAACCGACTCTTAACATTCAAAGCGATTCAATTAAGTCGCGACTTTTAGTTTAATTGTTTCCTTTGTCACAGCGTTCTATTGTCTATATATCTGTAGATTTTCGTAATTCTCTCTTTGTAAACAATAGCCATAGAATGTTAAATTTATATCTTAGCACAATTTTACCCATATATATCTTGTAATTTCATATAATATTTCTTTTAACCTTGAAAATGACAACAGCAAGTCGAAACGTCGGAATAAATTTAATCGTGATTTTTTGTCGCTATCTTTCATACTAAAATGTTTTTCGAAGAACTTTTAATTAATTATTATTTAACGGTAAATAAATTGTTAACTCCGTATCAATTTGGTTTTAGGAGTAAACATTGTACAGCATATAGCGTATTTAATTTTTCTTAATTTTGTTTCGAAAGCATATACTTAACAAAAATTAGTAGGAGTAGTAAGTATAGACTTGAAGAAGGCATTTGATACGGTTGATAGTTTAATATTATTGAAGAAATTATAATTATATGGTAGTGAAGACATAAAAGACATAAATATCATTGAAACCAACCTCGCCTCGGATTTAACTCGTGTATATTCATGGTTGTGTGCTAGTAAGCTCTTATCTGACGTAAATAAAACAAACTGTATGCAAATAGGAACAAAGCATCAAACAACTGACCACCAACCACTTTACCTGGTAATTAATAACGCACCCACATAAAACGTCAAACTTGTTAAATATTTAGGGATTCAAATTGATCAAATATGATCGTTTGATCAGCATATTGAGAAAATGGTGAAAAAAATTCATCGCGGTCTTGCCGTGTTAAAATTTGTTCGCAAATTTTTCCCTCAATATATACTGCTAAATAACTTTTCATTACCATAGTCTTACTGCATTTCGACTACTGCTCTGTCGTATGGGTGAATTGCAAGAAACAACATATTGATCGCCTCCAGAGATTGCAGAACAGAGGTATGAGGACAGTTCTTCGCTGTAATCATCGAACATTGATCTCTGACATGCTTAGTCAGCATTCCACAAGAACGCGCTCGTAGTCCCACAACGACATCTACATTGAGCCAAGCCATCCACATTCATTCAAACACGCTGGTGCTCGAAGGTGGAATGGTCCTGCGTCTGGGATGAAGGTGGTTACTATAGTGACGGTGCCAAATTTAAGCATCTACTCAAGAATCCAATGCTTGTCAATAACACATTTAACTATTTTTTCCTAAATTATATATATATATATATTATTATCTCTGTAAATAATTTTCTTTTCTACTATAACTTATTATAACCTGTTATTTTATTTTGCTTATTATGTACAGTCCAGTGAAAAAAGCTCCAAGCTTATTGGGTGCTGAATAAATGATGATGATGATGATGATGACAGAGTTTGATACAGTGTGGGATTCGATGACAGGGAGAAACAAATTCGGAAGGAAATAGAAAAAATAATTTTTCTATTAAATTAAACTAAATTGAACATCTGCTTTTTTTCCTTGGTAAGATAAGTGAACGGTCTGATGGTCTTTCTCAAATTCCATGAAAAAGATGGTTGCATGGTGGAGGATTTTACCTGTGAGAATACTTTTGCAAAATCCCATATTGTTAAATGAAGTATTCAAGCATCTGCTGTAGCCCTCCGAGGAAGAAACAAAAAAATTGGGAAAATATCATCAATTTTGTGCCACGTACTTTGTCCAACCAATAGGAGCAGAAACAAGTGATTGTTTTGGTGAAAGAACATTTATAAAAAATTAGGTTCATTGCTAAACAAAGAAACAGCAGATTCAAAAATTGCTATGAAATTTCTATACATCAAATCAGCATTTCAATTAAAGAGCAAATGCTAGAAGCATTATGGAATTATTGATGGTAGTTTTCAAGTAAATGTGGTTTTTCTTGAAACATATTTGTTCAATAATGTTTTGATTAGAGTAGAAAAAAACTTTGATATTAATTTTTGACTCCAGGCTTCGACAGATGACCACATTTTTAAATGATAAAAGCATGATAGAATAATTTTTTGAGGTTAAAAACATGTCTGAATGTAATTGATCACAAACGAAGCACATGTAAAACTATTACGTAGGAAATATAATAGTCTTACTTAACAGCCATTCTATTCACAGTAAAAATTATAATTGATCAATCTTTCCATAACAAATTTATATAATAGTCATTAATGAAGCTTTTATGACAATTTAAATGGCCTTTACAAATAAATATTTTCACACATTGCCCACCCACAAACAAAATGTTTATGAACTGTGTTAGGTATTTTATGTATAGTTGAAACACTTGAATAAGTAGAGGCTTTCCCACAATGTCAACACAAATATGGTTTATCACCCGTGTAAGTTCGTTTATGTCCAGACAAGAAAGATGAGCCAGAATAGGCTTTACCACATTGTTTACAGACATAAGGTTGTTCTCCTGTATGATTTCGTCTATGTGTAGTTGAAGTAAATGAACGAGTAAAGCCTTTTCCACATTGTTCACATACATAAGGTTTTTCTCCTGTATGAGTTCGTTTATGCCTCATCAAACCATTTGATTTAGTAAAAGCTTTTCCACATTGTTCACACACATAAGGTTTCTCACCAGTATGAATTCGTTTATGCGCTGTTAAACTATTGGAATTGATAAAGGCTTTTCCACATTGTTCACACACGTAAGGTTTTCCTCTTGTATGAATTTGTTCATGTGCAGTTAAATTAGATAAAAACCTAAAGCCTCTTCCACATTGTTCACACACGTGAGGTTTTACTCCAGTATGAATTCGTTTATGTATACTTAAACCAGTTGAATTGGTGAAGGCTTTTCCACATTGTTCACATACGTAAGGTTTTTCCCCTGTATGAGTTCGCTTATGTGAAGCTAAAGTACTTAATCGAGTAAAAGCTTTTCCACATTGTTCACACACATAAGGTTTTTTCGCTGTATGAATTTGTTTATGTTTGGTTAAATAACCAGAATTAGAGAAGGATTTTCCGCATTGCTCACACATATAAGGAAATCCACATGCAGACATTTGTATTCCATCCAGATAGGTTATTTCTTTTACTTGCTGCTTCTTTGATAATTTTTCTCCATTAATATTATTGAAGGCATTGGACTTGTTGACACCCGCATCTGTTTTTTGAGCGTTTTTTCTGCAATACTTCTGTTGATGTTGCCAGCAGAAAGTCTCTGTTGAGAATGCCACTGAACAATAAATGCAACAATAGCCTGTGTAGATAATAATACGTAGCAAACTTGATCACTAATTAGGCGCAGAGAACTATAGTTGTCAACCATTGAAAATTCAAAATGCCAATTATCAATTAATATTAGTGAAATTTTCTCAATCATTTTATATAACAAATTTTATAGAATGATCAGATTTAATAATGATAACTGCTTGGTTGTTTCTGATGTCTGGGTTACAAGAAAACGGAAAATCACGGCTCTTGACTTGAGGCACAAAAATAGCAACAGAAGCAAGATGGGGTTAAAGAAGACGAAGCAATAACTTTAATTTGATATAGTAACGATAGCAGATGTCAATGGAATACGGAATTGCAGTACCCTCCAGTAATAGTCATGCGTGTGTATGTTTCAAATTATATGTTTTGATAGCTCAATTTTGATCTATACCGTTCCTGTTAAAATGATGAAACATGGCCCAATGCTAAGTGTTTTAAATGTTTGTTTTTCTGTTAGTATGATACAATTACAGCTGATAATCAATTTACAAACCATTTTAGAATGTGTATGAGAGAGTTTTGTAAAATATCTAACAGAGCAGAGGTAAACCTAAAGAAGTGCGGAAAGTTTCAAAACAAATTTTACCTAATAAAAATAGATATGCTTATATCAACAGAATAAATATAGATTAACTTATCACTGACAAAAAGTTACAGTAGTATCAAATTAATTTAATTTTCAATTCATAAATATAGCTGATAAATTGTCATTCCTGAAAAGAACAATCTAAACCCAATAAAAATTATATAGCAATTCATAAACACCATCCCTAACACTAATATCACCAATCAATTTAAATTTAAACCTTCACAGAAGCTGCTGTAATTAAATTAATATATAACTTGCATGCCAAGCCCTTGATTAACGTTGATAATCTAGAAACAAAACTTATTAATCCTTGGGCCACTACTCTTCTAATTATACATAAATGTCATATCCCAAAATGTAAATAATTGTAATGTAAACTTGTATCCTGATGAAGACTTAGGCTGGGGTTATATGGACGCACCGACCTCAATTCGAACCGAATAGCAATAAATT
Organism: Haliclystus octoradiatus; assembly: GCA_916610825.1. NCBI lineage: Eukaryota > Metazoa > Cnidaria > Staurozoa > Stauromedusae > Haliclystidae > Haliclystus > Haliclystus octoradiatus. The sequence goes on along the minus strand of OU744448.1, from coordinate 34,232,396 downwards.
CGCATTTGGGGCTATACAGACGAACCAAATGTCGGAAATCTTTAAAAATCAACATTTCACGTGATAGGAAGTAGTTTTCATGGAAGTATATCGCATGGTTTGAAACCAGACTGTTTTGTTTGCACTATAATTCACTTTTAGCAATTTTTCTGTTCTATTTTGTCTATCAATAGTGTGGAACTTGTATGAAGTAGTAATCTCAAAGGTTTGCAAGCATTTTTACGGGAAACAGTTTTTGTTCTTACAAGATGTAGTACTCAGAGCAAACTAAACGCGAATTTCCATTAAAATGACGTATTATGATGAAAGCGACCCCAATTCTTGGGCTGATGCATTGTGATTGACTAAAATAAAACGTTTTTAAATGGTTTAAATCATGATCTTGAAAAACATCAGCTTCCCTGTCAGTCATTTTTCAATCATATAAACAAGTCACCATAATAACTTCACAAAAGCCATGTCCTTTCCATCGCATTGCCATGGAAACATTCTTTAAAATAATTTATCGTTTGCACATCCCTCGGTTATTGCCATATAAGGTAGATATAGGAGCTCAGTCACGGCACCGCGAATCAAATGTATTTAGTTCGGTGCGATGATAGCTCGCTCGTATAACACGGTGATGAATTAATTCATGGAGAAGAGCTCCGAACGTCAATGATTGATGTGCGGAGCTAGCTCGACGCACCAAATGATTTTTGAGGAAGTTTGATGAACGGAACGGTGTTATACGAAGCATGCTATCATGAGATTTAATTCGAATGAATGAATCAATTGAGTTCGGTGCGTCCATATAACCCAAGCCTTAAAAGTTACTGAAAATCATGCCACTGATCTGATTAGTAGATATTCCAGGTTATGTGCTAACAGATTGTCATTGAATATCTCAAAAACAAATTGAATGCTAATTGGCACAAAACAATCTATTACCAAGAATGAACCATTACAATTACATATTAATAACAAATCCATACACAATGCATCGTTAATAAATTATTAAGGCATTCATATTGATCTAATATAATCCTTTGATCAACATATCAAACTAATTATCAAGAAAATAAATAGAGGAATAGCAGTACTACAATATACTACGAAATCAATTTTTCAAGATACCGCCGGAATGCTATATACACCATAGTTTTGCCAAATTTTGATTACTGCACTGTTGTATATGGGGAGCTGCAAGAAATATCATATTAATCGCCTCCAGAGAATATAAAAACAGAGGACTGAGGGTCATTATTTGCTATCATTATCGAAACCGCGGCTAAAACCTTCAGCCACAACTTATAGTTCAACCTGATTCATCTTTTGCTTTCTCATCTATTTAAATGATTATACTTCACTAGAACACCTGTACACTTCCACAATGACATATACATCAACTCAAGCCATCAACATTCATTCGAAGTGGCTCTTTTTGCTAAGAGCAATGATTTTAAACGCTCTTTACTGATCTCAGCCGAGACACTGCAAGATTTCATGGTAGATAGGCCTTGAATGTCAATGCGCAACGATGCACGGCAGCTACTCACAATGCATTTCTCTCTGGTCCTTTCCATCCGCGATCCTTAGATGGTACTCATTTGATGTTTCAGATAAAGTCAAGACTGAATTGACTTTGAGGGGTTATGATCCGATCTGAAGTACGGTTGCTCTGCCATCTGAGCCAATCCTCCCTTGCTTTCCATGTACATACTTTTAACACATTGTTATTTTGCCTTATTCCTATTTATTGTTATAAAGTTATCAGAAGAACATAAGCTTATAGCTTATCAGGTTTCTGAATAAATGATGATGTCCATGACTGTTTATAAACTGTTTATGAAAAACAAAAATGTTCATGAAATGTTCATGAACCTACAAAAAATGTTCAGGAAATGCCAATGAACCAAAAAAAAAAATGGTTGGAAATTGTTCATGAAACAACACAAATGATCATGAAACGCTCCTATGAATCTACAAAAAATGTCCATAAACTTTTCATGAACCTACAAAACATGTTCATGTAATGTTCCATAACTCATCAATCTTTTTAACAGGGTTATAATAAGTATTACAACAGAGATTTCGATTTATGGAGTCGAAGATTGGACAGACACTGATAGGTTCAAGCATTTAAAAAGCATTATTAATGCATTATTAACAGGGAAATTAGTTACAATTTATGAGAGATTAACAGTAGGAAGAAAAAATTAATCGCTTAAACTATGTTTTGAAATTGAAGAAACAATTGAGTTGCGATATGGTAGGACACTTTATTGCCACGCCTGTGCGTTTGAATGAAAAGAAATTGAAGTCAAGCGATGCACATTGAATTAACATGGGAAAGGTTGTTGGGCGAAGCAACGCCTTTGTTAAAGTGTATATTTCGCCTTGTTTGTAAAAAATGGATTCGGTAGAACTTTTTTTTCTACTCATACATGTTGTTAATATTGAGCTTTTACACAGCGTGACTCTATCCTCCTTAAAATTGACCTCAAGCATGGCATTTTGGAGATGCTTGTTTTCAACTTCTTGAAACCAAAAAAGGAACGATTTTATTCTCCAGATGAGAGCTTGACCGTGATTTTTTGCCAACATTCTACGTCTTAATTGCTCAAGCGAAAGATTCTTGCTGTGTAAAAACTTAACCAAAACATGTAAGAATAGAAAAAAAAGTTCTATCCAAATCCGTTTTTTTTAAAAAAGACCAGATATACATTTCAAGTAGAGAAAATCAGGAAATAATTATTCAACAGAAGTTTATTGAGGTCTCATTATATGTTTCTATTAATAGCATGAACAATACGGGAGCTCATATAGATCAAAACATCTGATACTGATCAAATATGTATGCATTGATCATATCATCCAAATCCAATTCATTGATGAAAGAGTAGTGTCTGTATGATATGCTCTGCTGTTCGTCCTGATTTTGGTTTGTGAAATTGCGTTACTTACTTGTGGAATCGCGGTACTTGTTGTGAGAATGTGGTACATGTGCAGAGAAAATCTCAAATAATTAAAATAAATCAGTTTTACCATTCAGACATTTGACCATGTAGAACTAGAGAGCATATCACACAGACGACTTCATTCTGTTGATGAATATTTCAGTCTGTGAATACTGCCTAATTATTCAGCAGAAGTGATCAACCTTATAATTAAACATACCAAATGATCCTACATTGAAATTTTCTTCTTCTTCTTCTAAATCAATGCCAAGATCCATCGCGTAATCATCACCATACCACACAAGTAATTCTGTACCAGGCTCTATATCTTTATACGAACGATAAAATATTTCACCACAGTATTGAAAGGCTATAAGGTTTTGTTCGTCTTCAGTCCTGCAACAGTTGATATAACGCATCCAGTTGCTATGGGCTTTGTCTTTTCCGTCGAGGCAGAAACTGAGTTTTCCCTTTTCCATAACCTATATGCAATAATAATAATAATAATAATAATAATAATAATAATAATAATAATAATAATAATAATAATAATAATAATAATAATAATAATAATAATAATAATAATAATAATAATAATAATAATAATAATAATAATAATAATAATAATAATAGTAATAATAATGGTGATAGATCAAAGAAAACACATTCTTTACTGTAACTCCAAGTTTCACGCTACTGCGATCATCAGACAGTTTTTTATTCTATGAAAAATGTATACATACATGATGGTTTAACTCCTATTTCAGACTATACGTGAATGTTTGTTTTTACGCTCTTATTGTAAGGCGGGTTGAACCATATCATCTTTCTGTTTCTTTTGCTGTTTTGTGGCGTAGGGCGTGGTTGATACGAAAGGTTTGCGTCGTGCCCGCTTGCTTCTAAGGCGTCTACGTACGTTTGTTTGCTTTTATCAAATATTTCTTATATATATATATTATCAACCCGCCTTACAATAAGAACGTAAAAACAAACATTGGCCGATCATTTTTGGACCTAATCAAAAAGCATTTTCCTAAATCAAATAATCTTAGCAAAATATTTAATAGTAACACAATCAAAGTCAGCTATAGCTGCACTAATAATATGGACACAATTCTGAAAAGTCACAATAACAAAATAATAAATAGCGAAAATAACAACACAACCGATGCCACGCCTTGCAATTGCAGAAACAAAAGATCCTGTCCATTTGATAATCGATGCCAAATGAAGGGAATCATTTACCAGGCAAAAGTCACCACTCCAGAAGACGAAGAGGGAAAGTGCTACATCGGTTTAACAGAGGATACATTTAAAGTGCGCTATACACAACACAAGTCAACGTTTAAACACAGAAAATATAGCACTAGCACACAGCTATCAAAATATATTTGGGAGCTGAAAGACAACAACAGTGAGTATACAGTCAAATGGTCACCCATCGCCAATGCTAAGCCATATAGCAACATTTCAAAAAAGTGTAATTTATGTTTATTGGAAAAATATTACATTATATGCTCAAAAGAAAAACTATTAAATCGAAAATCCGAACTAATCTCTAAATGTCGTCACGAAAACAAATTCTATTTAGCTAATTTTAAAGAAACAAAAACATAATAATAATCAACCAACTGATGTAATAGGAAACAATTTTATTTATTTTATCATCTATTTTCAAAAGAAAAACTTACACCATTGTATTTAAACAATAACACTATAATTAACAATAGCGCGGCATTCACGTATAGTCTGAAATAGGAGTTAAAACCATCATGTATGTATACATTTTTCATAGAATAAAAAACTGCCTGATGATCGCAGTAGCGTGAAACTTGGAGTTACAGTAAAGAATGTGTTTTCTTTGATGTATCACCATTATTATTATTTACCGCTCTGCCAAATGTTGACATTGAGCACTATTTTGTCTGCTATTAGATAAACCTATACTTATAATAATAATAATAATAATAATAATAATAATAATAATAATAATAATAATAATAATAATAATAATAATAATATAATAATAATAATAATAATAATAATAATAATAATAATAATAATAATAATAATAATAATAATAATAATAATAATAATAATAATAATAATAATAATAATAATAATAATAATAATAATAATAATAATAATAATAATAATAATAATAATAATAATAATAATAATAATAATAATATTTGTTAGATATTATCCAATAGCAGTAAAACAGTGCTCGATGTCAGTTGACAAAGCTGTAAATATAAATACCGCTTAATAAGTCAAAAGCTACAAATTTTGGTAGCCTACTGTAACTTAAAGTTTCACGCTTTATTGCGATCATCGGACAGTTAAACTAATCAATAACTAACATGATACCTGATAGTTAAACTTACAAAACGCGGCTATTGTCAAAACATATAAAAGGCCATTGTGGTTGCTAGATGCGATGATGCGATATTTATTAACTACAGAATCTGCGTGTTCGAAAACTTTATGCAATACAAAATCAGCATCAAATATTTGTAGAATTAATTGAATCATGTGTATCTAAGAGGTAGACAACCTAATATGCTACAGAAATTGTGTTGCTAGGATAATATAATTTAAATGTGCGATTAGTTTCAAAACGTATAACAGTAGCCTATAGTGTTTGTTAATCTGATTACTATTCTTTCTATTTCTATGGTTGGTATCATTTTGTTGTAATTAAATTGAATAGGTGTATTTTTAAAGAGATATTTACTTGACACATATTGTTACAGAGTGAAAGCTAAGCTATTGAATGCTATTGTAATTGTTCCTGTGTCAAGAAAGTAACCAGCAGTTGCTAGGCAACTCAAAAATGTAATCCGTTACCGTTACCAAAAATAGTAATGATTACAGATGGAATTATTTTTTCAGAAACTGAAAAACTGATTGATTACAGCAATCAATTACTTTAGTAAGGATTAGGCCTACTTACAACCCTGGAAAAGAGTCTGAAAGATTTCTTACCTCCCACATATAGCTGGAATCCATGTTGGAAGTACAGCGCGACACTGCTATTTTTTTGCCTTTATATGGTCCAAATTTACATCTTTTAGGAATGAATTGTGTTGCAAATACACCATCACCAGCATTACAAATAGATGATTGTTTAACTTCAAAACAATCAGGAATGGTCATTAATGTATAATTAACATCTTGATGTTGTTCATCCGTTTCACCATTTTCTTTTACTTCAATCAATGGTCCATGGATTTTACAATCGCCAAAATTGTAAACGCCACAATCATCACAAACTGAAATAATAATTACAGCATATTTGAGTTCATGTAAAACAAGCTTAAAATTGATACAATTCATAAAGGGACAATGATAATTTGGACCAAGCTGGGGATTAAACACAACAGTTCCATGGTATAGACCATTCAAAGTAAGTAAGACGGTATCGCCCTACCCAATGCACCCATACTGCTCCCTTATCTCTAGATGAGTGAATCTTCTCGCTTAGAGTAATGATGTTAAATGCTCTTTATTGCTCTCAGCCATAGAACTGCAGATCAATTACAGCAGACTCACACTACGCTACTCATAATGGGATTCCCTCTGTGAGAGAGTGTGAAGATTTCCATCTATTGCATCAGGACCAATGGTCAATTTAGGGAGGATTAGATCAGACAAAAGAGATTCACTGCCTGTAGCTAAACCATTGTCAAAAAACATTGCAGTAAGAAGGAATCAAAATTTGAACGGCCAAACATACACCAGTAGAATGAACTTGAAAGATATATGAACTTTTATGAATATTTTGATCAAATTAATTATGTTATTAATCTAAGGCCTGGTTCATACGCCGTTCTGTACATGTGTCGATCCTATTATGCTCTTGCCAAAAATCAAAGATCGACTTCAGAACGGCGTATGAAACAAATAAGAACGCCTTCAATAATTGTATCGTGTTCAGGCGTTCCGAACGCCTGCTAACCCGTTCCGAACACCTTCTTGAGGTGTGAATTCATGCATGAAATCCTTGGAACGGCGTCTGAAACCAAATTGTTTATGTTGTCGATCTGAAGGCGTTCTCAACCGGAATAGGATCGGCACATGTACAGAACGGCGTATGAACCAGGCTCAAGTGTCAAAGTTTGTGTTTGAAAATTATATTTCTGGCGGAAAATTGTTGCAAAATTGATAAGCTTTCATCGACCATCGTAAGTTTGTTATAGAAACTATCTATTCGTCAATCAAAAATACTCGTAGGTTCTTTTCATCAACTCTAATGAGTTGACCTTTCATATTCATTACATTAGAAATGTCAAAAGTGGCATGACGAATAAATTCTTTGTAAAAAATAAAAATTTTAATTTTGAAAATTTTGCCGTTGGTAATATAATTTTGTAATCAAAACATTAATAAAACAATAATCAACTCCCACAAGCAGCAATCTTTTCAAATCATTTGCGACTTCACAATGACAGGCCTGACAATATTGCAGTGAAAACTGAAATAAATTATTTCCTTGAGTAACAGGAAAGTTACGCCAATTACTTTATCACTACAAATATCTGTTAGTTGAAAAAGTAATTAATTACTTTTTTACTACACTTCTCAGTTCTCAAAAAAGTAAATTAATTACTCCTAAAATTACTTCAACAGTAGCAAATGCCAAGTAACACCATACTTTTGAAAAGAGTAGCCTACTCACAACACTGCAACGGTAACCATAGTAGAAAACTGCCATGGTAACCATGGTAGCGACATAGACATTCCATTGTTAGCATCAAATTTAATGGCTTTGTTATGCCTATTATAATCAAAATGGGAATTTAATGTTTGTTTGATGTGTAGTTAAAAAATTTCCAGATATATTTATAAAAGTAACAGACAAAATAATAGCCGCTAATAGCTGCTTTAAAATCAAAGGTAGCTTGTGATTTCATTTCAAAATGATACTTCTTCTGAATTTTTGGAAGTATCTGATAAGTTTTCATTCAAGCAAGCCACTCCAAAATAATAATAATAATAATAATCTTATTACATTTTACAGGCAATTAATGACCTGGAGTCACCCGTAAGCACAAGCGCTTGTTTATTGGGGGAGATTAACAAATTTACATATACAAATGATTACTAACGATAAACATGTGTACCCCGACGAGGAATCAAACCCCGAATTCCCGCACAGGGCGCAGACACTCTGCCACTGTGCTACCAGTGCGCACATGTTAAATATTAAATGTAAAATTTATGTTATAGGCCTATCAACTTAATATTTTGGTTGAAATATTTATAGCTGTAGGCCTGTCTGTCACAAATTAATTATGAAGCATTTTCAGTGAATATAATTGGTAGATACATACATAGATTTCTGTCGTCATATGGCTTTACTTCCAATCTTCTTTTGTGTGTAATCTATAGATGGAATATACAAGACATAACTGATTCTTTGAAAATATAAAAATTACATCTGCAGATCGTTCACAACTACGATACGATACGATAAGTAGGTTAGGTACTAGGTAGTGTTGATGCAGAAGGGTATAGTCTAATTAGCAATTTACGAACATCACCTTCGCAAGTATGGTATGTTATACTTAGCCAGGCTCATAAATGAAAAGAACATAAAAGAACAAAATAATGCAATCTGTAATTGTATATTTTCTACTTTAGTTATGACATAGCTGTAGGCTACATACGTGTCACGATCGGACCGCACAGGAAATCGGATTCATTATAAATGTATCTCTATGCACACAGAGTAAATTACAATAACATTTACATTGCTATTGTCTATTTTTCCATAACTCCAATATAAGGTATGACCACAAAAGCAGTTTGCACCTATGCTACCAAACTGGAAATCACATCGAAATGACGGTCTGAACGGCTACATTATTAGATCTGCTCTTCCCGCAATCGTAGAACCATTAACGAAAATCATAAATCTATCCTTAAAGTTATCGATTTTTCCATCAACTTTCAAATACACAGTAGTTTCTCCCATTCCTAAAACACCAGCGGCAGCAACACATGACTAACATCGACCACTTGCGTTGTTATCTCTACTGTCTAAACTGCTTGAAAGATTCAAGATCTTCAATTGTAACCTTTCATTTCACCATATCTTTGCCAACATCAACACAGTTTTCAACTAGTGATGGGTCCGATTCATCGATTAATCGATTATTTTTTCGTAAATCGATTATTTTTTTGTAAATTGATTATGAAATTGTGAATCGATAAATCGTAATAAAAACTTATTGCTTCTTTAGGGTCTTTTTGTACAATAAAATAGTTTATTATTTATATTATGTTCTGTTCTTTGTAAATGTAGATCTTATTTGTTGAAAATAAAGCTTCTTTGAAATATTTCTTCGCAATAAAGCGTTCTTTAAATAGGTCGTTTAATGTTTGTTTACATCGCGAAGCATTGTAATTCAACTCCGTTAATTATTTGTCACGCCATTTGACACCATTTTTGATATTGTCTATTGTTATAATGAAAAAATTATCACCTTTGCAGCGTTATGATAAAAACATGTCCGAAAACATGTGGGGATAGGAAAAGTTTATTTTAATTCAAACCATTCAAAGTTATGCTCTCAACTCTAAACATAAACGCGGTTTATTTTGGAATAATTAATTTGATCCAATATTTGCATGTTATTCTATTTTTTTCAATGAAGAAAATGGCATCGAAATCGAAATATACTGGCGCTTTATCATACGAAAAACAATAACATGCGACTGAAAAAATACATATTGAAATACAAAATAACATAATAAAATTCTCACAAACATATTTGAAATGAATTCATTTTATTGATATGATAGTGAAAACGCCATTGATGAAAACCTTATGATGAATATTAACTTTCCGAAGAAATGAAATACAAAAGCCGTAAAACTTTTTTCAAACTTTCAGTCGCTGATGACGTAAAAACTCGGAAAACAATAGAACTATTGTTTTATTACGATTAATCGATTCTGAATCGATTCTTCTATTCGATTCATCGATCCCCAAAAAAACTGGATCGACCCATCACTATTTTCAACTTGGACGATCAACCATCACAGCTTTACTAAATATTACAGAGAATATACTTTTACTTCTTATGGACTTATCAAAAGCATTTGGTAGCTTACAACACAACATTTTGCTACACAAACTTAAACTTTTAGGATTAGGTGACAATGCTATTTCATGGATGAGATCATACTTAACCGGAAGAAAACAAATAGTTAAAGTTGGTAACACAGTATCTGAAGAAATTGTATTAACGTGTGACGAACCGCAGGGCTCCATCCTCGGTCCCCTATTACTTCTAATTTATGTCAATGACCTCCTTAATGTTATATCCAATAGAACTGTTTGGCAATTTGCTGACAATACACAAATACTAAATAGTTACAAACCCAAAATTCCAGACTCACTCTCAATCATACAAAATAAAATTTCGTATCTATCTCGTAAGAAGATCTTGTATCTATTGCATCATGGTTCAACTCTCTTCTACTTAATTCAAAAAAGACAAACAACATGGCAATTGGCCACAAAAAGTTCAGAATACTCAGCTGCCTGAGTTAAAAAGTTAAAAATAAATGATGATGTGATATCGTATGTTAAAAAAGCCTGAAATCTTAGTGTCATCTTTGACAGAAAAATGAGTTACAGAAAGCATCTTAATCAGAGTATTAAAACAGCAACATACAGATTGTCTGTCATTGCAAGGCAAAGGAGATATATTCAACCAACATTATTTAACATACTTGTAGATTCTAAAATCGTACAACCAAGCATATATGCTTTAGATGTAGTTTCAACTTGTAACAAAACTACATTACATAAAATTCAAGTCATTATTCAAAACTGGGCTGCGAAGTTGACAGTGAGAAAAAAAAGTACGATGCAATGGACAATTTGTTGAATGAATTGAATTGGTTAAACATTCAAGACATTATTGAATTACGAACAGCATGCACAGCACATAGTTCAACACTAGGAGAAACTGAGGAGTATTTGAAGTCATTATTTTGTTAATCAAATTCAACGTATGATACTCGAAATCATTTGTACATTCTTCCACAAGTTTCCACAGACCGTGGAAAAAGATCTGTTGCTTATCGAGTTGCCGAATTAATGAACAACATTCGAACATCACTGTAAATATAAATATAAGGAAAAAGTAAAAGACATGTTAATGAAATCTGTAATTTAGTAATTAAATACCGAAAAAAACAACAGACGAAACGCCATGCGGAAGTTGATGAAATTGGACCGCCTGCTAAGCAGACGAAATTGGCGTTTGGTTCCGCAAAAAATGTTGACAAATCAAAGTTACAAGATTTGGTATTTAACTTTGATATGAAAACTATGTCTCCACTTTCAATCGTTGCTCAACCAAGCTTTGTCAGTTTACTGAGTGCTCTTCAGCCCACCTCAGAAGTACCATCACGCTATATCATAACTCTAAATCTGGCGAAACGATCGTCTGCTGTCATGGCCACCGTGAAAAAAACAATGGAACAAGTTAAATGGTTTTCAACAACCACAGACTGCTGGAGCGTACAGAGACGTTCCTATCTTGGTTTGACATGTCACTGGCTCAATCCCATCACGATGAAACGAGAGAGTGCTGCTACAGCTTGCCGCCGTATGAAAGGCAGCCATAATTTTGAGTTATTGGGAAAAACGATTTGTGACCTTCACCATGAATATGAAATTGCTGGAAAAGTTATCTCAACAACAACTGATAACGCAGCAAATTTTGTAAAAGCATTCCGTATGTATTCTCCACATATTCCAGGTGAACTAGATGAAATTGACGGGAATGACGACGTAGAGGACATGACTGAAGAGGATGGCGCATATGAAATTACAAATGATATCAAAAATTATTTGATAGATGACACAGAACTCCCCCCGCATCAAAGGTGTGCTACCCATTCTATCAACTTGATTGCCACAACTGATGCTGAAAAGGCAGAGGAAACTCCAACATATAAGAGATTGTACCGCTCTACCTTTGCCAAGTGCCAGGCTTTGTGGAACAAAATTGGTAGATCAGTTGGCAGCAACGAAGTTGTGGACGAGGAAGCGTCAATTCAGCTATTACGACTATGTTCTACACGCTGGAATTTCGTGTTCTATTCAATTGCAAGAATCAACCGTATACGTCGCGAAAAGGGAAATTCAGCTCTGCATAATATCTCCACACGTTTACATATTCCTAGGTAAGACATTTATTGTTATTGTTTATTGAGTCTTCGTTTTTCTGCTATGAATTTTGAAATGCACTGCAACCTACAAAACCATTTGTTAATCATCTAAGTTAATTGTTAATAATAATTTGTCAAGCAGTGTCAATTCCATGGCAGTTATGTTTGGTTTTCTGTTTTCGCCCACGCTTATTGTAACTTTTTCTATCAAGCCTCAATATAGCCAGAAGGCATATCTGATATCATTGTGCTCTATGTTCAAGATGTTTCAACAAATATTTTAATTATTTACGTTTGACTTTGTAGGCTTAAAAACAATGAGTTGGAATTTTTGGACCAATACGAAGATATCATGCAGCCCGTGGCCAGAGCCTGGGACGTCTTGCAAGGAGATCTCAATAGGGTCAGTCCAGGTCAAATCGAACGGCTTCGTTCCAAAAAAAGATTGATTTTGTATAAAATTTTTATACATGTAGATATGGGTACAGAGATATCGTATATGGAGTATTTTTGATCTTAAATGAAAAATAACGATTTTATTAGCAGTTTAATTTGTACCTTTTTTGTGATCAATGATCCATAAAGACCTTCTTTTCCTTGTAGTTAATTTGTTTGTTGGTTTAACAAAATGAAATTTCGTATCAGGATAGAATAAACAGTTTTCTATTGATTGATGTCATTTTATTTGCAAAATTCCAAGTAGTTGTTACAATGTTTCAATTTTCCGAAAAAGCTTTAGAGTCCGATAGAATGAAGCGCACACCATTTTTCTGGCCTTTTTCAGCATTTAATCATGCGATGGACAAAAAAGTACGATGGTGTTATTTTTTAAAAGAGTTTAATCATCAAAAATATAGTTTTGTCGGTATTTCTTTTGATAATTCTATCGCGTTTGGAATGCTATACATAACACTTAAGAAGGCGTGAAGTGATGATTCTCACGTTGTATTGACAATTTCGCATGTCAATGATACTCGCGTGTCTACAATAGATCGTAGTAATTTCTATTTTATTTATAGGTTGAGTAAAATTAAATCAGCGTGAGTTTTGTAAATCAAAATAATATCTTGTTCGGTTTAACAAATTTGGGAAATTGAGACTTTCCTTCACTTTCATTTTTGAAACAGAACAAAGCCCAGGAAGTTGCCAAGGCATGAATTATTTAGTTAACGACCATTAGTATTTGGACTATTTGTTTTGAATGGACTTTTTCATAACAATTGGTTGACATGCAATTTAATATCATTGCGATCATCGTATATCTGATATGTTTATCCATTGAATAAAAAACTGTCTAGACATCATTAGAGCATACACAACAGAATCAATGACAACGCTTTCAATATTTCGAAATCATTAAATTTGATATAATAGAGTCATAAAGTTACAACTATCTACATATTTTAATTTACATTAATTTTAATTTATAACTTGACGAACAGATGATAAGCAGAATTTTGTTAATGCAGTGCTATATATACATAATTACTATACAGTATCAACTGATTCATTACTAAAATTGATTATCCAGTATTTACAGTATTGATTATTGATTATCTTCTTTTTTTGCGATGCGTTGCTTGAGCTGCAAAGCAGTCTCTGTCGTCGAAGAAACCACTTTTGCTAGCAAACCAATTATTGTTTCAACATTCCGATTCATCTTATTCATCGAAATGAGCAATGATGATGATAATGATGAGTCTGTCGGGTCTTTAAGGAGTATCGCAGCATCAGACCCAAATAGCCGCTTACGCGAATTGATACCTGTACTTGCTGGTGATGGTGCTGACTTTTCCGGGGTGTTGGTCTTTATTGCCTGAGACTCCTCCTCTAGAAAAGTGAAATTACGATGCTATTAAGAATTGCAGGCCGATCGCTAGCTGTAGCAAAGATGCAATAATGCTGCAGTAATGTAGGACTTGAAAGGCAAAAGTCAGTATTTATAATTATATAAATGTAATGAGTCAGTAGGCTAATGCATGGCTAAATGGACCCTGTATCCCACAAACTATGGCAAAAACTTTGCATTGTTGTAACTAGCAAAGCGAAAACTATGCTGTTCATACAGGAGCTTCTACGTCATGCAGCTGGCTCATACATATACATGTGGGCCGGTAGTTGTTTAGATGTTACGCCTGTAAAATGTAGTAAATTTAGAATAGTAATACAAGGACTATAGTATTTCGTGTAGCTTCTTACCTGACTCAGATTCACAGAATGTTTCATCTGGATCTTCGGCACCAGTGAATACTACAGACAACCATTTTTTCGAAAACCCTGCATCTTCATCTAAATCCCAAAATGAATCATTTGATCCATCAGCCATCTGTGATGATGAGAATGCTATTCTGCCTGCTGCTCTGTGAAATTTTCTCCGCATACTGAGTACTTTCTGCTTTACTACGATGTAGCCTGCATGCATTGCAATACGATCGCGTTTTAGGCGTTGCAGCCATTCATCTTGTTCTTGATCTGATCATTTTATATGCTCGCTTGAATATTCAGGCTTAACGGGACCAAACGATGAATCCGCCAAAGCCAAATTCCGACGAACAAATATAATTAAATTTACGGGGTCTTCTTCTGCGAATTCACGTTCATAGTCTGCAGTTTGTTCTCTGTACTTTTCAATCAGGTCCAAAACTCTGTTCTCGTCTTTATCAGTCCATTGAAAGGCACTGCTTTGAATATCCATTATAGTTGTGTAAATGAAGGTTGAAGAATTTTAAATACATTAAGCAGCTGATTGGGTGGAGGTTCAACAGCGATTGTACTCAAAACACATTTTTTTCTGATAAAACTGTTTCTATAACGAACCTGTTGCAATAGCGATATATTTAGTTATTTATTCACGGATATCAAGCATCCATATGCTGTCACTAATATTTCCTAAAAAGTATTTTACGGAAAACGTATAACTTCGTCGCTCAGTCTCGCGAGGAGAAACAGGAAGAATTAGCCAGGTTCCCTGCCAAGCTAAATATTTTAAATTTGCAAAATAGCAAACTGTTGATCAATTAAATTAAATTGAATTTTTGAATTTGATTGAATTGAAGCTTTGATATACCCCCAATAAAATATTGATATGACCTGTGTATGTGCCCAAATCTCTGTTGTCTATTTTCAATTTTCAAGTAATATCAATTTCATAATTATTTTCTTTCACATTGTTTTCTGTTTATTATAATATTTTGGGAAAGCATAGAGGGGATGTTTGTCAAGCTTTATCAAAATAAATCAATTCTGAATTCACCCTTGTTTCTCAGTGCCTTGACCCTCACATGGGAAAACAGTAGAGAAGGCGGAAAACACCCATGGTATGTTTTTGAATGCTGAATAGTTGATCTTTATTGTAAATTCATATTTCTCCAGCTTCTGATAGCACTACTACTTTGTCTCTTTTAAATGAACCTCGTTGCTCTGTTGCTGATAAAGCAGGTACTGATTGCTCAGGTAATATTTCTGTTACTGAATCACGTGAAAAAGAGTTATTATGTATGCGTTCGGGTTTAAACGATTTACCTACTATTTGCGAGTTTCACCGAAAACAATACTCAACTGAATTTGTAAAGCGTCAATGTCGGTGTTGCAATCCAATTGGTATTCATCGGAAGATCCGCAGCAAAGGTTTATGGGAAATAACTATGGAAGCAGCAAAACAATTCAACCTTATACCTGGTGCTAAGATATGTATTTCATGTAAATTGGCTCTGTATGATCAGCCACCCGAAGTACCATATGATGTTAACTTTGACACACCCAGTACGAGTAGGAGTGAACCATCACCGGTTATTTGTGATTTAAGCGATAGTAGCGATGAGAACGACGTTGAAGTAGATACATCAATTGCACTTTTGGGAGAAAATCCAATAAATCGAAAGCGTTTTGGAAGATCTAAACGTTATAGAATTGAAAAATATCAAAAGATCACTGGTAAGTGAACATTGTAACTTTTTTTGCTATCATCATATTTATGCAGTATACTGTACCAGTATATTTATAGGAAATCGTGTTGTATTGATATAGCGCTTAAACTATCAATTTATGCGGCAGTTGCTATACTACTCCAACTGAACTACTGTACTGTACTGTGAAATATTGTTTAGAAATATATTACTTTTATAATTACATAGTCATGTCCCAGACATTTACAAAATTTACCGTGACAATTGCTTACTGGTACAAATATTGCACAATTTATGTACTGTACAAATAGTCCGACTAGAACAAGATCTAAGGTGTGTAGGTGCCGATAGATATTTTTCATCAAGGCAGTTGTCTTCTTTTATAGCTATACTTTATTTTCAAGTTAAGAGCATATATCTGAGCGATGGTAACAAAGCAAATAAAACGCTTTGCGTTTGCCTGGTAAACATTTAGAAGCTTTCGAAAATAAATAGAGTTGTGCTTTAGTGATATGAATTCAATGCTCCTCTTTTCATTTGTAGGCAGTATCGGAAAGTGTTTAGAAATGTCGGTGGAAGAAGTAGACGAGGAAAGTGATTTGAAAGAGATGATCAATCAATTAAAAGTAAAATTCTCAATTACTACGGAAAGATCCGAGAGGATGCAGGTGTTGACAATTTTGCCTAAGAGTTGGTCAATAAATAAGATTGTAGATGAGTTTGGTGTCTCACGATACACAGCTCGGATGGCGAAAGAATTGGCGGCGGAGAAAGGGGTATTATCAACGCCTAACCCAAAACACGGCAAAGAAATTCCAATAGAAACAAGGCAAAAAATACAGCAATTTTATTTGTCAGATGACGTCAGCAGGACCCTACCAGGTAAAAAAGACGCAGTAACTTATAAAGTCAATGGAGTCCGTGTATCGCAGCAAAAGAGATTAGTGCTATGCAACCTCAAGGAAGCGTATATACAATTTAAGGAGAAACACTCAGATCTGAAGATAGGACTCTCAAAGTTTGCAGAACTGAGACCTAGAGAGGCTATTCTTGCTGGTGCTGGTGGTACACACTCTGTGTGTGTGTACGATACACCAGAACACAAAATTAATGTTTTCAGGTGCAAAAATGGATACTAATGACGTTTTTAAGAGAACTCTAATTTGCGAAGACTACAACGATAAGATAACTTACAAACATTTAATTGCAATGCTGTGCTGTAAGCCACCGCTGCCATCTCGGAACATGCCGTTGCTGTCCTGGTGTGCAACTGTTAACAATAAAGCTGCACAAAATATTTAAGGCACTTGATATCGATACAATACAATTTTGTTTATGGTGTTCAGTCGATAGAACTTGTCTGGAAACTGTAATTAAATCAGTAGATGATTTTGTAGACAGCTTTTGCGAATCGTTATTAAAGCTGTCACGTCATTCTTTTATTGCATATCAACAGTCGCTATTTATGAATAACCTTGAAGAGAATCTTAAAGCGGGTGAAATTATAGTTCAAGGAGATTTTGCCGAGAACTACACGTTTGTAATACAGGACGCCGTTCAAGGGTTCCACTGGACAAATGACCAGGCAACCATACATCCTTTTGTCGTATACTATTTATGTCATATAGAGGACAAATTATCGCATATATCGTTTGCTATTATTTCTGACTGCATGTCTCACGATACTATAGCAGTACACTGTTTCATACGCGAATTATTGAAAATCATTACATCTGAAACAATTGTGAGCAAAGTTTATTATTTTACGGACGGTTGTTCGGCACAATACAAAAACCGAAAAAACTTCGTAAATTTAGTTTTCCACAAACAAGATTTTGGTATGCCAGCGGAGTGGCATTTTTTTCCCACTTCGCATGGTAAAGGCCCGTGTGATGGCATAGGTGGAACAATCAAGCGACTTGCCGCTAGAGCTAGTTTACAAAAAGTAAATTCTATCGGAATTCAAACACCACGGCAGTTGTTTGATTGGGCGACAGCCACATTAAAAGAAATTAAATTTTCGTTTGTAAGTAAAGAGACAGTGTTAGCTGAAGAGGTTCTACTTGAAGAGCGATTTGAATTAGCTGTAACTACCGTTGGCACTCAGTCTTTTCACGCGTTTTTACCAGTTATGGGATCGAAATCCCTTGTTTATTTTAAACCTTATTCTATCTCTAACTCTGTAAAAAAGGTATGAGTTACCACAGCTCCGGAGGATCTAGTTATCAGACAAGGTAGTTATTATTCTTGTCAATATGATCGCGCTTGGTGGATCGGCATTGCTATTGAAGTCAATAAAGAGACTCGTCAAGTGCAGTTGTCTTTTTTGCAACCAAAAGGGTTATCACCTTCATTCAAATTTCCTCGCAACGCCGATCTACTAACCGTACCAAATTGCGATATTTTAATGCAAGTAGAGCCGACCACACAAACAGGGCGTGTATACCAGATATCTGAAGATAGTATGCTTGATTCAACATCGCTATTACGTTAATACTGGATAGTTGAAAATATGTATATAAAGCATTACATTAAGAACATCTTGCTTGTCATCTGTTTGTCAAGTTATAAATTAAAATTAATGTAAATTAAAGTATGTAAATAGTTGTAACTTTATGACTCTCTATTATATCAAAATTTAATGATTTCGAAATATTGAAAGCGTTGTCATTGATTCTGCTGTGTATGCTCTAATGATGTCTAGACAGTTTTTTATTCAATGGATAAACATATCAGATATACGATGATCGCAATGATATTAAATTGCATGTCAATCAATTGTTATGAAAAAGTCCATTCAAAACAAATAGTCCAAATACTAATGGTCGTTAACTAAATAATTCATGCCTTGGCAACTTCCTGGGCTTTGTTCTGTTTCAAAAATAAAAGTGAAGGAAAGTCTCAATTTCCCAAATTTGTTAAACCGAACAAGATATTATTTTGATTTACAAAACTCACGCTGATTAAATTTTACTCAACCTATAAATAAAATAGAAATTACTACCATCTATTGTAGACACGCGAGTATCATTGACATGCGAAATTGTCAATACAACGTGAGAATCATCACTTCACGCCTTCTTAAGTGTTATGTATAGCATTCCAAACGCGATAGAATTATCAAAAGAAATACCGACAAAACTACATTTTTGATGATTAAACTCTTTTAAAACATAACACCATCGTACTTTTTTGTCCATCGCATGATTAAATGCTGCTTAATCGACTGGTGAAAAAATCGGCCAGAAAAATGGTGTGCGCTTCATTCTATCGGACTCTAAAGCTTTTTCGGAAAATTGAAACATTGTAACAACTACTTGGAATTTTGCAAATAAAATGACATCAATCAATAGAAAACTGTTTATTCTATCCTGATACGAAATTTCATTTTGTTAAACCAACAAACAAATTAACTACAAGGAAAAGAAGGTATTATTTATATCATTGATCACAAAAAGGGTACAAATTAAACTGCTAATAAAATAGTTATTTTTCATTTAAGATCAAAAATACTCCATATACGATATCTCTGTACCCATATCTACATGTAGGCCTATAAAAAATTTTTACAAAATCAATTTTTTTTGGAACGAAGCCGTTCGATTTGACCTGGACTGACCCAATACAAAGTTTGGTTTCCTTATTCCCACTCCGGTTAAGCTGCGTACGCGTCTTGAAAGAAAAAAAGACAAATTAATTACAGCCAAAACAACTGTTTGTGTACCTCTCATTGATGCTCAACTTAAAGGAATGACAGATAGGTTAGTGCAGGTCCACGTGTGATTGTGTCTTCTCATATATTTATCACCATCAGGCTCTATCCACACTTCTGGTACTACACTCACTGTCGCTGCACTAGCATTCATGACGCCATTTAATCTAACCTGATCTGATAATGAAACTTAATTTAAATTTATTATTTTTGAATAGGTTTACCAAGGTTCTGCAAGATCCTAAGGCAATCGCCGCCCCTATCCTTGTTCCTCGTTTGAAAACTGATTGGACTAAGGACGAAGACTTGCTTGAAAAAGGTACATTGTTTACAACTAGGGGAGAGCGGGGTGAAATGGAACGGGGGTGAATCGGAATACACAACTTCTAAAGACTCAAAAATTACAAAATTGCAGCAGAACATTGTTCTTATATAGTCTAAACATTGTGTAAAGTTTCATTTCGATACATAAAGTAAATAAAATATTATAAGCCTTTGAAAATTTGTACGCGCGATGCAAGTCATTCGCTTTTCACATCGCGTTTGATTTTATTTTCATTTCTTCACGCATCAGGTGTTATTGCATACCATTGTGTAGAGAATTTCCGTGTTATGACGTAGGCAGTTGTCATATTTGTCTTTTCCAACAAACTTTCTGGTAAATAGTGTTTATGTTGCAAGATTCACGATGGGGTTGAATGGAACACGGCGGGAAACATTTCAATCACAGTCTGGCTTCACACTGCTTTGCTTTGTTGTTGCTCCGCCTTTGATTTCACACCAAGAAGAAATCATTCAAATTAATCCATTAAATTGGTTCAATTGCCTCTTTTCATTAGTAAATAGCCTTGTATTATTTCTCTGAACCATTGATCTTTTTGTTGTTTTATTTTCAACGTAAAATTAATGAGTTTGTATTGTCTTGTTTTGACTTATTATTTCCTTCGTGAATCAGTGTGAATTATAACGTAAACAAAACATTTGCATGAGCGGTTTCTTTGAATTTGACACCTTCGGAAGGAAAGCGACTTTGTCGAAGGACTGCATGAAATTAAATGTTGTTTTATTCATATTATTTTGGTTAAATCTAATTAAAACCCATTTGAATGATTAACCTTACTCATATTCTCTCAATTATAACTGAAATTTGAAAAATTATACTAGTACGGGAAAATGTTATCGTGTTTTACGGAGACGCATTTTTTTGAATGGAAAATAATAATGTTATAAATTTATATTTGGAAGTAAGTTTCTTTATCTTTCTAATTTATTATTGTTGATATCAATTTTTAAAGGCTCAATAGCTATGATACTTAATTTATTTGAACAAATTCGATGAAATAATGGTAAATTTGTGTTCATTCCGTTTCACCCCACATTTTCGCAAAATCGCGGTTTTGAAAAAATGTCATTCTTCCTTTAAACATTGTTTCAACTTTGATTTGACAATATTCAGGTATTTTGCATTATAAACTTCAGACAATTTCCTACAAATCAATACCGAAATTGTGAGTTTTGCGTGAGCCGTTTTGGAGCAATAATTTTTTTAAGAAAATTTGTTCCAATTCACCCCGCTCTCCCCTACATGTTTAATTAGATAATATAATTTCAGTAATTAGTAAAATCTAATAAGGCTACAATATCTCTTTGACAGAAATGATTGTTGGATGTAGCAAAAACCAGTAGATCTAATCAATAATTGTATTTCGTTTTATTTTGTTTAGGTCTGGACTATATTAACAGTTGCCTTGGAGAAGATATCACAGGGCCTGTAGACTCGGAGAGTGAATCTGATGATGACGATAATGAAGAAGATTTCCTCAGCACCAAGAAAAATTCTAAGTTCTCTCCTCTCTAATGCTACCTGCGATCAGATTTGGAAGATGCCAAGTTTTTCGATGGTAGGTCTGCACCATTAAAAGAACTTGCTCTGGAGCTGAATAAACCTCTACCTGCCTCTACACCTCTAGCTTAATCATGCGTCCACACCGAAATAGGCTCAGTGATAAACATTTTGAATCTTGTCTACTGTTGAAACTAAATAATATTTACGTCAAATGAAACATTTCTGATTGTCTGTATAGTATACTGGACATATGCAGTTATTACAACACCTGCAAAAACTCTGTATTGTATCATAATATAAAAATAATATCAATGATAAAAAAATATGAAAATGAAAAATAATATGAATATCAATAATGTAATAATATGAAAAACAATATGGTATAGAAACTAAAGTATATAGTACTGTATAGAAAATAACTGCCTTACTGAATTATATTGTGTTTTTGATTGTGTACTGTTTTTGATAAATATTTTAAAAGTAATTAGTAGCCTAATTAATTACTTTTCTGAGAAGTAATTAGTAGGGGAGACCGGGGTCACTTCGGACGCGGGTGACTTCGGACAGAACGGTTTTAGTTTAAACAAAAATACAATCTCTCAGTATGTTGAATACAAAGGTAAAACATACCTATTGCCAAACTTTTGAATAATTTCATTAAGTAATAAAAAAGTTATTATGGTTTGAATCTTTGTCCCGCTTTGGTGTATTATTTGTTCTCGAAGGAAAAGCTCGACGAAGAAAATCCACGCAACTAACATGTTGATATTTGGAACCATTTTGAAGCCAGTGACGTTGTGTGCCTCATACTGAAGTTTCATGCACGTGCGCTTTGAAAATTCGAAGAAGTAAAATATCAAGCTGTGAAACAATGGTAAATCCGAAATTAAGTGGGTGTCACGTTTCTCATTCCATTCAAGTTTGACACGCTCCAGCTTTGATGTTGTGTAAACATTTCAGAGCATGCGTGATCCGTCGGCTTAGAATATGTGAAAATAATATGGTCTAGTTAAATAGAATATCAAATTGTGGATCAAAAATAAGTATGAAGTGCATTTAATTTCAGATATGTCTCAATTTATATATGTCGAAGAGTTTGGTTTACTCTTGTTGATTTACGAGCATGTTTTGTTTTCGTTTGGGGCCGCTGAGTTATCACTTGAATCTACGGCTTTCGATGACTATTTCGACGCGCTAAAGAAATTATAAATATTAGTATGGTTTGTAATTTATGAATAATTTCATCGATTTCTCTGAGTAGATGAATGGTAAAGCTTTCGATTGATGTCAATAAAAATTTGTTTCGTGCATTGTTGAGAGTTTAAATTCACTGGCCGAAGTCACCCCGCTCAACTAGGGGTAAAAGAATGATTAAATATTCGGCACTCGAATATATTTCATTTTCCAACAATTCACCCATTTCAAACATGGCACAATAGCTATTAAATGATATACGATTTATTTGTTTCGAGCGAAAAATAAAATAGTTACAAGCAAGAAACCAAAAAGCATCCGATGTGTACCTGGTCTCTCCTAATTAGAAATTAATTACTTTTCTGGAAAAGTAATTAGTAATGTAATTTTCGAAATTTTAGTAAAAGTAATTTGTAATCTAATTAATTACCTTTTCAAGTAAATTCTCTCACAACACTGTTCTTTTGTTAAAAAACTCACTTGTTGAGAATTGTGAGAAAAAGAAGATTGAAGTTCAATTTGAGTTTAAAAAGGTTATTCTATTGAAGAATTGAAGACCATTTGAGTTTTTATAATTTGATATCCTTGTTCTTAAGTAAAACCAGTAAATAATCCGAAATCACAGAGATATTTGTGGGGCGATTCCATTGTGTCTGACTGACACACCGGAAGATATTTTTGAATAGGGAATCAACATCCATGCAAAGTTTGATCAAATATGATTATTTACAAATAAAGAGTGGCAACAACAATCCCACAAAGTAAAATCTTCACAATAACTCAAAATATAAATAAATTACAGCAAGTTTAATGTCCGTGTCTGACTGACACGGACGCTCGCCATTTTGCCAATTGGAGATGGACATTTGTAGATTTCTAAGAAGTGTTGGCATAAAGAAGAATAAAATCACTCTCATCATATTCTTAAGAAATTATAGGGGAGAGCGGGGTGAAATGGAACGGGGGTGAATCGGAATACACAACTTCTAAAGACTCAAAAATTACAAAATTGCAGCAGAACATTGTTCTTATATAGTCTAAACATTGTGTAAAGTTTCATTTCGATACATAAAGTAAATAAAATATTATAAGCCTTTGAAAATTTGTACGCGCGATGCAAGTCATTCGCTTTTCACATCGCGTTTGATTTTATTTTCATTTCTTCACGCATCAGGTGTTATTGCATACCATTGTGTAGAGAATTTCCGTGTTATGACGTAGGCAGTTGTCATTTTTGTCTTTTCCAACAAACTTTCTAGTAAATAGTGTTTATGTTGCAAGATTCACGATGGGGTTGAATGGAACACGGCGGGAAACATTTCAATCACAGTCTGGCTTCACACTGCTTTGCTTTGTTGTTGCTCCGCCTTTGATTTCACACCAAGAAGAAATTATTCAAATTAATCCATTAAATTGGTTCAATTGCCTCTTTTCATTAGTAAATAGCCTTGTATTATTTCTCTGAACCATTGATCTTTTTGTTGTTTTATTTTCAACGTAAAATTAATGAGTTTGTATTGTCTTGTTTTGACTTATTATTTCCTTCGTGAATCAGTGTGAATTATAACGTAAACAAAACATTTGCATGAGCGGTTTCTTTGAATTTGACACCTTCGGAAGGAAAGCGACTTTGTCGAAGGACTGCATGAAATTAAATGTTGTTTTATTCATATTATTTTGGTTAAATCTAATTAAAACCCATTTGAATGATTAACCTTACTCATATTCTCTCAATTATAACTGAAATTTGAAAAATTATACTAGTACGGGAAAATGTTATCGTGTTTTACGGAGACGCATTTTTTTGAATGGAAAATAATAATGTTATAAATTTATATTTGGAAGTAAGTTTCTTTATCTATCTAATTTATTATTGTTGATATCAATTTTTAAAGGCTCAATAGCTATGATACTCAATTTATTTGAACAAATTCGATGAAATAATGGTAAATTTGTGTTCATTCCGTTTCACCCCACATTTTCGCAAAATCGCGGTTTTGAAAAAATGTCATTCTTCCTTTAAACATTGTTTCAACTTTGATTTGACAATATTCAGGTATTTTGCATTATAAACTTCAGACAATTTCCTACAAATCAATACCGAAATTGTGAGTTTTGCGTGAGCCGTTTTGGAGCAATAATTTTTTTAAGAAAATTTGTTCCAATTCACCCCGCTCTCCCCTACTTTACAAATATTATTAATTTTATTAAATACTTCCTGTAGTCTAATGTTAAATATAGATTTGGTATTGATTAATTAGTTTGAATATAATTATAGATTTGCTATTACTCATTAGTTTTGATATTGCCTGTAGAAAGATTACTGCTTGCTATGTTACTATATAAGGATAGTTATATTGTATTTGTTTTATGATTGGTTAGCTTTACTAAGTAATGTTTCTTACTTACTATATAAGGATTTGTAATATTGTATTAGCTTATATGACTGGTTAGCCTCATTTTAATATGCCTCGTTTACAGGCATATATATATATAGAAATAAATTAAGGTGTCGTTATTCTTCACCTTGCGTTGTTGGTAGAATCGATTGTTGTTTTATTGTGTTAATAAGTTAACTACACTTCCAAAATATATAAGTCAGTAAGCAAATGTTTCTTGTGTCTGACTGACAGGATTTCGTGTCTGACTAACCTCTCCGAAGCAGTTTGTGTCTGACTGACATAACTTGACATAAAACACAAGTAATACACTTTAAATAAAACTTATTCATTCCAAATCTATAATCATCATGTAACGTAAATTGGTTGTTCTTTTGTTCAAAATGTAGCACACGTACAGATAATATTCTAAACCACAAGGCCAAATGAACTGTCATTCCCATTTCGCATGGGATAAAACAGTTAACACGCATGACTAAACATTGACGACAGCGACCTCAAATTACCACGTGGTGTGAAGTGTCCAAAACAACGGGTAGGCGGTCACACGGCTTCTTTGATTATATGATCATTACGTCATTAGCTTTGAGATACCGACTGTTGCGCTAAGATCGAAACGGTCCGTATGAATACTTTTTGTCAGTCAGACACACAGATTTAAAGGATGACGTTGAAGAAAAGAACAATACTTCCTGCCAAATATGCAAATTAGCTATTTTCTGTTTTGCATACGGAAGGATTTAGCGATCAAGTGTCACGCTGTGGAGTAGACAAAACATTTAGGACTTTTTCGTTTCTGACTGACAGCGGCCTGAAGTGATCGAAAATTTATATATAATTTCAAGGTAAAATACACTCATTATTCTTTGTTTTTACTACTTAATAATACAAAACAAGTGAAGTCATATCAATTAATGTAATTTTTGTTAGAAAATCATGAACAGAATTACGTGAAATTTCAAGTTTTTAGTTTGTTGTTGTTTTCATAAATTCACGAGCGGCCAACTCGACGCTCTCTCTAAAATATTAATTTGATTCACATCGAAGTCTATAATCCCAATCAAGCATATATAGCCTATAATGATAGTAAAAGTATCTTTTGTAAAGAAAATAATTGATTTTTGTCTGAATTCCTTGCTTTATTTTTGACGCTTGTAAAATTTTTGGTTTCACTTCTGATGGAATTGCCCTGTGACAGATACACAAATCGACATAGAAAAACGAGAAAAACATATACATAGTCTGTAAGAAATGTTATTCATTATGCCGTAGCATTCCACTAGCAGTATAGATCATGTATACTTTAAGTCTGGAATTTGGTTTGGAATAATGTCCCCGTCAATTACGACAAGACAGCATCTGCCAGATTTAGCCAAGCCAGAACTCTTTTTGTAGAAACTAATTTACCATATTTGTTGTCATGGTAACTTGTTAATTCACATTGTCTTTGTCATCACCATAGTAACATTAATATTGTCATACAGTCATACAGCACATGTCAAACTGTTTCACATTCACTGTCATAGTTCCTGTCATGTTGTCAATTCACTAATGGTTATTTGTCTGTTGCCCTAATTTAGTGTTATATTGAGTGTTTGTATTGTGATTGGTCAACTTGTAATCATTGCTGTGTTTTAACTAATCTTGTGCTACACTTCCCATCCACTGTTCGTCTTGGGGCCACATAGTACGGTCGTAATAGATTGTTATTAAAATTATACGCTGTAGTTTTCTCTTGGCCTACTTCTTGTCTTGTTGTTCTTGCGGTCTCAAGCGGACAGTCAAATACAGTTACAGTCCTCTGAAGTCAACGTTAGGCTTTGGAAAGCAAAGCAATTATCTAAATTACATGGTCCGTCTTTGGAACCTGAATCAGTGGTAAGTTTTTTTGTGCTTATTTGTTAGCACTCCTTGAGTAGTTATTTTAGTTTGTCTTTTAGCATACTAGACAAAAACAGAACGCCGTTTCTATTAGCCTGTATCTCAGATTAGATCAGGGATTGAAACAATCCTAGAGTTTTCTTTTGTGCATTGAAAGCACTTTAGAATAGAACGCAATTTTTTGATCAGTTTTCTTTGTGTTTTTTACAATTAAATTACGCATTAGAATATAACGCATTTTCAAGTTTCTTTTTACTTTCTGAATTAGTTTTTTGTTTATTTAGTAGACATCTTCTCTTTGAATATTCCTTTGTTTCCGATCGTTTGACTTTAATCGTGATATATATATCGGCCCTCTTGCTTATTGGCACGATTCTTCAATAATATTTACTCAACTTTTTAAATTATTTTTGCTAGCGTATTGTGTTGTTTTGCTCATTGGCTGCAGACTTTGATGCTTAAGAACATAATATAAGTCTATGCCGCATAGCTTAGTAAAGATATAGTATATTCTGTGTGGGATATCAATCTGATTTTCTCTGATCTTTTGACGACTTTGGCCTGATATCAGCATTTAGGTCTACAACCAGGCTAGATGCCCAAAACAATGCTTCTTTGTTCTGCTTTTGTGTTTATTTTATTTTGTTAGGTTCCAGTACGTGGTAATAATTTGGTCTGGCTTGGTTGGCACAGCATGAGCAAAAGTAAAGCAAAAGCAGAAATGTCCTCGGTGAGTTCAGACGACTTTCTTCGGGAAGCAAACGAATTTGATCATGCGATCGCACAAGCCGCTAGGAATGTTTCCAAAGTAAATTCAGCAACAAGAAAATACATGATTACCAGGTTAGAGCGTTTGTTTTCAAGTTTAACTAATGCGACGTACTCTTTAGCCCACGAATCTCCTACCGATATTTCTGTAGAAATAAGTGAGCAATACATTCATAGGGAGGCACTATTTTATCAAACTATCGATTTATTACATTCAGTGACTCCTGAGTCACCAGGGTTAACAAGTTCTTTCGTAAATCAGGCTCGTCAATATTCTGATTCCGACGAGATGCGAAATAAATCTGCAGTTCCTAGAAATCCTAGCAATTTGCCTTCAGTAAGCAAACAAACACCGTCAAGTAGAAAAATTAAGCGACACCATGTCAACAAAGGCGGCGCTCCTTTAGATCAAACAAATGTGTTAACAACTAATACAAGCGAGTCAATTTTAGCATCAATTGCAGATGCGTTATCTGCAATGCAAATCAAGCTTCCCACGTTTTCTGGTATCGCCATTCAATATCAAGATTTTATTTCTTCCTTTAAAGCACAGGTTGATAGTAGGCATACGTTAAGTTCTGCAACAAAATTCCATCATTTAGTATCACATTTATCACAAAATGCCTTGTCATCCGTAAACTCATTGCCTCGTGATGATGAAGGGTATGCAACAGCTTTATCAACATTAGACAAATTGTATGGAAACTCACACAAAATTGCTAGAGCACATTTAGATTTACTTTGTATTGATGAGCCAGTGTCGTATAAATTTCCGCTAGAAGTAGAACGACTTTATCATCAATTATTAGCTGCTTCTTCCACCTTCGATAGATTGAAATATAATAATGATGTAAATTCTACATCCACGCTTTTGAAAATTATAGATCGTCTGCCTGAACATGCTCAGTATCGTTGGCGAAAACTGAACAATTCACAAAAAACTTTGGCCACTTTTCATGATTTGGTTTTATTCATGGAAAAGGAGACAGATTTTGTCAATGATCCAGTATGGTCACGTTTAAGTCACAAAGCAACGGTACATCCTTCCAAAAATATTTCTTCAATAAATGTTACCACCAATCAAAATTCTTCAAGTAGTAATAACCCTTTTTGTGTATTTTGTGATCAAAATCATAAATCTCGAAACTGCCCAAATACTGGTTTATCGCAAGATGAAATAATCAAAACTTTAAAAGATAATCAGCTATGTTTTCGCTGCTTTTCCCCTGGTCATTTTAGCCAGCGATGTTTTTCACGAACAATATGTTCCATCTGCAATAGAAGGCATCATACGTTTTTACACAAAAATGCTCCAACCTTTGTTCAGACTGCACCTGCAGCAGTCACTAATACTATTCATACTTCGTTAGCAGACAGTGCAAAAGTACTATTACCTGTTGTTGTTTTAGATGTAATCGGACCAAATGGATCCACTCAAGTAAATGCATTGCTTGACACAGGAAGTCAATTTACATTAATAAAGGCATCTATATGCCAAAAATTAGGAATTGAAGGACATGTTGACACGTTGAATTTCAATACTGTGTCCAATACCAAAACTGTTCAACAGTGTGAACGGGTTACAGTCCCAGTAAAATCTTTGACCAAAAATTGTTTTCGATTGACCAATGTTGCATCCGTGAAAGGATTATTTTTACCTTATATTTCCAACATTCCTCCTTCTATAAAATCCCTTCCCCATATCGCAGAGCATGTTTCTAATTTTGCTCAGGGACGCCTAGATATGCTGATTGGAGCCGATCACAGTGATCTCATCCTTCCAACAGAAACCATAAATGGAAGCTCTACTAAGGAGCCAATTGTCATAAAAACGCCTTTAGGGTGTTCTCTTTTAGGAGGGGAAAGTAGTTGCAAAAATTTAAGTTCTTCTGGTGGAATTAATGTGATTGCCACTAATTTAGAAACTCCAACCCTACAATCCTTTTGGAACGCGGGTGATCTGTCAGAGGAATATTTTGGTTTGGATAAGCCATACTCCCAAGATGATCTTTTTGCTATACAAAATTTGAAGAGCTCGTTAAAAGTTGTAGAAGGGCATTTTCAAGCCGATCTTTTATGGAAAAAAGATTTTACAGGGTTACAAAATAACGAAATAGTTGCCAAGAAACGTTTGTCTTCATTAGTTAGAAAATTTGAATTTGATCCTAAGTTCAAGGAAGATTACTGTAAGGTGATGCAAGGATATATCAATGATGGTTGTGCAGCTCTAGTTCAAGATCCGTCTTTAAGTTCTCGTTATACACATTATTTACCCCATTTTGCTGTTTTTCATCCACGTAAACCAGATAAGCTGAGAATAGTTTTTGACGCTGCATGTAAATTTCGACAACAATCATTAAATGACCATCTTTTGTCTGGTCCTGATTTGTTAAATTCACTTGTAGGATGTCTGTTGCGCTTCAGAGAAAATCGATTCTGTGTCCTCAGTGATATCAAAGGCATGTTTCATTGTATAAAAGTAACGCCAGAACACACAGACGCCTTTCGTTTTCTTTGGTTTTTAGATAATGATTTTTCAAAACCTGCAGTATTTAAAATGCTTGTTCATGTTTTTGGGGCAATTAGTTCCCCAACTGTTGCAAATGAAGCTTTGCGCAGTATTGCCAACTTTGTTGAGGATCCAAACATTAAAGCAGCCATAAGGGACAACTTTTATGTCGATGATTTCCTTTACTCATCTGATGATTTACTACTAATGAATGAGGTTGTGTCTAAATTGTATGTTTTATTGCAAAATTTTGGTTTTGTTTTGACCAAATGGATAACAAATGCACCATCTGTTTTAAAACATATTCCTGATGTTGATAAATCTGCCACCCAGGTCAAATTAGATTTAGGGGAAGATGCTTCTCAAAGAACTTTAGGTGTTGTCTGGGACATTAAACAAGATATCCTTCAATTTGAATTACCATCAAAGCTAGAAGTTACTGACACGAAACGAGGAATCCTTTCCTTAATTAGTTCTATGTTTTCCCCTGATGGATTTCTTTCACCAATATACTTAGTTCCCAAATTAATTATGCGTTCCCTGTGGGCATTGAAGATCGACTGGGACGAACCACTACCACCTGACCAAGCGTCAGAGTGGAAAGAATGGTTGGATGGCTTAGCATCCTTATCTAAAGTGTCTTACCCAAGATGTTTGAAAGGCCCTGATGTATTATCTTCACATAGCTCTGTTAGTATTCACACCTTCTGTGACGCAAGTCAAGACGGGATAGGTGTTGTTAGTTATGTAAGAGTTGATCGTAAATTAGAAAGGGGGGAGGGAAAAATTAATGTTGATTCTGGAGTATTTTGCAGGTTTCTTTTTGCTCGCTCACGCTGTGCTCCGATCAAGTCAGTAACCATCCCACGTCTGGAACTACATGCAGCTACATTAGCGGTAAGGACAATCAATCAAATCAAACCTGAATTGCGCATGAAAGTAGATAAGTTTCATTTCTGGAGTGACTCCATGACAACTCTTGCCTACATTAGAAATTCTAGCAGGCGCTTTCCTGTTTATGTAGCAAATAGAATAAGTGAAATTTCATCTAGCACTTTCCCTGATCAATGGCACCACTGTCCTGGAAAATTGAATCCAGCTGACATTGCTTCAAGGGGAATCATGCCCTTGGCATTTAAGGAGTCTATGTGGACTGAAGGTCCTGATTTTTTGAAATTGGATGAATCTTTATGGCCTTCTTTACCAAGTAAAACTATTGATAAGGCTGAAATTGAGCAATTGTCAAATGCTGTTACAAATATTGTTTCCATTGATTCTGATAACCCTATTGCGTCTTTGATTTGCAAAACACGCTCGTTTTTCAAATTAATATGCATTGTTGCAAGAGTTTTGATGTTCATCTCCAATTGCAAAAATTCTGTGAAAACAAACAATTTGTCAAATAATAGTTACAATTTAAGAAATCGAAATGTTAAAAATGTTGTTGTTTCAAATGTTAAAAATGTTGTTGTTTCAAATGTTAAAAATGTTGTTGTTTCAAATGTTGATGTTTTAACTGATAACTTATTGTTAGAAAGTAAGAGTGTTGTTGTGAAATGTGAACAGTTAAAGGCCTATCCGAAAGAAATCAGTGCACTTAAAAATAAATCAAAAATACCGGTAAATAGTAAAATTCTTTTATTAAATCCTTTTCTTGACGACCGAGGAATTATTCGTGTTGGAGGAAGATTGGAAAATTCGAATCTTCCTTATGATGTTAAACATCCTATTCTTATTCCGAAACAATCTTTTTTGGTAAATTCAATTGTTGAGGATGCACATTTATCTTTGAAGCATACCGGTGTTATGTGTATTGTGAATTTTATCAGGCAACATTTCTGGATACCTTCACTAACTTCTAAAGTAAAACAAAGAGCTCATGCATGTATCCCTTGCCAGAAACTACATGGACGTCGAATGGAACAATTCATGGCACCTTTACCTCATGACAGACTAATACAGACATTCCCCTTTGACGTAACGGGGGTAGACTACTTTGGGCCCTTTTATGTAAAAGTTTTAAGATCTACTGTTAAGTATTGGGGGTGTATTTTTACCTGCATGTCAATTCGAGCTGTCCATTTAGAAACCTCCTCCTCCCTAGACACAGATAGATTTATTTGTGTACTGAGAAGATTTTTAGCTAGGAGAGGAAAACCTAGTAAGATTATATCTGATAATGGGACCAATTTTGTAGGGGCTGAGACCGAACTTAAGGTGGCGATCTCCAATTGGGATCAAAACCGTGTTTCGCAGTTTCTTCTATCTTCAGGAATCACATGGAAATTCAATCCTGCCGGTGCTCCTCATCATGGTGGTGCGTGGGAAAGATTGATTCGATCTGTCAAACATTGCCTGAAAACTGTCCTTGGTAACCGATCATATGACCTGGAGACGCTTCAAACATTGCTCACAGAAGTAGAAGCTGTTCTAAATTGCCGCCCTTTGACTGTTCTATCAAATGATCCTTTGGACCTGGACCCTTTGACGCCAAATCATCTGCTGTTGTTACGGAATGGTGTGTCTCAACCCCCTGGTACGTTTGACGATTCAGATATGATTCTAAGAAAACGCTGGAGAAAATCGCAAGCCCTCGCTGACTCGTTCTGGACAAAATGGAGTCAAGAATATGTCACCCTTCTCCAAGCAAGACAGAAATGGAAAACCTCCAAACCAAATATCCAAGTTGGAGACTTGGTTCTAGTCATGGATGATAATTTGGTTCGTTCCCAATACCCAATGGGAGTTGTGATAGATGCGCCTGATGGGAAAGATGGTTTGGTACGCCAAGTTAAAATCAAAACTGCAACTGGTCAGCTAGTGCGTCCGCTGACGAAGATATGTCTCTTGGAGGGACAACCCTGTAAATAAAGACAGTAGCTTGTCGCAATATGTAACCCTGTTGGTTAAATTAATAATTAATTTCTAAGAAATAATTTTTTATAGTACGCTACATTGATAAAATAATTGTTACTTTTCAGTTTGTAAATTAGTTTAAATACGTTTAATATGAAAGACCAAGATATTTCATGGTGGGGAGTGTAGAAACTAATTTACCATATTTGTTGTCATGGTAACTTGTTAATTCACATTGTCTTTGTCATCACCATAGTAACATTAATATTGTCATACAGTCATACAGCACATGTCAAACTGTTTCACATTCACTGTCATAGTTCCTGTCATGTTGTCAATTCACTAATGGTTATTTGTCTGTTGCCCTAATTTAGTGTTATATTGAGTGTTTGTATTGTGATTGGTCAACTTGTAATCATTGCTGTGTTTTAACTAATCTTGTGCTACACTTCCCATCCACTGTTCGTCTTGGGGCCACATAGTACGGTCGTAATAGATTGTTATTAAAATTATACGCTGTAGTTTTCTCTTGGCCTACTTCTTGTCTTGTTGTTCTTGCGGTCTCAAGCGGACAGTCAAATACAGTTACAGTCCTCTGAAGTCAACGTTAGGCTTTGGAAAGCAAAGCAATTATCTAAATAACACTTTTCATAACATCGAGATTAGGGATGCACTGAAACGTTGTTTCGGCCGTCACCAAAATAATACAGTTTCGGTTTTTTTAGCCAAAATTTCGGTTTTATTTCGGCCGATTTTTGTCCTCTTGTTTTGAATATTTCAACCAAATCTGAGTTAAAATCATTTATGTTACATTGGAATGCAAAACGTTTTTGAAAACAAAGTAAGTAACTAGCTGCCTAGCAACACAAGATAAATAATGATGCTTTTCCTGGTAATTTTCAGATCATGTGTTTAGATCATGCCATGACAAATGATTTTATTTCTCCTCGATCTACTAGTATTTCCTTTTGCCTTGTGAAGAAATGCATTATGGATAACACTTGTTTTCATTGAGAACAATAAATAAAAAATTAAATTAATCCACTTGTTTCTTCACATCATTGATTTAATTTTATTGCAGAAAACAATACTCTAAATATTATATATTAGTCAAAAATAAATACATCCAGACATAATTTTATGAAAAACAATCATGGCCGAAATTTTTTGAGCACATGGTCAGGTGAATTTTTGAAAACGAGGATGACTTGAAAATGAGGCAAAACTCAATGATGGCTGCGATCGGCAAGAATCTTTGTTATTTTCCTATCGAAGACTTTATGGTGCATTGAAAGAAATATAGAATCGAAAATTGTCTTGATTTAGATAACTAAACATGATTATTGGCTACATTTTACTTGTTTAAAAAAAAACTGGCCGGAATAACCGAAAAAACCGAAATTGAAGGTCAAATTTCGGCCGAACCGAAATTTCGGCCAAGTGGCCGAAAAACCGGAAATATTTCGGCCGAACCGAATTTCGGTGCATCCCTAATCGAGATGCAAGAATTCGTAAGCGAAGGTTGTAGTCAAAAAGGTGATAGATTATGGCGTACTTCCTATAAACGCACACAGCGCGCACGCACGCAAGTTAAACCCCTGCCAAATGACTTTTTTATTTCGTCATCATTCATCGGATAAAATCCGATGGATTTTTGCGTTTTTTTACCAACATCTTGAGGGTGGCCAAATGACTTTTTATTTTCGCCAACATTCATCGGATTTTGTTGAGTTCATTTTTGACAACAGCGGTTGGTATTTTGAGGCTTGGAAGCTAGTCAATCGAGTCCACCAATCCTGAGACAAGCTACGTCATTGTTGACCAATCAGAGGAAGGTTAAAATTTTCAACAAAGTCCAACAATGTTGGCGAAATAAAAAGTCATTTGGCCATATCGCCAACATTGGTAGAGAACAATAGAACTCAACAAAATCCGATGAATGTTGCCGAAATTTTTGAATGTATTCAAAATCCAAATTCAACATCAGCCAACAAAATCTGAAAATGTGACGGTGGCCAAATGACTTTTTTATTTTGCCAACATTCATCGGATTTTGTTGAATTCATGAATGTTGAATCTTTTTTTAAAAAGTCATTTGGCCGGGGCTTTACAGACACGGTACATAATTAGATGAATGATTATATACCATCCACTTCCACTAAAAATCAATATTAGCTAACAGTTGACAGGGAAACATTATCTGGCAGACAAAGTTTGTTAGGAATTCCTATGTGTTCTGGGAACATGTAAGTAGGTCTGGGACTTAAACTTTTGAAACTTCTGTTTGAAATTCAAGATTTCAAGGTTTCCAAGACTCCAAGCAACGCAAAAATATTATTTAACGGCTTCTAGCTAAGCATACCATATTAGGCTACTGCGTAGGCAAACTACCAGTCCTCTCCACCTAGCCTACATATTAAATTAAAAACTAGTCTTACTCGCCTCCCAGCCTGTAGCCGCCTCCTACCTTGCCTGGATTATCTCTGGTATCTTTTTCCATTGTAGCTTTCGTCTAGAGAACATTTACATTTACACGCTCGTCTTTTTGATTTTCCAAAAAAAAAATTACAATTCAAGTAATGATTGATAAGTAAGGGTCATGGAACAAATATTTTCTGTCAGTCAGACATGCAGATTTAAAGGATGACGTTGAAGAAAAGAACAATATTCCCGCCAAATATGCAAATTAGCTATTTTCTGTTTTGCATACGGAAGGATTTAGCGATCAAGTGTCACGCTGTGGAGTAAACAAAACATTTAGGACTTTTTCGTTTCTGACTGACAGCGGCCCGAAGTGATCGAACATTTATATAATTTCAAGGGAAAATGTTTGTTCCGTGAGTAAGGGTACGATCATGGGTAATATACGGGCCATGCTAGGGCCATGCTGGCCAACAACTTCTGATTGCCTCTGTTTGAAAAGAGGATCAATGTGTATCGGAGACTGGCACATCCTGCGTGCAGACTCATCATGGCAATGCTAAATTAATTTCAAATCAAGTGTTTAGCTGTTTGGATGACATGAAGGAATGATGCACTGATGACTGATTGTAGACATTGTAGCAATTTAACCCCCTAGAAAATGTAGAATCACTAGCTCTGAACATAGTTAAACAATTATAGGATAGTTGTTCGATCAACTACGTTCTGAAATCACTAGTGCCTTCTCTTCTAGTTTCTTGTTCACTCCAGTAGAACATGGATAAAATCTCTAGCCAGCAAACGGATCGAGATAACGGATTAATATCCCACCAGTGGCCTCTGTTACACGCAATCAGTTGAATTTCTGAGAGGCGGTTTGAATATTTCGGAAACAAGCGGGAAAAGTCAACAGAAAGATCATCAGACATCAGGAAGTCAGGTATCATTGTTGTTTGTTGGGAAAGTTGCTTTTTGTTATGGCTTTGTTATAAATAAAGTAAGTATTTACACATTGTTAATGAATGATGAAGACAATTGAGTAGATACCAGATACCATTAGCTTGCACTTGTATTTATAAGAAACTTAATATTCTCTTAACTTCAGGAGAAATTCTCGGAGTAAAAATTTCTGCTGAGATCTCAGGCTTGCCACAGAGAATACTTGATGACATCGTTAATTCGTTGGTCCAGTTTGCAGAGTGCAGCAGAACAGCCCACGAGATAATATTTTCAACAGATCGAGTCGCCTGAGCAACCTTATCATTAGGCTTACAATTTATCCTTTATCCAATTGACATATCTTTGTTTTCGTATCCTTCCTGACGCAGACCATATAGTGCTTCTGCAAGCGATTGAGCCCCGAGGGGTAACTCCAGCTCTTTAGGGACGGGGAGGTGTCACTTTGGAAAAAGGTAAAGTACCCAAAAAATTCCAAAAATTCTGTTGATGCTATCAAAAAAGCTCTAGCAGGTTGATTGATTTTAAGTAAATACACAAAAGTGATACAAATTTTTTCAAAAATTCTTGAAAAAATCAAAAACTGGATACCCAAAAGCTCCAAAATTTGAAATCTCATACCCAAAAAGTTTTTTCTCAGCTAGAAAATGGACCCAAAATAAGTGGGACGTCCCCGTATAGCCGTCCTAGTTGAGTTACCCTCCCGGGGATTGAGCGCAATTTGAAATGAAAATATATCCATGTAAATCCATTGTAAAGTCAAAATATAGATAAATTTTATATTATAGCCAAGTGGCCTTTGTACACTGGGTTAAATTAGGTGCATATTAAATTTGTGTATTGCTGAAATGGCCGTTCTATCGGGCGGGTTTTACTATTTAAACTCAAATCAAAACTCATCCTTTCTCTTTTAATGTAAACAACAAATGTTCAGGGTGGTGAATCACATAGTGATTCACAGAGTTCTGTGAAGTCAAGAAAATTGATCTACATAATATAGCAAAATTTTAAGCAGTTAATATGTGATTTCGTGGGCAGGACAACCCACTCAAGGATCTACTGCTCCATCGTTGGCGACAATAAAAAAAACATTATTAACAATATGAAAAGTATATTAATTTCAATTTTCGATCTAACACAAAGAAGTGAAATAATGATGACAATTTTTAATCTAAAATTAAATTAAATTGAATTAAATTTATTCTTTATGGATGGTCAGCTCGTACTATTTTTATCGAAATTCTTTGTTGCTGTCATGATCTAATGGTTGCCCCCCACTTTTTACGGATCGAACAAGCTCACAGATGATGGGGTCCCTTTTTGAGGCTATGTTTATGCGATCAAAAGTTAGTGCACTGTCGTGTAGGGTATGTACTAGATGAGTAGTATCTGAAGTAATAGGTGTGGCTTTTAGAGCAGTTGTAGTGACCAACGGATTAATCTAAACGCGGCTAATTTTTGCTTTTGAAAGCAAGGCTAGCAAAGGCTTGTGGTTATCATATCAATATTATATCCAAATTTTCAAAACATCGTCCTATTCCGTAACCTTTGCTGTCAGCATTATTAAATTTTTAACGACTAGTTTTAATTTGTTATGATTCTCAAAGAATTGTTGGTAGGCCTATAACTATTTGAAATAAAAAAACTAATATGAAAAGTAGTCTCTTTTACCTATTTTATGGAAAAGCTAGAGCTGGATAGATAATGATTCTATCTGGATGATTTTATAATTCTGAAAAGGTAAAAATATTTTATGTTGTGATATCTAATACGATCTTGCAGTTTATATACAGAATTATATATGTATTTGAATCTATCCGCTGATGGTACACTTCTATTAAATTGTGTTGTTCTAAACATTATATTTGAGATTATAGTAAATCATATATATATATATATATATATATATAGATATAAAATAAGAAAAGAGACGTTTTCTCTGTTACTCGAAGTTTCGCGCTGTAGCGCTCCTCAGACGGTTTTATTCATATGAATAAAACCGTGCGAAACTTCGAGTAACGGAGAAAACGTCTCTTTTCTTATTTTATATCTATACAGCTCTGCTTACCGGTATTGAGCACTATATTGATGTTTTGCTCTTAATAAATAAATTTATTTATTTACTAAATCAACATTATTATTATTATTATATATATATATATATATACTTAGGTGTACACTGAAGTCAGTTCCTTGTTCGCTCACTGTGCAGTACTGATGAAGGCTAATGGCCAGAAACATGTACTTGTCTGCTGCTATATATATATATATATAGTCTAGGGATTATAGACGTTTGTATAACCAATTTAGCAATGGATGGAGGAGAACGGATATAATTACTAAATTCGCCAAGAATTGACAACTAATTCATGATTAATACGATGTATTATGTAGACCTACAGTAAACTACTTAACGCTTTTTTCTGGAGAAGAATACTGTACAGTTCGATTGCATGCAGTCAGATTTTCAACTGAATCTGTCCCAGATTGAATCCATACTCTCTATTGTCAGCTATATTAAACCACTGATGTTAGTAATTGGAATGATATTCTGCCTGAATTGAACGTACCAAACTCAAGCTTGTACTCCAAAATCAAATGCCTGTTAATGCATCAATCACATTAATGAATTCAATTTGAGACATACGTCAACGATAAAAGAGATTATTTAAAACAATATTTCGTTGTGTTTTCGATTGAGCAATATTAGTCTCATGAGAGTCATAACGGTACTACATTTAGACAAAAGAGCTAATATAAACAACTGCAGATCATCCATTGCTAACAATAACATTATTTATTTATTTTCTCCAATAGGACCAGGGATTTCTACGACGACGATAACCAAACCATGGTTTTGGATCTTCTCTCTCTTCGTCTAATAACAGGAAATAGTGAATGGGAATCAATTCCATTAGTGTAATTACAATACTTTTACCTAACAAGGATCGACATCAGTAGAAAAATAATGATCATTGGAATATTTCCTCAAAATTGCAACAATTGTAACAATTTTTGAGTTTCACCACGTCTTGTCAGGGAAACAATTATTATAATGAAAAGAAAGTTAACTTTCATCCAAGCAGAAGATTTACATAAGATTAAAAGGAAATATATCTTATTCCTAGTGTCATAATGTATGATGTAATTAATATTCACTAAATAGTTAATTACCTTGCGCATCTACTTCCTCGTCTTCATTGTCATCATTTTCCTCTGGGGAAATGGATAAGAAAATACACAATAGTTCAAAATTTACAAATGCACTATTTACTGTCAAGCCTTGATTTTGATTATTTGTGATATTCACGTACACAGCTCTTATCTGCATCAAATTAAACGCGGTTTATTTAAACCCAAAGGAGTACTTCTATTTAGGCCGTATACACGTGGATGTAGCCTGCGTGCAGACCCAAATTATTTATGCTCAGCATGGCCTACTAAATATAAAAAGATTTGGCTCTGCACGCAGGCTAAAGTGGATGTGCCTATTGTACTATTTTGGTTTCGCGCTGTAAAATTTGTCTTTTCCAATCACCTTTGTTGAGAGGTGACAGAAATAGAGATGACGCTTATTTAGACTTGCATACGCTCCTGAAGTCATAAAAATATTGTACTGAATATAACTACTGTATGATCATTAGATAATCAATTTGGTCTGTTCTACTCTTTTTGTTTCATATTTTACAAAGTCATTTAAAAGTCCGATATGATATTTTTACCTATTTCTCTTGGAAAATCCTATACTGTTTATTGGAATGTGCAAATTGAATCTTACCGTAATCTCGTTCATCTTCATCATGGACAAAACCTAAGTAAAAATTTAAAAAAGTCAATATCATGCATCTGTCAATTGACATCACGGCATCCCAATCCCCAGAAACCCACGGGAAATTAACATTTTGCCAGTGTTAAAACTCGTTGAAACTTGTGGTATCCGGTGTAATTGGCTGACTAAAATCCCCGCCGTAAATTAACGGGCTATTGAACAAAGTAACTAGTTCTCCTTTCTATAAATGGCTATTCGTCTGCATACCATGGAATCAAAACAAATTTTTACAATATCAGTAACAAATGTGTGTTTAAAAATCTAACTCATTTAACTCATTTAAATTCAAATGTACAAACATAGCAACGAACGTTTAATAAAAGAACTTTTTTTATTAATTTCCCGCCATTAGTTACCCCGCTTTTCAGAATATATAGTGTTAAAAACTTGCTAAAATTTCGGGTACCCCTGCAATGAAGCTGTTGAAACCATATGTAAACGAGGGTATGATGCGTTAATGTCCGGTTCTTTTGCAGGGGTCAGGAGTTGTGATGTCACTTGACTAGTGCATTACTTATAGATCAGATGACTCAATTTCATAATTATGTCAGGAAGGAGTGTCCCAAATGACTCTAGCAAAGGATATTTCCCCAACATTGAAGTACGTTTTTCCGTATTATGAAACACATCCAATCAATTTGTTGGTTACTATTTCATACATTAGAACAGCAGCATTACTTTAAAATGATATTTCAGTTTAATTAAATATACATACCAATGGCAAGAGCAACTCCAAAGAGCAACACAAAAAGTAATGTCAACTTCATCTGAAAAATATAAATGAATATAGAATAAATATCTTAAAAATCACATCGAACATAACAATGATAAAAGACACATATGTTTAGCACATAACGTGATTAAATCACGGCTATAGCCTGATTTCTGACTGATTAGACTAGAATTGTTTTTCACAATTCATAATAAAAAATATATCTAATACAGGTTTCTTGAACATTTGATCATCACAATTCACAAAGTGAAAATTCCTTCCTGAATCTCTCTAAAATATGAAGTTCCTATAATTGCCTCACGCATAGTAGAGTGCAAAATGAAAGAATTATTTCTAATGAAATGTGAATTTTGAATCGTTCGAATTCATCAAGTTGCATATGAATTTGTCAACAACAGTAACTATAATCTATCATCAGAAAGTCAAATAAAATTACAGACAGGTGTTTTTACATAGATATCACAAATATATTTACATACCTTTGAGTTTGATTTGAATTTTCGTCAGATACTAACTCTGCAATGCTTGTCACACAACTTCATAACAAATTTATATGCAAATTTTATTCTATAGAATAACAAATTTTTGTTTTTCCCTTTATTGTAGTGTCTAAAAATTTTGCCACGCAACAATCAAAAATCTTATGCAAGACAATAAATTTGAGTTGGTTCATGATACCTTGATCTGATTATAATAGAGGGTTTGTTTTTCATTTTTTTAACGAGAGGAAGAAGTTAGGCTTTGTTCATTTGCCGTTCTATACATGTGCCGATCCTATTTAGCCTGCGCGCAGACCTTACTTGAAAACCTTTCTTCCTCGTTAGTGTCGTTAGTAAGGTCTGCTCATCCGAGCGAAATCTCTTGTTCTGGACTTCTGACAGAAAGTGCTGAGACGACCAAAAGCTGGACACACTCTGCGTGAAAGGCATACCTTTGCAATGTCGACCATTTATGTGAAAGCAACACATCCAGGAACAAGAAAATATACTTTTTATATACACAGCTCCATTTTTATGGAAATTTTCAATTTCTTTCAGTGAAATTACCAGAAAAGAATTCATCAAGAATTGGTTTGGTTAGAAATTCAATTGATTTCAGTAGGTTTAGCTATTATTGAAGGCAAATCCAAGTTATTATCGGTGATACTGTGGCGTTTCTCTCTCTAAATAGTGTTTCTCAACTTGAGCATTCATTCATTTTTAACCGCGGCAATGAAGATTTTACTGAAATCACAAATAAATGGTCAGTGATTTAGGCCTATTATTTTATTAATCAGTTGCTTTCAAGTCAATTCTTTGAAATACTTGTATAAACAGTAAATACTGCAGTCCAAATAAAATTTAGCTTGAAAATCCTTTCTTATATTTGATAATTATGTACGCCAATGTAAACGATAGCTGAAAACATCAACCAATCACTGACCAGTGCAAGATATGTTGTACTCAACAACGATTGGTTGAAATCACAATATATAGCTTTTAGTTATGATACTTCCTCTCAGAAAAAGAGAATTCGATTGGAATTCGGATCTTCTTACTATTTTATCTATATTGATTAATAGCTGACCGTATGAAGTCTATTAATTCGGCTGCATGGAAAGTAGATGTATAATATAGTCATCAATTTGAACGCAGATTTAAAATTATAAGACAGAGACAATTTGATAAACTACTCAAAGAATGATAAGATATATGACTCTGTGTATTATATCCAAAACTCATCCATGGGTACATCTTACTATTTTATCTATATTGATTAATAGCTGACCGTATGAAGTCTATTAATTCGGCTGCATGGAAAGTAGATGTATAATATAGTCATCAATTTGAACGCAGATTTTAAAATTATAAGACATAGACAATTTGATAAACTACTCAAAGAATGATAAGATATATGACTCTGTGTATTATATCCAAAACTCATCCATGGGTACATCTTACTTTTCTATCTATAAGGAATAATAGCTGACCGTATGAAGTCTATTAATTCGGCTGCATGGAAAGTAGATGTATAATATATTCATCAATTTGAACGCAGATTTAAAATTATAAGACAGAGACAATTTGATAAACTACTCAAAGAATGATAAGATATATGACTCTGTGCATTATATCCAAAACTCATCCATGGGTACATCTTACTTTTCTATCTATAAGGAATAATAGCTGACCGTATGAAGTCTATTAATTCGGCTGCATGGAAAGTAGATGTATAATATATTCATCAATTTGAACGCAGATTTAAAATTATAAGACAGAGACAATTTGATAAACTACTCAAAGAATGATAAGATATATGACTCTGTGCATTATATCCAAAATTCATCCATGAGTACATCTTACTTTTCTTTCTATAAGAAATAATTGCTGACTGTATGGAGTCTA
Source organism: Haliclystus octoradiatus (assembly GCA_916610825.1). Taxonomy (NCBI): domain Eukaryota; kingdom Metazoa; phylum Cnidaria; class Staurozoa; order Stauromedusae; family Haliclystidae; genus Haliclystus; species Haliclystus octoradiatus. Next base: position 34,188,868 of record OU744448.1, on the reverse strand, counting down.
TTAATTCGGCTGCATGGAAAGTAGATGTATAATATAGTCATCAATTTGAAGGCAGATTTTAAAATACTAAGACAGAGACAATTTGATAAACTACTCAAAGAATGATAAGATATATGACTCTGTGCATTATATCCAAAATTCATCCATGGGTACATCTTACTTTTCTATCTATAAGAAATCATAGCTGACTGTATGGAGTCTATTAATTCGGCTGCATGGAAAGTAGATGTATAATATAGTCATCAATTTGAACGCAGATTTTAAAATACTAAGACAGAGACAATTTGATAAACTACTCAAAGAATGATAAGATATATGACTCTGTGCATTATATCCAAAATTCATCCATGGGTACATCTTACTTTTCTATCTATAAGAAATCATAGCTGACTGTATGGAGTCTATTAATTCGGCTGCATGGAAAGTAGATGTATAATATAGTCATCAATTTGAACGCAGATTTTAAAATACTAAGACAGAGAAAATTTGATAAACTACTCAAAGAATGATAAGATATATGACTCTGTGCATTATATCCAAAATTCATCCATGAGTACATCTTACTTTTCTTTCTATAAGAAATAATTGCTGACTGTATGGAGTCTATTAATTCGGCTGCATGGAAAGTAGATGTATAATATAGTCATCAATTTGAACGCAGATTTTAAAATTATAAGACAGAGACAATTTGATAAACTACTCAAAGAATGATAAGATATATGACTCTGTGCATTATATCCAAAATTCATCCATGGGTACATCTTACTTTTCTATCTATAAGGAATAATAGCTGACCGTATGAAGTCTATTAATTCGGCTGCATGGAAAGTAGACGTATAATATAGTCATCAATTTGAACGCTGATTTTAAAATTATAAGACAGAGACAATTTGATAAACTACTCAAAGAATGATAAGATATATGACTCTGTGCATTATATCCAAAATTCATCCATGGGTACATCTTACTTTTCTATCTATAAGAAATAATAGCTGACTGTATGGAGTCTATTAATTCGGCTGCAAGGAAATTAGATGTATAATATAGTCATCAATTTGAACGCAGATTTTAAAATTATAAAACAGAGACAATTTGATAAACTACTCAAAGAATGATAAGATATATGACTCTGTTCATTATATCCAAACTTCATCCATGGGTACATCTTACTTTTCTATCTATAAGGAATAATAGCTGACCGTATGAAGTCTATTAATTCTGCTGCATGGAAAGTAGATGTATAATATAGTCATCAATTTGAACGCAGATTTTAAAATTATAAGACAGAGACAATTTGATAAACTACTCAAAGAATGATAAGATATATGACTCTGTGCATTATATCCAAAATTCATCCATGGGTACATCTTACTTTTCTATCTATTAGGAATAATAGCTGACCGTATGAAGTCTATTAATTCGGCTGCATGGAAAGTAGATGTATAATATAGTCATCAATTTGAACGCAGATTTTAAAATTATAAGACAGAGACAATTTGATAAACTACTCAAAGAATGATAAGATATATGACTCTGTGCATTATATCCAAAATTCATCCATGGGTACATCTTACTTTTCTATCTATAAGGAATAATAGCTGACCGTATGAAGTCTATTAATTCTGCTGCATGGAAAGTAGAAGTATAATATAGTCATCAATTTGAACGCTGATTTTAAAATTATAAGACAGAGACAATTTGATAAACTACTCAATGAATGATAAGATATATGACTCTGTGCAATATATCCAAAATTCATCCATGGGTACATCTTACTTTTCTATCTATAAGGAATAATAGCTGACCGTATGAAGTCTATTAATTCGGCTGCATGGAAAGTAGACGTATAATATAGTCATCAATTTGAACGCAGATTTTAAAATTATAAGACAGAGACAACTTGATAAACTACTCAAAGAATGATAAGATATATGACTCTGTGCATTATATCCAAAATTCATCCATGGGTACATCTTACTTTTCTATCTATAAGGAATAATAGCTGACCGTATGAAGTCTATTAATTCGGCTGCATGGAAAGTAGATGTATAATATAGTCATCAATTTGAACGCAGATTTTAAAATTATAAGACAGAGACAATTTGATAAACTACTCAAAGAATAATAAGATATATGACTCTGTGCAATATATCCAAAATTCATCCATGGGTACATCTTACTTTTCTATCTATAAGGAATAATAGCTGACCGTATGAAGTCTATTAATTCTGCTGCATGGAAAGTAGAAGTATAATATAGTCATCAATTTGAACGCAGATTTTAAAATTATAAAACAGAGACAATTTGATAAACTACTCAAAGAATGATAAGATATATGACTCTGTGCATTATATCCAAAATTCATCCATGGGTACATCTTACTTTTCTATCTATTAGGAATAATAGCTGACCGTATGAAGTCTATTAATTCGGCTGCATGGAAAGTAGACGTATAATATAGTCATCAATTTGAACGCAGATTTTAAAATTATAAGACAGAGACAACTTGATAAACTACTCAAAGAATGATAAGATATATGACTCTGTGCATTATATCCAAAATTCATCCATGGGTACATCTTACTTTTCTATCAATAAGAAATAATAGCTGACCGTATGAAGTCTATTAATTCTGCTGCATGGAAAGTAGATGTATAATATAGTCATCAATTTGAACGCAGATTTTAAAATTATAAGACAGAGACAATTTGATAAACTACTCAAAGAATGATAAGATATATGACTCTGTGCATTATATCCAAAATTCATCCATGGGTACATCTTACTTTTCTATCTATAAGGAATAATAGCTGACCGTATGAAGTCTATTAATTCGGCTGCATGGAAAGTAGATGTATAATATAGTCATCAATTTGAACGCAGATTTTAAAATTATAAGACAGAGACAATTTGATAAACTACTCAAAGAATAATAAGATATATGACTCTGTGCATTATATCCAAAATTCATCCATGGGTACATCTTACTTTTCTATCTATAAGGAATAATAGCTGACCGTATGAAGTCTATTAATTCTGCTGCATGGAAAGTAGATGTATAATATAGTCATCAATTTGAACGCAGATTTTAAAATACTAAGACAGAGAAAATTTGATAAACTACTCAAAGAATGATAAGATATATGACTCTGTGCATTATATCCAAAATTCATCCATGAGTACATCTTACTTTTCTTTCTATAAGAAATAATTGCTGACTGTATGGAGTCTATTAATTCGGCTGCATGGAAAGTAGATGTATAATATAGTCATCAATTTGAACGCAGATTTTAAAATTATAAGACAGAGACAATTTGATAAACTACTCAAAGAATGATAAGATATATGACTCTGTGCATTATATCCAAAATTCATCCATGGGTACATCTTACTTTTCTATCTATAAGGAATAATAGCTGACCGTATGAAGTCTATTAATTCGGCTGCATGGAAAGTAGACGTATAATATAGTCATCAATTTGAACGCTGATTTTAAAATTATAAGACAGAGACAATTTGATAAACTACTCAAAGAATGATAAGATATATGACTCTGTGCATTATATCCAAAATTCATCCATGGGTACATCTTACTTTTCTATCTATAAGAAATAATAGCTGACTGTATGGAGTCTATTAGTTCGGCTGCATGGAAAGTAGATGTATAATATAGTCATCAATTTGAACGCTGATTTTAAAATTATAAGACAGAGACAATTTGATAAACTACTCAAAGAATGATAAGATATATGACTCTGTGCATTATATCCAAAATTCATCCATGGGTACATCTTACTTTTCTATCTATAAGAAATCATAGCTGACTGTATGGAGTCTATTAATTCGGCTGCATGGAAAGTAGATGTATAATATAGTCATCAATTTGAACGCAGATTTTAAAATACTAAGACAGAGACAATTTGATAAACTACTCAAAGAATGATAAGATATATGACTCTGTGCATTATATCCAAAATTCATCCATGGGTACATCTTACTTTTCTATCTATAAGAAATCATAGCTGACTGTATGGAGTCTATTAATTCGGCTGCATGGAAAGTAGATGTATAATATAGTCATCAATTTGAACGCAGATTTTAAAATACTAAGACAGAGACAATTTGATAAACTACTCAAAGAATGATAAGATATATGACTCTGTGCATTATATCCAAAATTCATCCATGAGTACATCTTACTTTTCTTTCTATAAGAAATAATTGCTGACTGTATGGAGTCTATTAATTCGGCTGCATGGAAAGTAGATGTATAATATAGTCATCAATTTGAAGGCAGATTTTAAAATACTAAGACAGAGACAATTTGATAAACTACTCAAAGAATGATAAGATATATGACTCTGTGCATTATATCCAAAATTCATCCATGAGTACATCTTACTTTTCTTTCTATAAGAAATAATTGCTGACTGTATGGAGTCTATTAATTCGGCTGCATGGAAAGTAGATGTATAATATAGTCATCAATTTGAAGGCAGATTTTAAAATACTAAGACAGAGACAATTTGATAAACTACTCAAAGAATGATAAGATATATGACTCTGTGCATTATATCCAAAATTCATCCATGGGTACATCTTACATTTCTATCTATAAGAAATCATAGCTGACTGTATGGAGTCTATTAATTCGGCTGCATGGAAAGTAGATGTATAATATAGTCATCAATTTGAACGCAGATTTTAAAATACTAAGACAGAGACAATTTGATAAACTACTCAAAGAATGATAAGATATATGACTCTGTGCATTATATCCAAAATTCATCCATGGGTACATCTTACTTTTCTATCTATAAGAAATCATAGCTGACTGTATGGAGTCTATTAATTCGGCTGCATGGAAAGTAGATGTATAATATAGTCATCAATTTGAACGCAGATTTTAAAATACTAAGACAGAGAAAATTTGATAAACTACTCAAAGAATGATAAGATATATGACTCTGTGCATTATATCCAAAATTCATCCATGAGTACATCTTACTTTTCTTTCTATAAGAAATAATTGCTGACTGTATGGAGTCTATTAATTCGGCTGCATGGAAAGTAGATGTATAATATAGTCATCAATTTGAACGCAGATTTTAAAATTATAAGACAGAGACAATTTGATAAACTACTCAAAGAATGATAAGATATATGACTCTGTGCATTATATCCAAAATTCATCCATGGGTACATCTTACTTTTCTATCTATAAGGAATAATAGCTGACCGTATGAAGTCTATTAATTCGGCTGCATGGAAAGTAGACGTATAATATAGTCATCAATTTGAACGCTGATTTTAAAATTATAAGACAGAGACAATTTGATAAACTACTCAAAGAATGATAAGATATATGACTCTGTGCATTATATCCAAAATTCATCCATGGGTACATCTTACTTTTCTATCTATAAGAAATAATAGCTGACTGTATGGAGTCTATTAATTCGGCTGCAAGGAAATTAGATGTATAATATAGTCATCAATTTGAACGCAGATTTTAAAATTATAAAACAGAGACAATTTGATAAACTACTCAAAGAATGATAAGATATATGACTCTGTTCATTATATCCAAACTTCATCCATGGGTACATCTTACTTTTCTATCTATAAGGAATAATAGCTGACCGTATGAAGTCTATTAATTCTGCTGCATGGAAAGTAGATGTATAATATAGTCATCAATTTGAACGCAGATTTTAAAATTATAAGACAGAGACAATTTGATAAACTACTCAAAGAATGATAAGATATATGACTCTGTGCATTATATCCAAAATTCATCCATGGGTACATCTTAGTTTTCTATCTATTAGGAATAATAGCTGACCGTATGAAGTCTATTAATTCGGCTGCATGGAAAGTAGATGTATAATATAGTCATCAATTTGAACGCAGATTTTAAAATTATAAGACAGAGACAATTTGATAAACTACTCAAAGAATGATAAGATATATGACTCTGTGCATTATATCCAAAATTCATCCATGGGTACATCTTACTTTTCTATCTATAAGGAATAATAGCTGACCGTATGAAGTCTATTAATTCTGCTGCATGGAAAGTAGAAGTATAATATAGTCATCAATTTGAACGTTGATTTTAAAATTATAAGACAGAGACAATTTGATAAACTACTCAATGAATGATAAGATATATGACTCTGTGCAATATATCCAAAATTCATCCATGGGTACATCTTACTTTTCTATCTATAAGGAATAATAGCTGACCGTATGAAGTCTATTAATTCGGCTGCATGGAAAGTAGATGTATAATATAGTCATCAATTTGAACGCAGATTTTAAAATTATAAGACAGAGACAACTTGATAAACTACTCAAAGAATGATAAGATATATGACTCTGTGCATTATATCCAAAATTCATCCATGGGTACATCTTACTTTTCTATCTATAAGGAATAATAGCTGACCGTATGAAGTCTATTAATTCGGCTGCATGGAAAGTAGATGTATAATATAGTCATCAATTTGAACGCAGATTTTAAAATTATAAGACAGAGACAATTTGATAAACTACTCAAAGAATAATAAGATATATGACTCTGTGCATTATATCCAAAATTCATCCATGGGTACATCTTACTTTTCTATCTATAAGGAATAATAGCTGACCGTATGAAGTCTATTAATTCTGCTGCATGGAAAGTAGAAGTATAATATAGTCATCAATTTGAACGCAGATTTTAAAATTATAAAACAGAGACAATTTGATAAACTACTCAAAGAATGATAAGATATATGACTCTGTGCATTATATCCAAAATTCATCCATGGGTACATCTTACTTTTCTATCTATTAGGAATAATAGCTGACCGTATGAAGTCTATTAATTCGGCTGCATGGAAAGTAGACGTATAATATAGTCATCAATTTGAACGCAGATTTTAAAATTATAAGACAGAGACAACTTGATAAACTACTCAAAGAATGATAAGATATATGACTCTGTGCATTATATCATAAATTCATCCATGGGTACATCTTACTTTTCTATCAATAAGAAATAATAGCTGACCGTATGAAGTCTATTAATTCTGCTGCATGGAAAGTAGATGTATAATATAGTCATCAATTTGAACGCAGATTTTAAAATTATAAGACAGAGACAATTTGATAAACTACTCAAAGAATGATAAGATATATGACTCTGTGCATTATATCCAAAATTCATCCATGGGTACATCTTACTTTTCTATCTATAAGGAATAATAGCTGACCGTATGAAGTCTATTAATTCGGCTGCATGGAAAGTAGATGTATAATATAGTCATCAATTTGAACGCAGATTTTAAAATTATAAGACAGAGACAATTTGATAAACTACTCAAAGAATAATAAGATATATGACTCTGTGCATTATATCCAAAATTCATCCATGGGTACATCTTACTTTTCTATCTATAAGGAATAATAGCTGACCGTATGAAGTCTATTAATTCTGCTGCATGGAAAGTAGATGTATAATATAGTCATCAATTTGAACGCAGATTTTAAAATACTAAGACAGAGAAAATTTGATAAACTACTCAAAGAATGATAAGATATATGACTCTGTGCATTATATCCAAAATTCATCCATGAGTACATCTTACTTTTCTTTCTATAAGAAATAATTGCTGACTGTATGGAGTCTATTAATTCGGCTGCATGGAAAGTAGATGTATAATATAGTCATCAATTTGAACGCAGATTTTAAAATTATAAGACAGAGACAATTTGATAAACTACTCAAAGAATGATAAGATATATGACTCTGTGCATTATATCCAAAATTCATCCATGGGTACATCTTACTTTTCTATCTATAAGGAATAATAGCTGACCGTATGAAGTCTATTAATTCGGCTGCATGGAAAGTAGACGTATAATATAGTCATCAATTTGAACGCTGATTTTAAAATTATAAGACAGAGACAATTTGATAAACTACTCAAAGAATGATAAGATATATGACTCTGTGCATTATATCCAAAATTCATCCATGGGTACATCTTACTTTTCTATCTATAAGAAATAATAGCTGACTGTATGGAGTCTATTAATTCGGCTGCAAGGAAATTAGATGTATAATATAGTCATCAATTTGAACGCAGATTTTAAAATTATAAAACAGAGACAATTTGATAAACTACTCAAAGAATGATAAGATATATGACTCTGTTCATTATATCCAAACTTCATCCATGGGTACATCTTACTTTTCTATCTATAAGGAATAATAGCTGACCGTATGAAGTCTATTAATTCTGCTGCATGGAAAGTAGATGTATAATATAGTCATCAATTTGAACGCAGATTTTAAAATTATAAGACAGAGACAATTTGATAAACTACTCAAAGAATGATAAGATATATGACTCTGTGCATTATATCCAAAATTCATCCATGGGTACATCTTACTTTTCTATCTATAAGGAATAATAGCTGACCGTATGAAGTCTATTAATTCTGCTGCATGGAAAGTAGATGTACAATATAGTCATCAATTTGAACGCTGATTTTAAAATTATAAGACAGAGACAATTTGATAAACTACTCAAAGAATGATAAGATATATGACTCTGTGCATTATATCCAAAATTCATCCATGGGTACATCTTACTTTTCTATCTATTAGGAATAATAGCTGACCGTATGAAGTCTATTAATTCGGCTGCATGGAAAGTAGATGTATAATATAGTCATCAATTTGAACGCAGATTTTAAAATTATAAGACAGAGACAATTTGATAAACTACTCAAAGAATGATAAGATATATGACTCTGTGCATTATATCCAAAATTCATCCATGGGTACATCTTACTTTTCTATCTATAAGGAATAATAGCTGACCGTATGAAGTCTATTAATTCTGCTGCATGGAAAGTAGAAGTATAATATAGTCATCAATTTGAACGTTGATTTTAAAATTATAAGACAGAGACAATTTGATAAACTACTCAATGAATGATAAGATATATGACTCTGTGCAATATATCCAAAATTCATCCATGGGTACATCTTACTTTTCTATCTATAAGGAATAATAGCTGACCGTATGAAGTCTATTAATTCGGCTGCATGGAAAGTAGACGTATAATATAGTCATCAATTTGAACGCAGATTTTAAAATTATAAGACAGAGACAACTTGATAAACTACTCAAAGAATGATAAGATATATGACTCTGTGCATTATATCCAAAATTCATCCATGGGTACATCTTACTTTTCTATCTATAAGGAATAATAGCTGACCGTATGAAGTCTATTAATTCGGCTGCATGGAAAGTAGATGTATAATATAGTCATCAATTTGAACGCAGATTTTAAAATTATAAGACAGAGACAATTTGATAAACTACTCAAAGAATAATAAGATATATGACTCTGTGCATTATATTCAAAATTCATCCATGGGTACATCTTACTTTTCTATCTATAAGGAATAATAGCTGACCGTATGAAGTCTATTAATTCTGCTGCATGGAAAGTAGAAGTATAATATAGTCATCAATTTGAACGCAGATTTTAAAATTATAAAACAGAGACAATTTGATAAACTACTCAAAGAATGATAAGATATATGACTCTGTGCATTATATCCAAAATTCATCCATGGGTACATCTTACTTTTCTATCTATTAGGAATAATAGCTGACCGTATGAAGTCTATTAATTCGGCTGCATGGAAAGTAGACGTATAATATAGTCATCAATTTGAACGCAGATTTTAAAATTATAAGACAGAGACAACTTGATAAACTACTCAAAGAATGATAAGATATATGACTCTGTGCATTATATCCAAAATTCATCCATGGGTACATCTTACTTTTCTATCAATAAGAAATAATAGCTGACCGTATGAAGTCTATTAATTCTGCTGCATGGAAAGTAGATGTATAATATAGTCATCAATTTGAACGCAGATTTTAAAATTATAAGACAGAGACAATTTGATAAACTACTCAAAGAATGATAAGATATATGACTCTGTGCATTATATCCAAAATTCATCCATGGGTACATCTTACTTTTCTATCTATAAGGAATAATAGCTGACCGTATGAAGTCTATTAATTCGGCTGCATGGAAAGTAGATGTATAATATAGTCATCAATTTGAACGCAGATTTTAAAATTATAAGCCAGAGACAATTTGATAAACTACTCAAAGAATAATAAGATATATGACTCTGTGCATTATATCCAAAATTCATCCATGGGTACATCTTACTTTTCTATCTATAAGGAATAATAGCTGACCGTATGAAGTCTATTAATTCTGCTGCATGGAAAGTAGATGTATAATATAGTCATCAATTTGAACGCAGATTTTAAAATACTAAGACAGAGAAAATTTGATAAACTACTCAAAGAATGATAAGATATATGACTCTGTGCATTATATCCAAAATTCATCCATGAGTACATCTTACTTTTCTTTCTATAAGAAATAATTGCTGACTGTATGGAGTCTATTAATTCGGCTGCATGGAAAGTAGATGTATAATATAGTCATCAATTTGAACGCAGATTTTAAAATTATAAGACAGAGACAATTTGATAAACTACTCAAAGAATGATAAGATATATGACTCTGTGCATTATATCCAAAATTCATCCATGGGTACATCTTACTTTTCTATCTATAAGGAATAATAGCTGACCGTATGAAGTCTATTAATTCTGCTGCATGGAAAGTAGAAGTATAATATAGTCATCAATTTGAACGTTGATTTTAAAATTATAAGACAGAGACAATTTGATAAACTACTCAATGAATGATAAGATATATGACTCTGTGCAATATATCCAAAATTCATCCATGGGTACATCTTACTTTTCTATCTATAAGGAATAATAGCTGACCGTATGAAGTCTATTAATTCGGCTGCATGGAAAGTAGACGTATAATATAGTCATCAATTTGAACGCAGATTTTAAAATTATAAGACAGAGACAACTTGATAAACTACTCAAAGAATGATAAGATATATGACTCTGTGCATTATATCCAAAATTCATCCATGGGTACATCTTACTTTTCTATCTATAAGGAATAATAGCTGACCGTATGAAGTCTATTAATTCGGCTGCATGGAAAGTAGATGTATAATATAGTCATCAATTTGAACGCAGATTTTAAAATTATAAGACAGAGACAATTTGATAAACTACTCAAAGAATAATAAGATATATGACTCTGTGCATTATATCCAAAATTCATCCATGGGTACATCTTACTTTTCTATCTATAAGGAATAATAGCTGACCGTATGAAGTCTATTAATTCTGCTGCATGGAAAGTAGAAGTATAATATAGTCATCAATTTGAACGCAGATTTTAAAATTATAAAACAGAGACAATTTGATAAACTACTCAAAGAATGATAAGATATATGACTCTGTGCATTATATCCAAAATTCATCCATGGGTACATCTTACTTTTCTATCTATTAGGAATAATAGCTGACCGTATGAAGTCTATTAATTCGGCTGCATGGAAAGTAGACGTATAATATAGTCATCAATTTGAACGCAGATTTTAAAATTATAAGACAGAGACAACTTGATAAACTACTCAAAGAATGATAAGATATATGACTCTGTGCATTATATCCAAAATTCATCCATGGGTACATCTTACTTTTCTATCAATAAGAAATAATAGCTGACCGTATGAAGTCTATTAATTCTGCTGCATGGAAAGTAGATGTATAATATAGTCATCAATTTGAACGCAGATTTTAAAATTATAAGACAGAGACAATTTGATAAACTACTCAAAGAATGATAAGATATATGACTCTGTGCATTATATCCAAAATTCATCCATGGGTACATCTTACTTTTCTATCTATAAGGAATAATAGCTGACCGTATGAAGTCTATTAATTCGGCTGCATGGAAAGTAGATGTATAATATAGTCATCAATTTGAACGCAGATTTTAAAATTATAAGCCAGAGACAATTTGATAAACTACTCAAAGAATAATAAGATATATGACTCTGTGCATTATATCCAAAATTCATCCATGGGTACATCTTACTTTTCTATCTATAAGGAATAATAGCTGACCGTATGAAGTCTATTAATTCTGCTGCATGGAAAGTAGATGTATAATATAGTCATCAATTTGAACGCAGATTTTAAAATACTAAGACAGAGAAAATTTGATAAACTACTCAAAGAATGATAAGATATATGACTCTGTGCATTATATCCAAAATTCATCCATGAGTACATCTTACTTTTCTTTCTATAAGAAATAATTGCTGACTGTATGGAGTCTATTAATTCGGCTGCATGGAAAGTAGATGTATAATATAGTCATCAATTTGAACGCAGATTTTAAAATTATAAGACAGAGACAATTTGATAAACTACTCAAAGAATGATAAGATATATGACTCTGTGCATTATATCCAAAATTCATCCATGGGTACATCTTACTTTTCTATCTATAAGGAATAATAGCTGACCGTATGAAGTCTATTAATTCGGCTGCATGGAAAGTAGACGTATAATATAGTCATCAATTTGAACGCAGATTTTAAAATTATAAGACAGAGACAATTTGATAAACTACTCAAAGAATGATAAGATATATGACTCTGTGCATTATATCCAAAATTCATCCATGGGTACATCTTACTTTTCTATCTATAAGAAATAATAGCTGACTGTATGGAGTCTATTAATTCGGCTGCAAGGAAATTAGATGTATAATATAGTCATCAATTTGAACGCAGATTTTAAAATTATAAAACAGAGACAATTTGATAAACTACTCAAAGAATGATAAGATATATGACTCTGTTCATTATATCCAAACTTCATCCATGGGTACATCTTACTTTTCTATCTATAAGGAATAATAGCTGACCGTATGAAGTCTATTAATTCTGCTGCATGGAAAGTAGATGTATAATATAGTCATCAATTTGAACGCAGATTTTAAAATTATAAGACAGAGACAATTTGATAAACTACTCAAAGAATGATAAGATATATGACTCTGTGCATTATATCCAAAATTCATCCATGGGTACATCTTACTTTTCTATCTATAAGGAATAATAGCTGACCGTATGAAGTCTATTAATTCTGCTGCATGGAAAGTAGATGTATAATATAGTCATCAATTTGAACGCTGATTTTAAAATTATAAGACAGAGACAATTTGATAAACTACTCAAAGAATGATAAGATATATGACTCTGTGCATTATATCCAAAATTCATCCATGGGTACATCTTACTTTTCTATCTATAAGGAATAATAGCTGACCGTATGAAGTCTATTAATTCGGCTGCATGGAAAGTAGATGTATAATATAGTCATCAATTTGAACGCAGATTTTCAAATTATAAGACAGAGACAATTTGATAAACTACTCAAAGAATAATAAGATATATGACTCTGTGCAATATATCCAAAATTCATCCATGGGTACATCTTACTTTTCTATCTATAAGGAATAATAGCTGACCGTATGAAGTCTATTAATTCGGCTGCATGGAAAGTAGACGTATAATATAGTCATCAATTTGAACGCAGATTTTAAAATTATAAGACAGAGACAACTTGATAAACTACTCAAAGAATGATAAGATATATGACTCTGTGCATTATATCCAAAATTCATCCATGGGTACATCTTACTTTTCTATCTATAAGGAATAATAGCTGACCGTATGAAGTCTATTAATTCGGCTGCATGGAAAGTAGATGTATAATATAGTCATCAATTTGAACGCAGATTTTAAAATTATAAGACAGAGACAATTTGATAAACTACTCAAAGAATAATAAGATATATGACTCTGTGCATTATATCCAAAATTCATCCATGGGTACATCTTACTTTTCTATCTATAAGGAATAATAGCTGACCGTATGAAGTCTATTAATTCTGCTGCATGGAAATTAGAAGTATAATATAGTCATCAATTTGAACGCAGATTTTAAAATTATAAAACAGAGACAATTTGATAAACTACTCAAAGAATGATAAGATATATGACTCTGTGCATTATATCCAAAATTCATCCATGGGTACATCTTACTTTTCTATCTATTAGGAATAATAGCTGACCGTATGAAGTCTATTAATTCGGCTGCATGGAAAGTAGACGTATAATATAGTCATCAATTTGAACGCAGATTTTAAAATTATAAGACAGAGACAACTTGATAAACTACTCAAAGAATGATAAGATATATGACTCTGTGCATTATATCCAAAATTCATCCATGGGTACATCTTACTTTTCTATCAATAAGAAATAATAGCTGACCGTATGAAGTCTATTAATTCTGCTGCATGGAAAGTAGATGTATAATATAGTCATCAATTTGAACGCAGATTTTAAAATTATAAGACAGAGACAATTTGATAAACTACTCAAAGAATGATAAGATATATGACTCTGTGCATTATATCCAAAATTCATCCATGGGTACATCTTACTTTTCTATCTATAAGGAATAATAGCTGACCGTATGAAGTCTATTAATTCGGCTGCATGGAAAGTAGATGTATAATATAGTCATCAATTTGAACGCAGATTTTAAAATTATAAGCCAGAGACAATTTGATAAACTACTCAAAGAATAATAAGATATATGACTCTGTGCATTATATCCAAAATTCATCCATGGGTACATCTTACTTTTCTATCTATAAGGAATAATAGCTGACCGTATGAAGTCTATTAATTCTGCTGCATGGAAAGTAGATGTATAATATAGTCATCAATTTGAACGCAGATTTTAAAATACTAAGACAGAGAAAATTTGATAAACTACTCAAAGAATGATAAGATATATGACTCTGTGCATTATATCCAAAATTCATCCATGAGTACATCTTACTTTTCTTTCTATAAGGAATAATAGCTGACCGTATGAAGTCTATTAATTCGGCTGCATGGAAAGTAGATGTATAATATAGTCATCAATTTGAACGCAGATTTTAAAATTATAAGACAGAGACAATTTGATAAACTACTCAAAGAATGATAAGATATATGACTCTGTGCATTATATCCAAAATTCATCCATGGGTACATCTTACTTTTCTATCTATAAGGAATAATAGCTGACCGTATGAAGTCTATTAATTCGGCTGCATGGAAAGTAGACGTATAATATAGTCATCAATTTGAACGCTGATTTTAAAATTATAAGACAGAGACAATTTGATAAACTACTCAAAGAATGATAAGATATATGACTCTGTGCATTATATCCAAAATTCATCCATGGGTACATCTTACTTTTCTATCTATAAGAAATAATAGCTGACTGTATGGAGTCTATTAATTCGGCTGCAAGGAAATTAGATGTATAATATAGTCATCAATTTGAACGCAGATTTTAAAATTATAAAACAGAGACAATTTGATAAACTACTCAAAGAATGATAAGATATATGACTCTGTTCATTATATCCAAACTTCATCCATGGGTACATCTTACTTTTCTATCTATAAGGAATAATAGCTGACCGTATGAAGTCTATTAATTCTGCTGCATGGAAAGTAGATGTATAATATAGTCATCAATTTGAACGCAGATTTTAAAATTATAAGACAGAGACAATTTGATAAACTACTCAAAGAATGATAAGATATATGACTCTGTGCATTATATCCAAAATTCATCCATGGGTACATCTTACTTTTCTATCTATAAGGAATAATAGCTGACCGTATGAAGTCTATTAATTCTGCTGCATGGAAAGTAGATGTATAATATAGTCATCAATTTGAACGCTGATTTTAAAATTATAAGACAGAGACAATTTGATAAACTACTCAAAGAATGATAAGATATATGACTCTGTGCATTATATCCAAAATTCATCCATGGGTACATCTTACTTTTCTATCTATAAGGAATAATAGCTGACCGTATGAAGTCTATTAATTCGGCTGCATGGAAAGTAGATGTATAATATAGTCATCAATTTGAACGCAGATTTTCAAATTATAAGACAGAGACAATTTGATAAACTACTCAAAGAATAATAAGATATATGACTCTGTGCAATATATCCAAAATTCATCCATGGGTACATCTTACTTTTCTATCTATAAGGAATAATAGCTGACCGTATGAAGTCTATTAATTCTGCTGCATGGAAAGTAGAAGTATAATATAGTCATCAATTTGAACGCAGATTTTAAAATTATAAAACAGAGACAATTTGATAAACTACTCAAAGAATGATAAGATATATGACTCTGTGCATTATATCCAAAATTCATCCATGGGTACATCTTACTTTTCTATCTATTAGGAATAATAGCTGACCGTATGAAGTCTATTAATTCGGCTGCATGGAAAGTAGATGTATAATATAGTCATCACTTTGAACGCAGATTTTAAAATTATAAGACAGAGACAATTTGATAAACTACTCAAAGAATGATAAGATATATGACTCTGTGCATTATATCCAAAATTCATCCATGGGTACATCTTACTTTTCTATCTATAAGGAATAATAGCTGACCGTATGAAGTCTATTAATTCTGCTGCATGGAAAGTAGAAGTATAATATAGTCATCAATTTGAACGCTGATTTTAAAATTATAAGACAGAGACAATTTGATAAACTACTCAATGAATGATAAGATATATGACTCTGTGCAATATATCCAAAATTCATCCATGGGTACATCTTACTTTTCTATCTATAAGGAATAATAGCTGACCGTATGAAGTCTATTAATTCGGCTGCATGGAAAGTAGACGTATAATATAGTCATCAATTTGAACGCAGATTTTAAAATTATAAGACAGAGACAACTTGATAAACTACTCAAAGAATGATAAGATATATGACTCTGTGCATTATATCCAAAATTCATCCATGGGTACATCTTACTTTTCTATCTATAAGAAATAATAGCTGACCGTATGAAGTCTATTAATTCTGCTGCATGGAAAGTAGATGTATAATATAGTCATCAATTTGAACGCAGATTTTAAAATTATAAGACAGAGACAATTTGATAAACTACTCAAAGAATGATAAGATATATGACTCTGTGCATTATATCCAAAATTCATCCATGGGTACATCTTACTTTTCTATCTATAAGGAATAATAGCTGACCATATGAAGTCTATTAATTCGGCTGCATGGAAAGTAGATGTATAATATAGTCATCAATTTGAACGCAGATTTTAAAATTATAAGACAGAGACAATTTGATAAACTACTCAAAGAATAATAAGATATATGACTCTGTGCATTATATCCAAAATTCATCCATGGGTACATCTTACTTTTCTATCTATAAGGAATAATAGCTGACCGTATGAAGTCTATTAATTCTGCTGCATGGAAAGTAGAAGTATAATATAGTCATCAATTTGAACGCAGATTTTAAAATTATAAGACAGAGACAATTTGATAAACTACTCAAAGAATGATAAGATATATGACTCTGTGCATTATATCCAAAATTCATCCATGGGTACATCTTACTTTTCTATCTATAAGGAATAATAGCAGACCGTATGGAGTCTATTAATTCTGCTGCATGGAAAGTAGAAGTATAATATAGTCATCAATTTGAACGCTGATTTTAAAATTATAAGACAGAGACAATTTGATAAACTACTCAATGAATGATAAGATATATGACTCTGTGCAATATATCCAAAATTCATCCATGGGTACATCTTACTTTTCTATCTATAAGGAATAATAGCTGACCGTATGAAGTCTATTAATTCGGCTGCATGGAAAGTAGACGTATAATATAGTCATCAATTTGAACGCAGATTTTAAAATTATAAGACAGAGACAACTTGATAAACTACTCAAAGAATGATAAGATATATGACTCTGTGCATTATATCCAAAATTCATCCATGGGTACATCTTACTTTTCTATCTATAAGAAATAATAGCTGACTGTATGGAGTCTATTAATTCGGCTGCATGGAAAGTAGATGTATAATATAGTCATCAATTTGAACGCTGATTTTAAAATTATGAGACAGAGACAATTTGATAATCTACTCAAAGAATGATAAGATATATGACTCTGTGCATTATATCCAAAATTCATCCATGGGTACATCTTACTTTTCTATCTATAAGAAATAATAGCTGACTGTATGGAGTCTATTAATTCGGCTGCATGGAAAGTAGATGTATAATATAGTCATCAATTTGAACGCTGATTTTAAAATTATAAGACAGAGACAATTTGATAAACTACTCAAAGAATGATAAGATATATGACTCTGTGCATTATATCCAAAATTCATCCATGGGTACATCTTACTTTTCTATCTATAAGAAATAATAGCTGACTGTATGGAGTCTATTAATTCGGCTGCAAGGAAAGTAGATGTATAATATAGTCATAAATTTGAACGCAGATTTTAAAATTATAAAACAGAGACAATTTGATAAACTACTCAAAGAATGATAAGATATATGACTCTGTGCATTATATCCAAAATTCATCCATGGGTACATCTTACTTTTCTATCTATAAGGAATAATAGCTGACCGTATGAAGTCTATTAATTCGGCTGCATGGAAAGTAGATGTATAATATAGTCATCAATTTGAATGCAGATTTTAAAATTATAAGACAGAGACAATTTGATAAAATACTCAAAGAATAATAAGATATATGACTCTGTGCATTATATCCAAAATTCATCCATGGGTACATCTTACTTTTCTATCTATAAGGAATAATAGCTGACCGTATGAAGTCTATTAATTCTGCTGCATGGAAAGTAGAAGTATAATATAGTCATCAATTTGAACGCAGATTTTAAAATTATAAGACAGAGACAATTTGATAAACTACTCAAAGAATGATAAGATATATGACTCTGTGCATTATATCCAAAATTCATCCATGGGTACATCTTACTTTTCTATCTATAAGGAATGATAGCTGACCGTATGAAGTCTATTAATTCGGCTGCATGGAAAGTAGATGTATAATATAGTCATCAATTTGAACGCAGATTTTAAAATTATAAGACAGAGACAATTTGATAAACTACTCAAAGAATGATAAGATATATGACTCTGTGCATTATATCCAAAATTCATACATGGGTACATCTTACTTTTCTATCTATTAGGAATAATAGCTGACCGTATGAAGTCTATTAATTCGGCTGCATGGAAAGTAGAAGTATAATATAGTCATCAATTTGAACGCTGATTTTAAAATTATAAGACAGAGACAATTTGATAAACTACTCAATGAATGATAAGATATATGACTCTGTGCAATATATCCAAAATTCATCCATGGGTACATCTTACTTTTCTATCTATAAGGAATAATAGCTGACCGTATGAAGTCTATTAATTCGGCTGCATGGAAAGTAGACGTATAATATAGTCATCAATTTGAACGCAGATTTTAAAATTATAAGACAGAGACAACTTGATAAACTACTCAAAGAATGATAAGATATATGACTCTGTGCATTATATCCAAAATTCATCCATGGGTACATCTTACTTTTCTATCTATAAGGAATAATAGCAGACCGTATGGAGTCTATTAATTCTGCTGCATGGAAAGTAGAAGTATAATATAGTCATCAATTTGAACGCTGATTTTAAAATTATAAGACAGAGACAATTTGATAAACTACTCAATGAATGATAAGATATATGACTCTGTGCAATATATCCAAAATTCATCCATGGGTACATCTTACTTTTCTATCTATAAGGAATAATAGCTGACCGTATGAAGTCTATTAATTCGGCTGCATGGAAAGTAGACGTATAATATAGTCATCATTTTGAACGCATATTTTAAAATTATAAGACAGAGACAACTTGATAAACTACTCAAAGAATAATAAGATATATGACTCTGTGCATTATATCCAAAATTCATCCATGGGTACATCTTACTTTTCTATCTATAAGAAATAATAGCTGACTGTATGGAGTCTATTAATTCGGCTGCATGGAAAGTAGATGTATAATATAGTCATCAATTTGAACGCTGATTTTAAAATTATAAGACAGAGACAATTTGATAAACTACTCAAAGAATGATAAGATATATGACTCTGTGCATTATATCCAAAATTCATCCATGGGTACATCTTACTTTTCTATCTATAAGAAATAATAGCTGACTGTATGGAGTCTATTAATTCGGCTGCATGGAAAGTAGATGTATAATATAGTCATCAATTTGAACGCTGATTTTAAAATTATAAGACAGAGACAATTTGATAAACTACTCAAAGAATGATAAGATATATGACTCTGTGCATTATATCCAAAATTCATCCATGGGTACATCTTACTTTTCTATCTATAAGAAATAATAGCTGACTGTATGGAGTCTATTACTTCGGCTGCAAGGAAAGTAGATGTATAATATAGTCATCAATTTGAACGCAGATTTTAAAATTATAAAACAGAGACAATTTGATAAACTACTCAAAGAATGATAAGATATATGACTCTGTGCATTATATCCAAAATTCATCCATGGGTACATCTTACTTTTCTATCTATAAGGAATAATAGCTGACCGTATGAAGTCTATTAATTCGGCTGCATGGAAAGTAGATGTATAATATAGTCATCAATTTGAATGCAGATTTTAAAATTATAAGACAGAGACAATTTGATAAACTACTCAAAGAATAATAAGATATATGACTCTGTGCATTATATCCAAAATTCATCCATGGGTACATCTTACTTTTCTATCTATAAGGAATAATCGCTGACCGTATGAAGTCTATTAATTCTGCTGCATGGAAAGTAGAAGTATAATATAGTCATCAATTTGAACGCAGATTTTAAAATTATAAGACAGAGACAATTTGATAAACTACTCAAAGAATGATAAGATATATGACTCTGTGCATTATATCCAAAATTCATCCATGGGTACATCTTACTTTTCTATCTATAAGGAATAATAGCTGACCGTATGAAGTCTATTAATTCGGCTGCATGGAAAGTAGATGTATAATATAGTCATCAATTTGAATGCAGATTTTAAAATTATAAGACAGAGACAATTTGATAAACTACTCAAAGAATAATAAGATATATGACTCTGTGCATTATATCCAAAATTCATCCATGGGTACATCTTACTTTTCTATCTATAAGGAATAATCGCTGACCGTATGAAGTCTATTAATTCTGCTGCATGGAAAGTAGAAGTATAATATAGTCATCAATTTGAACGCAGATTTTAAAATTATAAGACAGAGACAATTTGATAAACTACTCAAAGAATGATAAGATATATGACTCTGTGCATTATATCCAAAATTCATCCATGGGTACATCTTACTTTTCTATCTATAAGGAATGATAGCTGACCGTATGAAGTCTATTAATTCGGCTGCATGGAAAGTAGATGTATAATATAGTCATCAATTTGAACGCAGATTTTAAAATTATAAGACAGAGACAATTTGATAAACTACTCAAAGAATGATAAGATATATGACTCTGTGCATTATATCCAAAATTCATCCATGGGTACATCTTACTTTTCTATCTATTAGGAATAATAGCTGACCGTATGAAGTCTATTAATTCGGCTGCATGGAAAGTAGAAGTATAATATAGTCATCAATTTGAACGCTGATTTTAAAATTATAAGACAGAGACAATTTGATAAACTACTCAATGAATGATAAGATATATGACTCTGTGCAATATATCCAAAATTCATCCATGGGTACATCTTACTTTTCTATCTATAAGGAATAATAGCTGACCGTATGAAGTCTATTAATTCGGCTGCATGGAAAGTAGACGTATAATATAGTCATCAATTTGAACGCAGATTTTAAAATTATAAGACAGAGACAACTTGATAAACTACTCAAAGAATGATAAGATATATGACTCTGTGCATTATATCCAAAATTCATCCATGGGTACATCTTACTTTTCTATCTATAAGAAATAATAGCTGACCGTATGAAGTCTATTAATTCGGCTGCATGGAAAGTAGATGTATAATATAGTCATCAATTTGAACGCAGATTTTAAAATTATAAGACAGAGACAATTTGATAAACTACTCAAAGAATAATAAGATATATGACTCTGTGCATTATATCCAAAATTCATCCATGGGTACATCTTACTTTTCTATCTATAAGGAATAATAGCTGACCGTATGAAGTCTATTAATTCTGCTGCATGGAAAGTAGAAGTATAATATAGTCATCAATTTGAACGCAGATTTTAAAATTATAAGACAGAGACAATTTGATAAACTACTCAAAGAATGATAAGATATATGACTCTGTGCATTATATCCAAAATTCATCCATGGGTACATCTTACTTTTCTATCTATAAGGAATAATAGCAGACCGTATGGAGTCTATTAATTCTGCTGCATGGAAAGTAGAAGTATAATATAGTCATCAATTTGAACGCTGATTTTAAAATTATAAGACAGAGACAATTTGATAAACTACTCAATGAATGATAAGATATATGACTCTGTGCAATATATCCAAAATTCATCCATGGGTACATCTTACTTTTCTATCTATAAGGAATAATAGCTGACCGTATGAAGTCTATTAATTCGGCTGCATGGAAAGTAGACGTATAATATAGTCATCAATTTGAACGCAGATTTTAAAATTATAAGACAGAGACAACTTGATAAACTACTCAAAGAATGATAAGATATATGACTCTGTGCATTATATCCAAAATTCATCCATGGGTACATCTTACTTTTCTATCTATAAGAAATAATAGCTGACTGTATGGAGTCTATTAATTCGGCTGCATGGAAAGTAGATGTATAATATAGTCATCAATTTGAACGCTGATTTTAAAATTATAAGACAGAGACAATTTGATAAACTACTCAAAGAATGATAAGATATATGACTCTGTGCATTATATCCAAAATTCATCCATGGGTACATCTTACTTTTCTATCTATAAGAAATAATAGCTGACTGTATGGAGTCTATTAATTCGGCTGCATGGAAAGTAGATGTATAATATAGTCATCAATTTGAACGCAGATTTTAAAATTATAAGACAGAGACAATTTGATAAACTACTCAAAGAATGATAAGATATATGACTCTGTGCATTATATCCAAAATTCATCCATGGGTACATCTTACTTTTCTATCTATTAGGAATAATAGCTGACCGTATGAAGTCTATTAATTCGGCTGCATGGAAAGTAGAAGTATAATATAGTCATCAATTTGAACGCTGATTTTAAAATTATAAGACAGAGACAATTTGATAAACTACTCAAAGAATAATAAGATATATGACTCTGTGCATTATATCCAAAATTCATCCATGGGTACATCTTACTTTTCTATCTATAAGGAATAATAGCTGACCGTATGAAGTCTATTAATTCGGCTGCATGGAAAGTAGATGTATAATATAGTCATCAATTTGAATGCAGATTTTAAAATTATAAGACAGAGACAATTTGATAAACTACTCAAAGAATAATAAGATATATGACTCTGTGCATTATATCCAAAATTCATCCATGGGTACATCTTACTTTTCTATCTATAAGGAATAATCGCTGACCGTATGAAGTCTATTAATTCTGCTGCATGGAAAGTAGAAGTATAATATAGTCATCAATTTGAACGCAGATTTTAAAATTATAAGACAGAGACAATTTGATAAACTACTCAAAGAATGATAAGATATATGACTCTGTGCATTATATCCAAAATTCATCCATGGGTACATCTTACTTTTCTATCTATAAGGAATGATAGCTGACCGTATGAAGTCTATTAATTCGGCTGCATGGAAAGTAGATGTATAATATAGTCATCAATTTGAACGCAGATTTTAAAATTATAAGACAGAGACAATTTGATAAACTACTCAAAGAATGATAAGATATATGACTCTGTGCATTATATCCAAAATTCATCCATGGGTACATCTTACTTTTCTATCTATTAGGAATAATAGCTGACCGTATGAAGTCTATTAATTCGGCTGCATGGAAAGTAGAAGTATAATATAGTCATCAATTTGAACGCTGATTTTAAAATTATAAGACAGAGACAATTTGATAAACTACTCAATGAATGATAAGATATATGACTCTGTGCAATATATCCAAAATTCATCCATGGGTACATCTTACTTTTCTATCTATAAGGAATAATAGCTGACCGTATGAAGTCTATTAATTCGGCTGCATGGAAAGTAGACGTATAATATAGTCATCAATTTGAACGCAGATTTTAAAATTATAAGACAGAGACAACTTGATAAACTACTCAAAGAATGATAAGATATATGACTCTGTGCATTATATCCAAAATTCATCCATGGGTACATCTTACTTTTCTATCTATAAGAAATAATAGCTGACCGTATGAAGTCTATTAATTCGGCTGCATGGAAAGTAGATGTATAATATAGTCATCAATTTGAACGCAGATTTTAAAATTATAAGACAGAGACAATTTGATAAACTACTCAAAGAATAATAAGATATATGACTCTGTGCATTATATCCAAAATTCATCCATGGGTACATCTTACTTTTCTATCTATAAGGAATAATAGCTGACCGTATGAAGTCTATTAATTCTGCTGCATGGAAAGTAGAAGTATAATATAGTCATCAATTTGAACGCAGATTTTAAAATTATAAGACAGAGACAATTTGATAAACTACTCAAAGAATGATAAGATATATGACTCTGTGCATTATATCCAAAATTCATCCATGGGTACATCTTACTTTTCTATCTATAAGGAATAATAGCAGACCGTATGGAGTCTATTAATTCTGCTGCATGGAAAGTAGAAGTATAATATAGTCATCAATTTGAACGCTGATTTTAAAATTATAAGACAGAGACAATTTGATAAACTACTCAATGAATGATAAGATATATGACTCTGTGCAATATATCCAAAATTCATCCATGGGTACATCTTACTTTTCTATCTATAAGGAATAATAGCTGACCGTATGAAGTCTATTAATTCGGCTGCATGGAAAGTAGACGTATAATATAGTCATCAATTTGAACGCAGATTTTAAAATTATAAGACAGAGACAACTTGATAAACTACTCAAAGAATGATAAGATATATGACTCTGTGCATTATATCCAAAATTCATCCATGGGTACATCTTACTTTTCTATCTATAAGAAATAATAGCTGACTGTATGGAGTCTATTAATTCGGCTGCATGGAAAGTAGATGTATAATATAGTCATCAATTTGAACGCTGATTTTAAAATTATAAGACAGAGACAATTTGATAAACTACTCAAAGAATGATAAGATATATGACTCTGTGCATTATATCCAAAATTCATCCATGGGTACATCTTACTTTTCTATCTATAAGAAATAATAGCTGACTGTATGGAGTCTATTAATTCGGCTGCATGGAAAGTAGATGTATAATATAGTCATCAATTTGAACGCAGATTTTAAAATTATAAGACAGAGACAATTTGATAAACTACTCAAAGAATGATAAGATATATGACTCTGTGCATTATATCCAAAATTCATCCATGGGTACATCTTACTTTTCTATCTATTAGGAATAATAGCTGACCGTATGAAGTCTATTAATTCGGCTGCATGGAAAGTAGAAGTATAATATAGTCATCAATTTGAACGCTGATTTTAAAATTATAAGACAGAGACAATTTGATAAACTACTCAAAGAATAATAAGATATATGACTCTGTGCATTATATCCAAAATTCATCCATGGGTACATCTTACTTTTCTATCTATAAGGAATAATAGCTGACCGTATGAAGTCTATTAATTCTGCTGCATGGAAAGTAGATGTATAATATAGTCATCAATTTGAACGCAGATTTTAAAATACTAAGACAGAGAAAATTTGATAAACTACTCAAAGAATGATAAGATATATGACTCTGTGCATTATATCCAAAATTCATCCATGAGTACATCTTACTTTTCTTTCTATAAGAAATAATTGCTGACTGTATGGAGTCTATTAATTCGGCTGCATGGAAAATAGATGTATAATATAGTCATCAATTTGAACGCAGATTTTAAAATTATAAGACAGAGACAATTTGATAAACTACTCAAAGAATGATAAGATATATGACTCTGTGCATTATATCCAAAATTCATCCATGGGTACATCTTACTTTTCTATCTATAAGGAATAATAGCTGTCCGTATGAAGTCTATTAATTCGGCTGCATGGAAAGTAGACGTATAATATAGTCATCAATTTGAACGCTGATTTTAAAATTATAAGACAGAGACAATTTGATAAACTACTCAAAGAATGATAAGATATATGACTCTGTGCATTATATCCAAAATTCATCCATGGGTACATCTTACTTTTCTATCTATAAGAAATAATAGCTGACTGTATGGAGTCTATTAATTCGGCTGCAAGGAAATTAGATGTATAATATAGTCATCAATTTGAACGCAGATTTTAAAATTATAAAACAGAGACAATTTGATAAACTACTCAAAGAATGATAAGATATATGACTCTGTTCATTATATCCAAACTTCATCCATGGGTACATCTTACTTTTCTATCTATAAGGAATAATAGCTGACCATATGAAGTCTATTAATTCTGCTGCATGGAAAGTAGATGTATAATATAGTCATCAATTTGAACGCAGATTTTAAAATTATAAGACAGAGACAATTTGATAAACTACTCAAAGAATGATAAGATATATGACTCTGTGCATTATATCCAAAATTCATCCATGGGTACATCTTACTTTTCTATCTATAAGGAATAATAGCTGACCGTATGAAGTCTATTAATTCTGCTGCATGGAAAGTAGATGTATAATATAGTCATCAATTTGAACGCTGATTTTAAAATTATAAGACAGAGACAATTTGATAAACTACTCAAAGAATGATAAGATATATGACTCTGTGCATTATATCCAAAATTCATCCATGGGTACATCTTACTTTTCTATCTATAAGGAATAATAGCTGACCGTATGAAGTCTATTAATTCGGCTGCATGGAAAGTAGATGTATAATATAGTCATCAATTTGAACGCAGATTTTCAAATTATAAGACAGAGACAATTTGATAAACTACTCAAAGAATAATAAGATATATGACTCTGTGCATTATATCCAAAATTCATCCATGGGTACATCTTACTTTTCTATCTATAAGGAATAATAGCTGACCGTATGAAGTCTATTAATTCTGCTGCATGGAAAGTAGAAGTATAATATAGTCATCAATTTGAACGCAGATTTTAAAATTATAAAACAGAGACAATTTGATAAACTACTCAAAGAATGATAAGATATATGACTCTGTGCATTATATCCAAAATTCATCCATGGGTACATCTTACTTTTCTATCTATTAGGAATAATAGCTGACCGTATGAAGTCTATTAATTCGGCTGCATGGAAAGTAGATGTATAATATAGTCATCACTTTGAACGCAGATTTTAAAATTATAAGACAGAGACAATTTGATAAACTACTCAAAGAATGATAAGATATATGACTCTGTGCATTATATCCAAAATTCATCCATGGGTACATCTTACTTTTCTATCTATAAGGAATAATAGCTGACCGTATGAAGTCTATTAATTCTGCTGCATGGAAGGTAGAAGTATAATATAGTCATCAATTTGAACGCTGATTTTGAAATTATAAGACAGAGACAATTTGATAAACTACTCAATGAATGATAAGATATATGACTCTGTGCAATATATCCAAAATTCATCCATGGGTACATCTTACTTTTCTATCTATAAGAAATAATAGCTGACCGTATGAAGTCTATTAATTCTGCTGCATGGAAAGTAGATGTATAATATAGTCATCAATTTGAACGCAGATTTTAAAATTATAAGACAGAGACAATTTGATAAACTACTCAAAGAATGATAAGATATATGACTCTGTGCATTATATCCAAAATTCATCCATGGGTACATCTTACTTTTCTATCTATAAGGAATAATAGCTGACCATATGAAGTCTATTAATTCGGCTGCATGGAAAGTAGATGTATAATATAGTCATCAATTTGAACGCAGATTTTAAAATTATAAGACAGAGACAATTTGATAAACTACTCAAAGAATAATAAGATATATGACTCTGTGCATTATATCCAAAATTCATCCATGGGTACATCTTACTTTTCTATCTATAAGAAATAATAGCTGACCGTATGAAGTCTATTAATTCTGCTGCATGGAAAGTAGAAGTATAATATAGTCATCAATTTGAACGCAGATTTTAAAATTATAAGACAGAGACAATTTGATAAACTACTCAAAGAATGATAAGATATATGACTCTGTGCATTATATCCAAAATTCATCCATGGGTACATCTTACTTTTCTATCTATAAGGAATAATAGCAGACCGTATGGAGTCTATTAATTCTGCTGCATGGAAAGTAGAAGTATAATATAGTCATCAATTTGAACGCTGATTTTAAAATTATAAGACAGAGACAATTAGATAAACTACTCAATGAATGATAAGATATATGACTCTGTGCAATATATCCAAAATTCATCCATGGGTACATCTTACTTTTCTATCTATAAGGAATAATAGCTGACCGTATGAAGTCTATTAATTCGGCTGCATGGAAAGTAGACGTATAATATAGTCATCAATTTGAACGCAGATTTTAAAATTATAAGACAGAGACAACTTGATAAACTACTCAAAGAATGATAAGATATATGACTCTGTGCATTATATCCAAAATTCATCCATGGGTACATCTTACTTTTCTATCTATAAGGAATAATAGCTGACCGTATGAAGTCTATTAATTCTGCTGCATGGAAGGTAGAAGTATAATATAGTCATCAATTTGAACGCTGATTTTGAAATTATAAGACAGAGACAATTTGATAAACTACTCAATGAATGATAAGATATATGACTCTGTGCAATATATCCAAAATTCATCCATGGGTACATCTTACTTTTCTATCTATAAGAAATAATAGCTGACCGTATGAAGTCTATTAATTCTGCTGCATGGAAAGTAGATGTATAATATAGTCATCAATTTGAACGCAGATTTTAAAATTATAAGACAGAGACAATTTGATAAACTACTCAAAGAATGATAAGATATATGACTCTGTGCATTATATCCAAAATTCATCCATGGGTACATCTTACTTTTCTATCTATAAGGAATAATAGCTGACCATATGAAGTCTATTAATTCGGCTGCATGGAAAGTAGATGTATAATATAGTCATCAATTTGAACGCAGATTTTAAAATTATAAGACAGAGACAATTTGATAAACTACTCAAAGAATAATAAGATATATGACTCTGTGCATTATATCCAAAATTCATCCATGGGTACATCTTACTTTTCTATCTATAAGGAATAATAGCTGACCGTATGAAGTCTATTAATTCTGCTGCATGGAAAGTAGAAGTATAATATAGTCATCAATTTGAACGCAGATTTTAAAATTATAAGACAGAGACAATTTGATAAACTACTCAAAGAATGATAAGATATATGACTCTGTGCATTATATCCAAAATTCATCCATGGGTACATCTTACTTTTCTATCTATAAGGAATAATAGCAGACCGTATGGAGTCTATTAATTCTGCTGCATGGAAAGTAGAAGTATAATATAGTCATCAATTTGAACGCTGATTTTAAAATTATAAGACAGAGACAATTAGATAAACTACTCAATGAATGATAAGATATATGACTCTGTGCAATATATCCAAAATTCATCCATGGGTACATCTTACTTTTCTATCTATAAGGAATAATAGCTGACCGTATGAAGTCTATTAATTCGGCTGCATGGAAAGTAGACGTATAATATAGTCATCAATTTGAACGCAGATTTTAAAATTATAAGACAGAGACAACTTGATAAACTACTCAAAGAATGATAAGATATATGACTCTGTGCATTATATCCAAAATTCATCCATGGGTACATCTTACTTTTCTATCTATAAGAAATAATAGCTGACTGTATGGAGTCTATTAATTCGGCTGCATGGAAAGTAGATGTATAATATAGTCATCAATTTGAACGCTGATTTTAAAATTATAAGACAGAGACAATTTGATAAACTACTCAAAGAATGATAAGATATATGACTCTGTGCATTATATCCAAAATTCATCCATGGGTACATCTTACTTTTCTATCTATAAGAAATAATAGCTGACTGTATGGAGTCTATTAATTCGGCTGCATGGAAAGTAGATGTATAATATAGTCATCAATTTGAACGCTGATTTTAAAATTATAAGACAGAGACAATTTGATAAACTACTCAAAGAATGATAAGATATATGACTCTGTGCATTATATCCAAAATTCATCCATGGGTACATCTTACTTTTCTATCTATAAGAAATAATAGCTGACTGTATGGAGTCTATTAATTCGGCTGCAAGGAAAGTAGATGTATAATATAGTCATCAATTTGAACGCAGATTTTAAAATTATAAAACAGAGACAATTTGATAAACTACTCAAAGAATGATAAGATATATGACTCTGTGCATTATATCCAAAATTCATCCATGGGTACATCTTTCTTTTCTATCTATAAGGAATAATAGCTGACCGTATGAAGTCTATTAATTCGGCTGCATGGAAAGTAGATGTATAATATAGTCATCAATTTGAATGCAGATTTTAAAATTATAAGACAGAGACAATTTGATAAACTACTCAAAGAATAATAAGATATATGACTCTGTGCATTATATCCAAAATTCATCCATGGGTACATCTTACTTTTCTATCTATAAGGAATAATAGCTGACCGTATGAAGTCTATTAATTCTGCTGCATGGAAAGTAGAAGTATAATATAGTCATCAATTTGAACGCAGATTTTAAAATTATAAGACAGAGACAATTTGATAAACTACTCAAAGAATGATAAGATATATGACTCTGTGCATTATATCCAAAATTCATCCATGGGTACATCTTACTTTTCTATCTATAAGGAATGATAGCTGACCGTATGAAGTCTATTAATTCGGCTGCATGGAAAGTAGATGTATAATATAGTCATCAATTTGAACGCAGATTTTAAAATTATAAGACAGAGACAATTTGATAAACTACTCAAAGAATGATAAGATATATGACTCTGTGCATTATATCCAAAATTCATACATGGGTACATCTTACTTTTCTATCTATTAGGAATAATAGCTGACCGTATGAAGTCTATTAATTCGGCTGCATGGAAAGTAGAAGTATAATATAGTCATCAATTTGAACGCTGATTTTAAAATTATAAGACAGAGACAATTTGATAAACTACTCAATGAATGATAAGATATATGACTCTGTGCAATATATCCAAAATTCATCCATGGGTACATCTTACTTTTCTATCTATAAGGAATAATAGCTGACCGTATGAAGTCTATTAATTCGGCTGCATGGAAAGTAGACGTATAATATAGTCATCATTTTGAACGCAGATTTTAAAATTATAAGACAGAGACAACTTGATAAACTACTCAAAGAATGATAAGATATATGACTCTGTGCATTATATCCAAAATTCATCCATGGGTACATCTTACTTTTCTATCTATAAGGAATAATAGCAGACCGTATGGAGTCTATTAATTCTGCTGCATGGAAAGTAGAAGTATAATATAGTCATCAATTTGAACGCTGATTTTAAAATTATAAGACAGAGACAATTTGATAAACTACTCAATGAATGATAAGATATATGACTCTGTGCAATATATCCAAAATTCATCCATGGGTACATCTTACTTTTCTATCTATAAGGAATAATAGCTGACCGTATGAAGTCTATTAATTCGGCTGCATGGAAAGTAGACGTATAATATAGTCATCATTTTGAACGCAGATTTTAAAATTATAAGACAGAGACAACTTGATAAACTACTCAAAGAATGATAAGATATATGACTCTGTGCATTATATCCAAAATTCATCCATGGGTACATCTTACTTTTCTATCTATAAGAAATAATAGCTGACTGTATGGAGTCTATTAATTCGGCTGCATGGAAAGTAGATGTATAATATAGTCATCAATTTGAACGCTGATTTTAAAATTATAAGACAGAGACAATTTGATAAACTACTCAAAGAATGATAAGATATATGACTCTGTGCATTATATCCAAAATTCATCCATGGGTACATCTTACTTTTCTATCTATAAGAAATAATAGCTGACTGTATGGAGTCTATTAATTCGGCTGCATGGAAAGTAGATGTATAATATAGTCATCAATTTGAACGCTGATTTTAAAATTATAAGACAGAGACAATTTGATAAACTACTCAAAGAATGATAAGATATATGACTCTGTGCATTATATCCAAAATTCATCCATGGGTACATCTTACTTTTCTATCTATAAGAAATAATAGCTGACTGTATGGAGTCTATTAATTCGGCTGCAAGGAAAGTAGATGTATAATATAGTCATCAATTTGAACGCAGATTTTAAAATTATAAAACAGAGACAATTTGATAAACTACTCAAAGAATGATAAGATATATGACTCTGTGCATTATATCCAAAATTCATCCATGGGTACATCTTACTTTTCTATCTATAAGGAATAATAGCTGACCGTATGAAGTCTATTAATTCGGCTGCATGGAAAGTAGATGTATAACATAGTCATCAATTTGAATGCAGATTTTAAAATTATAAGACAGAGACAATTTGATAAACTACTCAAAGAATAATAAGATATATGACTCTGTGCATTATATCCAAAATTCATCCATGGGTACAACTTACTTTTCTATCTATAAGGAATAATCGCTGACCGTATGAAGTCTATTAATTCTGCTGCATGGAAAGTAGAAGTATAATATAGTCATCAATTTGAACGCAGATTTTAAAATTATAAGACAGAGACAATTTGATAAACTACTCAAAGAATGATAAGATATATGACTCTGTGCATTATATCCAAAATTCATCCATGGGTACATCTTACTTTTCTATCTATAAGGAATGATAGCTGACCGTATGAAGTCTATTAATTCGGCTGCATGGAAAGTAGATGTATAATATAGTCATCAATTTGAATGCAGATTTTAAAATTATAAGACAGAGACAATTTGATAAACTACTCAAAGAATAATAAGATATATGACTCTGTGCATTATATCCAAAATTCATCCATGGGTACATCTTACTTTTCTATCTATAAGGAATAATCGCTGACCGTATGAAGTCTATTAATTCTGCTGCATGGAAAGTAGAAGTATAATATAGTCATCAATTTGAACGCAGATTTTAAAATTATAAGACAGAGACAATTTGATAAACTACTCAAAGAATGATAAAATATATGACTCTGTGCATTATATCCAAAATTCATCCATGGGTACATCTTACTTTTCTATCTATAAGGAATGATAGCTGACCGTATGAAGTCTATTAATTCGGCTGCATGGAAAGTAGATGTATAATATAGTCATCAATTTGAACGCAGATTTTAAAATTATAAGACAGAGACAATTTGATAAACTACTCAAAGAATGATAAGATATATGACTCTGTGCATTATATCCAAAATTCATCCATGGGTACATCTTACTTTTCTATCTATTAGGAATAATAGCTGACCGTATGAAGTCTATTAATTCGGCTGCATGGAAAGTAGAAGTATAATATAGTCATCAATTTGAACGCTGATTTTAAAATTATAAGACAGAGACAATTTGATAAACTACTCAATGAATGATAAGATATATGACTCTGTGCAATATATCCAAAATTCATCCATGGGTACATCTTACTTTTCTATCTATAAGGAATAATAGCTGACCGTATGAAGTCTATTAATTCGGCTGCATGGAAAGTAGACGTATAATATAGTCATCAATTTGAACGCAGATTTGAAAATTATAAGACAGAGACAACTTGATAAACTACTCAAAGAATGATAAGATATATGACTCTGTGCATTATATCCAAAATTCATCCATGGGTACATCTTACTTTTCTATCTATAAGAAATAATAGCTGACCGTATGAAGTCTATTAATTCGGCTGCATGGAAAGTAGATGTATAATATAGTCATCAATTTGAACGCAGATTTTAAAATTATAAGACAGAGACAATTTGATAAACTACTCAAAGAATAATAAGATATATGACTCTGTGCATTCTATCCAAAATTCATCCATGGGTACATCTTACTTTTCTATCTATAAGGAATAATAGCTGACCGTATGAAGTCTATTAATTCTGCTGCATGAAAAGTAGAAGTATAATATAGTCATCAATTTGAACGCAGATTTTAAAATTATAAGACAGAGACAATTTGATAAACTACTCAAAGAATGATAAGATATATGACTCTGTGCATTATATCCAAAATTCATCCATGGGTACATCTTACTTTTCTATCTATAAGGAATAATAGCAGACCGTATGGAGTCTATTAATTCTGCTGCATGGAAAGTAGAAGTATAATATAGTCATCAATTTGAACGCTGATTTTAAAATTATAAGACAGAGACAATTTGATAAACTACTCAATGAATGATAAGATATATGACTCTGTGCAATATATCCAAAATTCATCCATGGGTACATCTTACTTTTCTATATATAAGGAATAATAGCTGACCGTATGAAGTCTATTAATTCGGCTGCATGGAAAGTAGACGTATAATATAGTCATCAATTTGAACGCAGATTTTAAAATTATAAGACAGAGACAACTTGATAAACTACTCAAAGAATGATAAGATATATGACTCTGTGCATTATATCCAAAATTCATCCATGGGTACATCTTACTTTTCTATCTATAAGAAATTATAGCTGACTGTATGGAGTCTATTAATTCGGCTGCATGGAAAGTAGATGTATAATATAGTCATCAATTTGAACGCTGATTTTAAAATTATAAGACAGAGACAATTTGATAAACTACTCAAAGAATGATAAGATATATGACTCTGTGCATTATATCCAAAATTCATCCATGGGTACATCTTACTTTTCTATCTATAAGAAAGAATAGCTGACTGTATGGAGTCTATTAATTCGGCTGCATGGAAAGTAGATGTATAATATAGTCATCAATTTGAACGCTGATTTTAAAATTATAAGACAGAGACAATTTGATAAACTACTCAAAGAATGATAAGATATATGACTCTGTGCATTATATCCAAAATTCATCCATGGGTACATCTTACTTTTCTATCTATAAGAAATAATAGCTGACTGTATGGAGTCTATTAATTCGGCTGCAAGGAAAGTAGATGTATAATATAGTCATCAATTTGAACGCAGATTTTAAAATTATAAAACAGAGACAATTTGATAAACTACTCAAAGAATGATAAGATATATGACTCTGTGCATTATATCCAAAATTCATCCATGGGTACATCTTTTTTTTCTATCTATAAGGAATAATAGCTGACCGTATGAAGTCTATTAATTCGGCTGCATGGAAAGTAGATGTATAATATAGTCATCAATTTGAATGCAGATTTTAAAATTATAAGACAGAGACAATTTGATAAACTACTCAAAGAATAATAAGATATATGACTCTGTGCATTATATCCAAAATTCATCCATGGGTACATCTTACTTTTCTATCTATAAGGAATAATCGCTGACCGTATGAAGTCTATTAATTCTGCTGCATGGAAAGTAGAAGTATAATATAGTCATCAATTTGAACGCAGATTTTAAAATTATAAGACAGAGACAATTTGATAAACTACTCAAAGAATGATAAGATATATGACTCTGTGCATTATATCCAAAATTCATCCATGGGTACATCTTACTTTTCTATCTATAAGGAATGATAGCTGACCGTATGAAGTCTATTAATTCGGCTGCATGGAAAGTAGATGTATAATATAGTCATCAATTTGAACGCAGATTTTAAAATTATAAGACAGAGACAATTTGATAAACTACTCAAAGAATGATAAGATATATGACTCTGTGCATTATATCCAAAATTCATCCATGGGTACATCTTACTTTTCTATCTATTAGGAATAATAGCTGACCGTATGAAGTCTATTAATTCGGCTGCATGGAAAGTAGAAGTATAATATAGTCATCAATTTGAACGCAGATTTTAAAATTATAAAACAGAGACAATTTGATAAACTACTCAAAGAATGATAAGATATATGACTCTGTGCATTATATCCAAAATTCATCCATGGGTACATCTTACTTTTCTATCTATAAGGAATAATAGCTGACCGTATGAAGTCTATTAATTCGGCTGCATGGAAAGTAGATGTATAATATAGTCATCAATTTGAATGCAGATTTTAAAATTATAAGACAGAGACAATTTGATAAACTACTCAAAGAATAATAAGATATATGACTCTGTGCATTATATCCAAAATTCATCCATGGGTACATCTTACCTTTCTATCTATAAGGAATAATCGCTGACCGTATGAAGTCTATTAATTCTGCTGCATGGAAAGTAGAAGTATAATATAGTCATCAATTTGAACGCAGATTTTAAAATTATAAGACAGAGACAATTTGATAAACTACTCAAAGAATGATAAGATATATGACTCTGTGCATTATATCCAAAATTCATCCATGGGTACATCTTACTTTTCTATCTATAAGGAATGATAGCTGACCGTATGAAGTCTATTAATTCGGCTGCATGGAAAGTAGATGTATAATATAGTCATCAATTTGAACGCAGATTTTAAAATTATAAGACAGAGACAATTTGATAAACTACTCAAAGAATGATAAGATATATGACTCTGTGCATTATATCCAAAATTCATCCATGGGTACATCTTACTTTTCTATCTATTAGGAATAATAGCTGACCGTATGAAGTCTATTAATTCGGCTGCATGGAAAGTAGAAGTATAATATAGTCATCAATTTGAACGCTGATTTTAAAATTATAAGACAGAGACAATTTGATAAACTACTCAATGAATGATAAGATATATGACTCTGTGCAATATATCCAAAATTCATCCATGGGTACATCTTACTTTTCTATCTATAAGGAATAATAGCTGACCGTATGAAGTCTATTAATTCGGCTGCATGGAAAGTAGACGTATAATATAGTCATCAATTTGAACGCAGATTTTAAAATTATAAGACAGAGACAACTTGATAAACTACTCAAAGAATGATAAGATATATGACTCTGTGCATTATATCCAAAATTCATCCATGGGTACATCTTACTTTTCTATCTATAAGAAATAATAGCTGACCGTATGAAGTCTATTAATTCGGCTGCATGGAAAGTAGATGTATAATATAGTCATCAATTTGAACGCAGATTTTAAAATTATAAGACAGAGACAATTTGATAAACTACTCAAAGAATAATAAGATATATGACTCTGTGCATTATATCCAAAATTCATCCATGGGTACATCTTACTTTTCTATCTATAAGGAATAATAGCTGACCGTATGAAGTCTATTAATTCTGCTGCATGGAAAGTAGAAGTATAATATAGTCATCAATTTGAACGCAGATTTTAAAATTATAAGACAGAGACAATTTGATAAACTACTCAAAGAATGATAAGATATATGACTCTGTGCATTATATCCAAAATTCATCCATGGCTACATCTTACTTTTCTATCTATAAGGAATAATAGCAGACCGTATGGAGTCTATTAATTCTGCTGCATGGAAAGTAGAAGTATAATATAGTCATCAATTTGAACGCTGATTTTAAAATTATAAGACAGAGACAATTTGATAAACTACTCAATGAATGATAAGATATATGACTCTGTGCAATATATCCAAAATTCATCCATGGGTACATCTTACTTTTCTATCTATAAGGAATAATAGCTGACCGTATGAAGTCTATTAATTCGGCTGCATGGAAAGTAGACGTATAATATAGTCATCAATTTGAACGCAGATTTTAAAATTATAAGACAGAGACAACTTGATAAACTACTCAAAGAATGATAAGATATATGACTCTGTGCATTATATCCAAAATTCATCCATGGGTACATCTTACTTTTCTATCTATAAGAAATAATAGCTGACTGTATGGAGTCTATTAATTCGGCTGCATGGAAAGTAGATGTATAATATAGTCATCAATTTGAACGCTGATTTTAAAATTATAAGACAGAGACAATTTGATAAACTACTCAAAGAATGATAAGATATATGACTCTGTGCATTATATCCAAAATTCATCCATGGGTACATCTTACTTTTCTATCTATAAGAAATAATAGCTGACTGTATGGAGTCTATTAATTCGGCTGCAAGGAAAGTAGATGTATAATATAGTCATCAATTTGAACGCAGATTTTAAAATTATAAGACAGAGAAAATTTGATAAACTACTCAAAGAATGATAAGATATATGACTCTGTGCATTATATCCAAAATTCATCCATGGGTACATCTTACTTTTCTATCTATAAGAAATAATAGCTGACTGTATGGAGTCTATTAATTCGGCTGCATGGAAAGTAGATGTATAATAAAGTCGTCAATTTGAACGCAGATTTTAAAATTATAAGACAGAGACAATTTGATAAACTACTCAAAGAATGATAAGATATATGACTCTGTGCATTATATCCAAAATTCATCCATGGGTACATCTTACTTTTCTATCTATAAGGAATAATATCTGGCCGTATGAAGTCTATTAATTCGGCTGCATGGAAAGTAGATGTATAATATAGTCATCAATTTGAACGCAGATTTTAAAATTATAAGACAGAGACAATTTGATAAACTACTCAAAGAATGATAAGATATATGACTCTGTGCATTATATCCAAAATTCATCCATGGGTACATCTTACTTTTCTATCTATAAGAAATAATAGCTGACTGTATGGAGTCTATTAATTCTGCTGCATGGAAATTAGACGTATAATATAGTCATCAATTTGAACGCAGATTTTAAAATTATAAGACAGAGACAATTTGATAAACTACTCAAAGAATGATAAGATATATCACTCTGTGCATTATATCAAAAATTCATCCATGGGTCCATCTTACTTTTCTATGTATAAGAAATAATAGCTGACTGTATGGAGTCTATTAATTCTGCTGCATGGAAATTAGATGTATAATATAGTCATCAATTTGAACGCAGATTTTAAAATTGTAAGACAGAGACAATTTGATAAACTACTCAAAGAATGATAAGATATATGACTCTGTGCATTATATCCAAAATTCATCCATGGGTACATCTTACTTTTCTATCTATAAGGAATAATATATGGCCGTATGAAGTCTATTAATTCGGCTGCATGGAAAGTAGATGTATAATATAGTCATCAATTTGAACGCAGATTTTAAAATTATAAGACAAAGACAATTTGATAAACTACTCAAAGAATGAT
Source organism: Haliclystus octoradiatus (assembly GCA_916610825.1). NCBI lineage: Eukaryota > Metazoa > Cnidaria > Staurozoa > Stauromedusae > Haliclystidae > Haliclystus > Haliclystus octoradiatus. Next base: position 34,149,372 of record OU744448.1, on the reverse strand, counting down.
AAGATATATGACTCTGTGCATTATATCCAAAATTCATCCATGGGTACATCTTACTTTTATATCTATAAGAAATAATAGCTGACTGTATGGAGTCTATTAATTCTGCTGCATTGAAATTAGATGTATAATATAGTCATCAATTTGAACGCAGATTTTAAAATTAGAAGACAGAGAAAATTTGATAAACTACTCAAAGAATAAATAAGATATATGACTCTGTGCATTATCTCAGCTATATGAAGGCTGGTGTTATGTGGGAGCACCAAACTCAATTCGAATTAGGTGCAACACCGAATAGCATTAAATTCGCATTTGGGGTTAAACAGACGAAGCAAATGTAGAAGATCTTTAAAACTGGTCAAAATGTCACGTGATAGGAAGTAGTTTTCTTGGAATTTACTGCATGAATTGAAGCCACAGTGTTTTGTTTGCGTTATTATTCTTTTTCAGCGTTTTTCTGTTCTATTTTGCCTATCAATAGTTTGAAACTTGTATGAAGTAGTAATCTCAAAGGTTTGCAATCACTTTTACGGGAAAGAGTTTTTTTCTAACAAGGTGTAGTACTCAGAGCAAACTAAATACGAATTTCCATTAAAATAACGTATTATGATAAAAGCCACCCCAATTCTCGTGCTGATGTATTGTGATTGACTGAAAAAATACGTTTTTAAATGGTTTAAATCATGCCATTTAAATCGGATTTTTAAAAACATCAGCCATCCCTGTCAGCCATCTTTCAATCATATAAACAAGTCACCATAATAACTTCCCAAAAGCCATGTTCTTTCCATCGCATTGCCATGGAAACATCGTCTAAAATAATTTATGATTTTCACATCCCCCGGTTTATTGCCATATAAGGTAGATATAGGAGCTCAGTCACTGCACCGTGATTCAAATGAATTTAGTTCAGTGCGATAATAGCTCGATCGTATAACGCGGCGACGAATTTAATTCATGGAGAAGAGTTCCGCACATCAAGGCTTGACATGTGCAGCTATCTCGACGCACAAAATGATTTTGAGGAATTTTGATTAACCGAATGGTGTTATATGAAGCGTTCTATCGTTAGATATAACTCAGATGAATGAATCAATTGAGTTCTGTGCGTCCATATAGCCCTAACCTAAGACCACTGATGTTCATAATTAGAACGATATTGTATCTGAATTGAACGTACCAGACTCCAGGTTCTACTCCAAAATCAAATGCAAATTTATTCTACAATGATCCATATTAATAAATTAAATTCAATTAAATTAAAAATGAGACATATGACAGCGATAAAAGAGACACGATTGGCAATATTTCGTTATGTTTTCGATTTCATCCTGACTAGGAAGAGCAATATTAGTCTCATGAGAGTCATAACGGTACTACATTTAGACAAAAGAGCTAATACAAACAACTGCATCTATTGCAATCTATTGCTAACGATGAAATTAATTATAATTAGGCCATCTACGTAAACGTCTCCATGATGGCATTGGATCAGCTCTCTCTTCATCTAATAAAAAAATTGGGAATGGGATTCAATGCCAATGTAATCACAATACTTTTACATAACAATGATCGACATCAGTAGAAAGAAATGATCATAAAAATATTTCCTTAAATCCTCTTCAGTCAGAAGTCTAAAAACAGTCTGTCGCTCAAAACAAATTTTGTGAAATAATTGTATTCAATTTCGCGTTATTGGCAATGTACAATTACCTGTCATTTATAGTCGGTGGAGATTAAGCCGCTGTGAGCTGCATCTGGCACGCAACAGAATAACTGTGAGCCACTCACATCGGCTAATGGTACGGAAAGACTCAGTTGAAATATCACTAGAGAATCCGGTAACTAATGATTGATCGTCTTTTAATTCTTATTGAATTATTGTAACAACTTTCGAGTTGAACCACTGTCAGGGAAAGGATTGCTGCAGTGAGCAGAAGAAGTTAAGTTTCATACAGTACAAACACAAGATTTACATAAGATTCAAAGGAAATATACCTTATTGCAAATGTCATAATAGTATGATGTAATAGTATTTACTAAATAATTTATTACCTTGCGCATTTACTTCCTCATCTTCATTGTCATCATTTTCCTCTGAGGAAATGGATAAGAAAATACACAATAGTTCAAAATCTACAAATGTACTCTTTCCTGTCAAGCCTTAATTGTGATTAGTTGTGATATTCAGACACACAGCTCTTATCTGCATCAAATTAAACGCGGTTTATTTAAACCCAAGGAAGTTTTTCTATTTGGGTCGTATACACGTGGATGTAGCCTTCGTGCAGACCCAAATTATATTTTATGCTTAGCGTCGGTTTCGCGTTGTAAAATTTGCCATTTCCTGTTGTGAATCCGTAATCATCTTTGAGGTGCCAATTCTTTTTGTTGAAAGGTGATCGCAATAGAAGGGACGCTTATTTAAACTTGCATACGCTCCTGAAGTCATACAAATATAACTACCGTATGATCATTAGATCATCAACTTGGTCTGTTCTACTCTTTTCGCTTCATATTTTACAAAGTCATTTGAAAGTCCGATATTATATTTTTACATATTTCTCTTAGACAAACCTACAGATTTTATTGGAATGTGAAAATTGAATCTTACCATATTCTCGTTCAAGTTTGTCACGGACAGAACCTAAGCCAAATTTAAGAAAGTCAATATTATGCACAAGTCTTTTGACATCACGGCCCCCAAATACCTGGGAAACCTCCGTGAAATTAACATTTTTCCGGTGTTAAAATTCGTTCAAATTCCCAGTTTCCGGTGTAACTGGCTGGCTAAAATCCCTGCCTTAAATTAACGGGCTATTGACCAAAGTAACTAGTTCTCCTTTCTATAAATGGCTATTCGTCTGCATACCATGGAATCAAAACAAATTTTTACAATATCAGTAACAAATTTTCATATATTGGTTTCTCTGTAACTCTTACAATTCTGTTTACAGATATTATTTTGATTAATGATAATGTTGAATATATATAGATATATATTTCTGAGCTACATAGATATATTAACGTGTAATAATTTGTATAAAATGACTTTCAAGATAAAAATTATGCAGCGTTAACTTCGACACCAGTTAAAATTCTCCATGGATGATATTGTCCATGCAATATGTGGTGATTGCTCCAGGGCGTTTCTGTATGGCGACTTTAAAACAAGTTATCAAAATTAAAACGCAATAAATACGAAACCTTTCAGGTCAATCAAACGCATCTTTGTTTACGTAGTGTACCAGTCATTATGTGATTTTGACATCTACCTGTTGTTTTGAGCCAGCTCTAGGGATAGCTCTGTGTTGATATCTCGCACGCTAACACATTGCATGCAGTAAATTCTAAAATATCAAGTCAAAAATCAATTCATTTTAAAGACTTTCACGCTTAATTATAGCAATTTCCTCAAAAAAGAATGGAAATATAAAACTATAGGATTTACAGCTTACCTTCTAGCGTTTTGTATATGCCAGAATTTTTTCAGAATAGCGTTGCAGTAAGGGACGCATAGCTGTCAGCTTAAAACATTCTGGTAAAGCAAACAGCAAAATAGTTCGTAACAAGTATTACCATAATAGCTCTGTCATAACTGTAGATTAAAAGAACGACAGTAGCATTATTTTCAGCATGATATGAATTACGTGAAGAATATTTGAAGCATTGTTTTGTAGTTTACTGTTTAATATTTATTCCTGAACTCTCATCTTATCAACTGGCACGGACAGACGAAATCAAGTAGAAATATTCAAAAAGAATTTCAAAAAGTAAACATGTTAGCCTCTTTTATTCTTGTAGAGACAATAAAGGCTTTTTCTCAAATAACCTGCTGTACTGCTGTACTGCTAAACTACTAGGGCATTGCATCGACGACAATAAAAACATTTTCCGGTGACGATGCGTAAATCTTTTTGACCCGATCCCTGCTTCATACATTTATTTTTGGCTAGAGCATAATAGGATCGGCACATGCACAGAACGGCGTATGAACAAGGCCTAACTTCTTTCTCTGTTAAAAAAAAGGAAAACAACCCCTCTATTATAATCAGATAAAAATATCATGAACCAACTCAAAATTATTGTCTTGCATAAATTTTTTGATTGTTGTGTGGCAAAACTTTTAGACAATAAAATAAAGGGAAAAACAATAATTTGTCATTCTATAGAATAATATTTAGAATATAATGTTGATAAAAAGGTGTGCGACAAGCATTGCAGAGATAGTATCTGACGAAGATTCAAATCAAACTCAAAGGTATGCGAAAATATTTGTGATATCTATATGTGTAGACACCTGTCTGTAATTTTATTTGACTTTCTGATGATAGATTACGGCCGGTTACTGTTGTTGACAAATTAATATGGAACTTGATTAATTCAAACGATTTTCAATAGATTTAATATTCACGGTTCATTAGAAATAATTCTCTCATTTTGCATTCTACTACATGTGAGGCAATTACAGGAACATCAAATTTGATAGAGATTCAGAAAGGAATTTTCACTTTGTGAATTGTGATGATCAAATGTTCAAAAAACCTGTATTAGATATATTTTTTATTATGAATTGTGAAAAACAATTCTAGTCTAATCAGTCAGAAATCAGGCTATAGCCGTGATTTAATCACGTTATGTGCTGAACATATGTGTCTTTTATCATTGTTATGTTCGATGTGATTTTTAAGATATTTATTCTATATTCATTTATAGTTTTCAGATGAAGTTGACATTACTTTTTGTGTTGCTCTTTGGAGTTGCTCTTGCCATTGGTATGTATATTTATTTCAACTGAAATATCATTTTAAAGTAATGCTGCTGTTCTAATGTATGAAATAGTAACCAACAAACTGATTGGATGCGTTTCATAATACGGAAAAACGTACTTTAATGTTGGGAAATGTCCTTGCTAGAGTCATATGGAACACCCTTACTGACATGATTATCAAATTGAGGCATCTAATCTATAAGTAATGCACTAGTCAAGTGACATCACAACTCCCGACCCCTGAAAAAAAAACGGACATTAACGCATCATACCCCTCGTTTAAATAAAGGGTTACCACATACTTGCCATGAATACAAACATTTTTCGACTTTAGTAAATATGAATACAAACATTTGCAAGCATGTGATAACCCTTTTCTAAAATAAAACATATGTCGGAATTTCATTCGACGGCGAATATTTAATACATGAATTCACAATTTAAAATTCAATTTCAATTCATAAACCAAGCAATAAGAATCCCACAACAAGATAGATCGATAGATATTGTTGAATATTGGAAGACATATACAAGAACTTCTGTAATATAAGTGGTACAATAGTTCTTTAGCAAATTAATGCAGTAATTGTTATTTAAATTTTAGGTTTACCTTGAAACAGCGTAGCCTATAATTGTCTTTCATTCTGTGTTTTTATTTTGCATGTTACACGACCAATAACTCATTTACCACACTTTTCAACAAATATAAACATCTTGAGCTAGATGTCGTTTTGTAAATCGTAGCCATTATTGAAAAATTTTTTATTGGAAGTTATCAAAAAGTTATAAAAAAGTTCTGTATTTTATCACAGATCAAACTTTTTGAAGCTTGCGGTTTTTCCCGGTTTTCGGAGCAATGTTTTACCTTAGGATTTTATGCACACTCTTTTGACCAATCAGATTGCAGAAAACTTTCGTGATATTTTAGAATATGGTTTCAATAGCTTCATTGCACGGGTACCCTGAATTTTCACAAATTTTTAATGCAATTCTGAAACAAAAATCAAAGACAACAGTGATTTTGAAGGTGTTTTATTGATAAAACTCAACCTTTCGGTTATCGTATGTGACCATTTTCAAGAGTGAAAGAAATTTTGCTTCCTTGATTGTTTTCAACAAAATATTCCTAAGAGTTCTTTCTTAAACATTGGTTGTTATGTTTGTAAATTTGAATTTAAATGAATTAGATCATTAAACACACATTTGTTACTGATATTGTAAAAATTTGTTTTGATTCCATGGTATGCAGACGAATAGCCATTTATAGAAAGGAGAACTAGTTACTTTGGTCAATAGCCCGTTAATTTAAGGCAGGGATTTTAGCCAGCCACTTACACCGGAAACTGGGAATTTGAACGAATTTTAACACCGGAAAAATGTTAATTTCACGGGGGTTTCCCAGGTATTTAGGGGCCGTGAGGTCAATAGACTTGTGCATAATATTGACTTTCTTAAATTTGGCTTAGGTTCTGTCCGTGACAAAGATGAACGAGAATATGGTAAGATTCAATTTTCACATTCCAATAAAATCTGTAGGTTTGTCCAAGAGAAATATGTAAAAATATCATATCGGACTTTCAAATGACTTTGTAAAATATGAAGCGAAAAGAGTAGAACAGACCAAGTTGATGATCTAATGATCATACGGTAGTTATGTTTGTATGACTTCAGGAGCGTATGCAAGTTTAAATAAGCGTCCCTTCTATTGCGATCACCTTTCAACAAAAAGAATTGGCACCTCAAAGATGATTACGGATTCACAACTGGAAATGGCAAATTTTACAACGCGAAACCGACGCTAAGCATAAAAAGTAATTTGGGTCTGCACGAAGGCTACATCAACGTGTATACGACCCAAATAGAAAAACTTCCTTGGGCTTAAATAAACCGCGTTTAATTTGATGCAGATAAGAGCTGTGTGTCTGAATATCACAACTAATCACAATTAAGGCTTGACAGGAAAGAGTACATTTGTAGATTTTGAACTATTGTGTATTTTCTTATCCATTTCCTCAGAGGAAAATGATGACAATGAAGATGAGGAAGTAGATGCGCAAGGTAATTAATTATTTAATAAATACTATTACATCATACTATTATGACATTTGCAATAAGGTATATTTCCTTTGAATCTTATGTAAATCTTGTGTTTGTACTGTATGAAACTTAACTTCTTCTGCTCACTGCAGCAATCCTTTCCCTGACAGTGGTTCAACTCGAAAGTTGTTACAATAATTCAATAAGAATAAAAAGACGATCAATCATTAGTTACCGGATTCTCTAGTGATATTTCAACTGAGTCTTTGCGTACCATTAGTCGATGTGAGTGGCTCACAGTTATTCTGTTGCGTGCCAGATGCAGCTCACAGCGGCTTAATCTCCACAGATTATAAATGACAGGTAATTGTACATTGCCAATAACGCGAAATTGAATACAATTATTTCACAAAATTTGTTTTGAGCGACAGACTGTTTTTAGACTTCTGACTGAAGAGGATTTAAGGAAATATTTTAATGATCATTTCTTTCTACTGATGTCGATCATTGCTATGTAAAAGTATTGTGATTACATTGGCATTGAATCCCATTCCCAATTTTTTTATTAGATGAAGAGAGAGCTGATCCAATGCCATCATGGAGACGTTTACGTAGATGGCCTAATTATAATTAATTTCATCGTTAGCAATAGATTGCAATAGATGCAGTTGTTTGTATTAGCTCTTTTGTCTAAATGTAGTACCGTTATGACTCTCATGAGACTAATATTGCTCTTCCTAGTCAGGATGAAATCGAAAACATAACGAAATATTGCCAATCGTGTCTCTTTTATCGCTGTCATATGTCTCATTTTTAATTTAATTGAATTTAATTTATTAATATGGATCATTGTAGAATAAATTTGCATTTGATTTTGGAGTAGAAACTGGAGTCTGGTACGTTCAATTCAGGTAGAATATCGTTCTAATTATGAACATCAGTGGTCTTAGGTTGGGGCTATATGGACGCACAGAACTCAATTGATTCATTCATCTGAGTTATATCTAACGATAGAACGCTTCGTATAACACCATTCGGTTAACAAAATTCCTCAAAATCATTTTGTGCGTCGAGATAGCTGCACATGTCAAGCCTTGATGTGCGGAACTCTTCTCCATGAATTAAATTCGTCGCCGCGTTATACGATCGAGCTATTATCGCACTGAACTAAGGTCATTTGAATCACGGTGCTGTGACTGAGCTCCTATATCTACCTTATATGGCAATAAACCGGGGGATGTGAAAATCATAAATTATTTTAGACGATGTTTCCATGGCAATGCGATGGAAAGAACATGGCTTTTGGGAAGTTATTATGGTGACTTGTTTATATGATTGAAAGATGGCTGACAGGGAAGGCTGATGTTTTTAAAAATCCGTGATTTAAACCATTTAAAAACGATTTTTTTCAGTCAATCACAATACATCAGCACGAGAATTGGGGTGGCTTTTATCATAATACGTTATTTTAATGGAAATTCGTATTTAGTTTGCTCTGAGTACTACACCTTGTTAGAAAAAAAACTCTTTCCCGTAAAAGTGATTGCAAACCTTTGAGATTACTACTTCATACAAGTTTCAAACTATTGATAGGCAAAATAGAACGGAAAAACGCTGAAAGAGAATAATAACGCAAACAAAACACTGTGGCTTCAAACCATGCAGTAAGTTCCAAGAAAACTACTTCCTATCATGTGTCACTTTGGCCAGTTTTAAAAGATCTTCTACATTTGGTTCGTCTGTTTAACCCCAAATGCGAATTTAATGCTATTCGGTGTCGCACCAAATTCGAATTGAGTTTGGTGCTCCCACATAACACCAGCCTTCATATAGCTGAGAATAGAAAGTATGGCTTCGATCAGGGGCGGATTCAGCTGGAAATTTGATTATATGCGCAATTCAACTGTACAGTATTCTTCTCCGGAAAAATGCGTTGAGTGGTTTACTGTAAGTTTAAAATTTACATCGTATATATTATTCATGAATAAAGTGTCAATTCTTGGCAAATTTAGTAATTATATCCATTCTTCTCCATCCATAGCTAAATTGGTTATATAAAAATCAATAATCTCTATGCTACATTATTCTGATCACTTGAAAATGAAACCAAAAATAAGCACAAATTTCACAAGAATCACGGGAGTCTTACACAATCGCCCACCCCACGATATACACTTTTTCCAGGGTAAATTTGACAAATACTCGTCCTGTCATGTATGACGTAATCAATAACTGTAGCCTCGTAAACAAGTTAATAATATACTCTCTTCCCAATTCAGTTCAAGTACGCCTAGCAAATACAACATTGTCTGTAAGCCAGGAGAAAAATTGAGTAAGTGAGGAGGAAGAAACCGAAACACCGGTACAATCAACGAAGTAGAAGACTATGGGTAGTACAGCAAATAAAAATAATAGAACCACGTAAATCGGAAAAATCCCAGAATTTACCGATGGCGAGGACTGGCAGGGTTTTTCAGAAAGGCTGGAAGTTATTGCTGTGTTAATGCCATCGATGGTCGGGAAAAAACTAATGTCCTGATTACCGTTGTTGACGCTGCCACGTATATACTCCTGACAGACCTAACGTTTCCTAATATACCATCTGTAATGAACTTTAGGGACATTGTTGCAGCTTTACAGAAGCACAAAGCGCCGATAAGAAACAAAACGGTTGAGAGATATAACTTTCACTCAGCAATTAGAAAAGAAGGAGATAATGTTAATGAATACGTAAGTAGATTACGCCACTTGGCTGAATATTGTAAATTCGGTAGTAGCCTAGAAGAACAATTAAGGGATCGGTTTGTTACCGGTTTCAGAGTCGAAAGGATGCTACAAAAATTGCTAGCTAAAAAAGGACTTACCCTACTGACAGCGCTATTGCGCAATGCCTTTCTACTGATCAAGCTTAAGAAAACACTAGCATGCTAATGAGCGTTACTCTAACGAAATTAAAGGGATACAACAGCAACAATCCTGTTTTGTTTTATGGTGAACATATAGGGAACTCATACAAAAAAGCATACAGAAAATCAAACAACAGTTCTACAAAGAAAATCAAAAAGAAAAAAGAAAACCATCTAAGAGGAGTGAGGTTTCCACTTTAAATATCAAATATATTTGTAGAATGTTGTCTTACTGATTGAACATAGGGTTCAATGCAAATATAGCAGAGCTCAAATAATAAAAGTCAGTCACATCAGACAGTCATGTTTGCTACTTCAACTTTCACGCCGAGGCGATCATCAGGCAATCTATTCATTGCCAATTGCCTCGATTGCTAATCTTGAATAGATTACATGATGATCACCTCGGCATGAAACTTCAAGTAGCAAACATGGCTGTCTGATTCTCTGACTTTTGTTAAATATCAAATATATATATATATGTATATATAAGCCAAATCAAGGGCCTGATTGCTACAGTTGTTATGAAAAGCCTCATCCACAAACATGTCGTTTCAAAAGCACTATTTGCAATTTCTGTGACGTACGGGGGAATATTAAAAAAGCTTGTACGAAGAAAAGGGATGCAAAAATAAATGAACAAAACGAATCAGATTCTGGTCCTGAGGAAAATGTTAAAATTGTTTACGAAATGATGAAAATTTCAACACCAAAACGCGCCTCAGAACCGATATTGGTTAAAATGAACATAAATAGTAATCCTATTGAACTCGAGGTTGACTTGGTGCTGGTTGATCCATAATTGGTAAACATATACATATGATAACAGCCTCAGTAGCACTTCATTGGATATAGAACCATGCAATATAAAACTCAAAACTTACAATGGTCAGCTGATACCCGTTTTAGGTGTAGTAACGGTTAAAGTACAATACGACAACAAAACATTTGATAAACTGCAACTAGTTGTCGCAGCTAATAATACACCCTCTCTGATAGGTAGAAATTAGCTACACACAATACCACTTAAATGGAACACTTTAGTATCGATTAAACAAATGAGGGAAAATTCAACAATGGAAAATCTCATTAATGGAAACGAAGAACTTTTCATTATGGATTAGGAAAATTTACCAAGTGCGTCGTTGTGAGCTGACTAGTTATGAAATGTTTGGAATTTTCTTCAATACATGTCTAACAGTAATATGTGGTGATATCCGCTCTTCGGCATCCCTCGTTTTATTGTGAGTCCTACAAGTTGAAGAAAGTGCAACCCGGCTTTTTGAAAAAGACGCCCCCTTTGTCAACTTGTCAACTTGAATGGCTCTGCCTCTATCTGAATATAAATTTGATAGGTTTTCATAAAATGTTTTGAATTTATTTTGTTACATGTCTAAGAGTAACATTTAATGCTATCTAGTCATTTTCATACCTCATTTTGCATTTGAGCTGGTGAGAGGCCAAATCTGACTTTTTGAAAAACCTTAAATGCCCAATTTGTCAATTTAAATGCCTGTATCTAAATATATAATAAGTAAGTTTTCGATGCATTTGAAGGAGAAATATGAAAGGATATCTTGTCTTATGTATACCTCAATGTGTTTCGAGAGAATTAGATGTCAAAGAAAATGAAAATCAAGCATATTTACTCTTCCTCTCCCATCCAGAAAAAAAATGGCTTATTAGATTTTGTCAACAAAGCGGAAATGCTATATTCTGTAATTTTTATATAACTTTTGAATAAAAAGTCAAGCAATTATAGTCAACTCAAACTTACTATCATAGTAGCTATTATTTATTTCAAAAGTGTGCAACCAGTTTGAAATCAATCAAATTGAGCTTTCAGAAGAACCAGGCATAGTATATTTTACTCCAAAGTCAATTGGAAGAGCATGTAGACAAAGCCAAAAAGTAAAACGCATTATTTAAAATAAGAAACATGGTATCTTTTTCAGGGTGAATCAGGATTTAAAATAGGTTCAAATGGTATATAATTTCATTCAAGACGGTTGGCTGAGTCTTTCAAATTTCCCTGATATTTCTTACAAATCATGCGATTGCGATTGGTGAAAACAGAATTAATTAACCAAGCGCTACAATTGTTCTTCAAGTTTTATAAGTACATGGAATGTGTAAACACAGCTTAAAGCAGACTAGAAGGCTTCGATATTTGCAGTCAAACTCTTCTTATTTTAAAAGCATATAAATCTGGCAAGAAGATAATTTAACATTATCAGAATTATGTGATGCCACAGTAAAAATTCAGGAATCTAAATTGGCTAAAATCTCTCCGAAATCGGCCTAAATGAGGTCTTAAACGTCATAACAGTATATAAAAAATATGAAGTGTTTGTATGGAACGGATTATGAGCGTGCTGGACATTTGCATCCCGTGACAACGCTTGACAGTTGACAACTCCTTTCCCATTCCTTCGAAATTCACTACAATAGAGAAACAAACCACTTTGAAATTCTTCTCCTAGAAATCAACTTACACGATGTTAATGATTTAGATATACGGGGGTGAAGACGTTTAATTTCCGTTTTTTAAACACACTTTTCATGGAATCTTTTTTAATTTTACAGATCGAGCACATTATCATATTGCTTCAGATTTTAATGTATGAATAATACAACAAGATATTTATCTTCTATTTATCATGGATTTATTTGCTTTCGTCTAGTTAAAAATTTTCAACCATTATAGATGGGACGTTCCTATGTTCTATCTTCCATAAAGGAACTTCAAATTTTGAAAGGTTCCTTCAGTGAATTTTTGTTGAGAAATTTGGAAGCTATAATAACAGTACTAGTCAGCACTAAAGGATAAGCAACTCGAGGTTATTTAACGCCAATATTTTCAAATCAAAATTGTGTAAAACCGCCGTGGAAAATACAAAATTCTTTCAAGTTTTATAAATGCTCTTTGCTCTCATTAGGAATTACATAATGCGGAGTTCTAGCATGGTCATTGTTATTAAGATAGCTAGATGAGTTGTAGTGTGGCCACTGTTATGCTATAGTAACTTCAATAATTCCAGGTATTCTTGTGAATTAATTTAAAAACCTTGAGTCATATCTTATACGACAGAATGATAATCCAAGCGCATGTAAGTTAGCAGCCTTATCATGACACCCCTGTTCATAATAAACACCTTATGCGGAACGTATGAAGATGAAGCATTTCTAAATTCTTCCTCTCGTTAAAAAAAAACGAAAAACAAACCCTCTATTATAATCAGATAAAAGAATCATGAGCCAATTCAAAATTATTGTCTTTCATAACATTTTTGATTGTTTTGTGGCAAAATTTTGAGAAAGTATGATAAAGAGAAAAACAATAAATTGTTTTTTTATAGAATAAAATGTTGCATAGCAAATTGTTATTAAGGTATATGACAAGAATTGCAGAGTTAATGTTTGGCGAAGATTCAAATCAAAATCAAAGGTATGTAAATTTATTTGTGATATCTATGTGTAAACACCAGTCTGTTATTTTATTTGACTTTCTGATGATATATTACAGTTACTGTTGTTGACAAATTAATTTGGAACCTAATTAAATTGAACAACTTTCGATAGATTTAAAATTCACATTTTATTAGAAATAATTCTTTAATTTTGCACTCTACTACGTGTGAGGCAATTATAGGAGCATCATATTTTAGGGAGATTCAGGAAGGAATTCTGACATAGTGAATTGTGATGATCATTTGTTCAAGAAACCTGTGTTAGATATACTTTTTTATTGTGAATTGTGTGTGATTTAATGACGCTATGTTCTTTACAACATGTGTGTTTTCACCACTGTTACATTTTATGTGGTTTTTGAAATATTTATTCTATAATCAATTATATTTTTCAGATGAAGTTAACCTTACTTTTTCTGTTTCTCTTTGGAGTCGCTCTTGCCATTGGTATGTATATTTATTTAAACTGAAATATTGTTCATAAATAATGTTACTGTTCTACTGTTTGAAAATAATAATCGAAAAATAATACGTTTAATAATACGGAAAAACATAATTCTTTGTTTGGGAACAGCATCCCGGTGGTTATAATTTGTCTTGCTAAATTCAAATAGGACGCTCCTATACCTGTCATAAATAACAATTGAGTCATCTAATCTATAAGTAATATTGAATTTCTTTAATTCTGATTTAGGTTCTGTCCGTGATGAAGAGGAACAAGATTACGGTAAGATTCAATTTGAGCATTCTTTTCCAATAACAGGATAGACTGGTCCTAAAAAAATGAAAGTTTGAAAGTTGAATTGCATTTCGAATTTATTTATTTTTTCTAATGGCTCAAAATATCATATTATACTCTCAATTGTCACGGTCATATTTCTGAGATTGTTACCTTTAAAGATGTCAAAAGTTATTTTAAGCCATATATAAGAGTATTAAACATTTATTTCTTGAAATTTTGGACTGCTTTCCAATTGCCTTTGTGTATTAGTCTAGAGGGGCATTGAGCGTCAATTTCCCAAATTATTATTTTAACTCAACTAAAATGGAGCATGCATTTTAACATTCCATTTTTCTTTGACAAGTCTAATATACAGGTTTGCTATTTTAAACAATATTTTAATAATCTTTGTCAATAATGAAACAAATAATCTTTCAAGCATCTTGATAGAAGCCCCAAACACCCAAACTAATATATAATACTGATTTCCTGATTGTTTGCCTTTGAAATCCCATTCGAGTAATTATCCATGTTCGCTCATCTCAACACGGGGATTGGACCATCATGAAGATTTCTGGCATCACGGCTGGAAACAGCAAATTCTACAGCAGAAACCAAAACACACGTAATACTATTATAGGCATATCCACTTCTACACTGCCTAATTAGAAGTACTCCAGTTTGTTTAAATATACCGAGTTTACTTTGATACAAATAAGAGCTGTGTGCGTGAATGTCACAAATAATCACAAAGGCTTGACCGGATATAGTACCTTTGTATTTTTCTTATGAATTTCCTCAGATGAAATTGATGACAATGAAGATGAGGAAGTAACTGCGCAAGGTACTTAACTATTTCGTAAATGTTAAGTTAGATCATACATTATGACATTTGTAACAATTTATGCTTCCTTTAAATCTTATGTACATCTCTGATTTTTTGAAAGTTAACTTTCTGCTGATCACTATAGTAATCCTTTCCCTGACTGTAGTCTTCCTGAAACGTTAAAGCTTTTATTTATTAAGGAAGAAGCAACAATCAATCATTAGTTTTTGAATGTAATGTATGTTGAAAGTACATTGGTAGATTAATTTGAAAAAATAAGATTCACTGAAAAAAAAACAAGCAACAGAATTGCTAGAAATACGCCACATGCCTGAAATTTAATCGTTTGAAGCCTATTCGTTTACTTACAATCATTGATCATGATGTATGCACAAATTTCAGTCATTTGAATGCTGATTGAATACTAGTAGTATTCTAAAGGCAAAGCTGTTAGGTATCAAATGCTGGGAATATTTGAGTTATTTATTCGGCTATTCCAGTCAGGTTGAATCTGCTCATATTAACATAAATCATCATGTGCAATTATGTGAGATGTCACGATGATACTAATTATCATACGAGATTATCTGAAAATAAAGTGACATTAGACTAACGATGGACATTAGACTTTGAGTTACTGGATTATATATTGATATTTTAAGAAAATATTCCAATCACCATATCTTTTTTGCTGATGTCGGACCTTGTTATGTGAAAGTACTGTGATTACATTGGTATTTATTCCCATTCATTGTTTCTTGTTATTAGATGAAAATAGAGAAGATCCAAAGCCATTGTTCGTTGGTCGTCGTCGTTTCGGCAGTCGCCGCCGTACATGGTAAATGAATCAACAGACTTTAATCCATATGTAGCGGCTGTGGCGTCTATCAATTCTAATTATCTTGTATTAGCAATTTTGTTCTTAAAATAAATTTTTCATCGTCAGCAATTGATCATGTGCTGTTGTTCGTATTAGCTCTATCGTCTAAATGTAGTACCGTTGTTTTATTTTGATTGGTATGACTCAAATTTGACTTTCTAGTCAGGATTAAATAGAAATTTTTAATTTGTGGATATTATGGATATATTTGCCAGAGGTGACTTGTGGTTTTGCGAAGCATGCGATTTACCTGCGAAGCCAACTTCGCTAATGCGCAAACGGCGGTCCCGTTCAAAATTAAGGACGTATGATGGTTGGCTTATGATGCGCTGGAAAAGTGCTATTCAAATGGGTGCCTCAGTCTATATCTATTTCAATATGTTCAATATAATTTCACTTGGGAAAAATAAAAAACCCAACTTTTTCTAACCCAATCTTGAACGCAGAATTTTTTTGACTGTTTTTGAATGTTTTTGACTGCAAAGATTCTCGGTCAATAGTTTGTGAATGATACAGTAGTATTTTTGAGATTGTTACCTTCTTAGACATCGAAAATATTTTAACTATATTTTTTTGAAATATTTAACCATTTTTTTATTGATTCGGTGTATTTGTTTTGAAGGGCATCGAGCACCAATTTCAATGGAAATATCTTTTTGCACTCAAATTTTGAAATTATGATTTTTTTTTGCTTATAAGAGTACTGAAATGAGGAAAGTAAGTCAACTTTCAAACTTTCATCTTTTTTGGATCAGTCTATATATTAACATGACGTATACTCTATAAGTTGAAGACCTGCGAGGATATTTTATTCGAAATTCTACTCCTTTTTCCATTTTGTATTGAAAAGTAATTCTTTAATACGTTAATGTCATAAATGCAACGAGGATTAATCAAGTTGTTGCTGTAACTCTGAATTTTGTGTTTTTATGTAGTTTTGATATATAATGTATGAGATTGTTGACGGAGAAAAATTAGAAAAGATATTTCTACTGAGGAAGCGACAAGTATAGAATTCAGAGTCACAGGAAAGCATTGACCTGATCTATGTTCCTCTGTATCTACGTATTGCGATGTGTAGTATTATCAGCGTTGTAATCACCGATAGTCCACAGATACAATCGAATCATGTGTTCGATTTTACTGAATGAGTGGCTCGAATTGTGTCCATTGAGCTTAGTTTGAGGATAAAAGCCACTACATATTAAACAAGATTTTCTTTCAGAGCTCGTAGCCTTCTTCAAATATAATAGGGCTCTTTCACTGACTTATAAATAGATTCGCGCAAAGCCTTATGGGATAGCACTACGTACAACACTTCGATATCATTTCTGAGTTAGCTGCGTTTTGACCGCGTTCGTTGATGTTTATTGCCCAAGTTAAAAACTAATTTACTCGATATGCAATCCACAGAACGTGATAAACCAAAAACGAAAGGTACCACGAAGCATTACTGTTGGGGTACCTGTAAATCAGATTCCTGAAATCCGGAGAAATAAGCCGTATGAACGTTTTGTATTCGCTTCCCAAATCTTGGCAAAAAGTGTGAATTGGTAGAAAACAACAAAACAATAACAACAACTAAATCTAAAAATGTATACCAGTTTTACTAGAAATAAAATAAGGACTTGTAGCAAGTAATACACATGAACACATATATTCAAAACTACCAAGAAGACACGTAGAATTTCCTTTCAATTATTTTATAAATAGTATTTTAACTACAAATGAGTATTAGCAACATATCATTCGGTCGGCTTATAGTCGATAATCTCGTCGCTATCAAATGACAACTTTTAAACATAATACATTTCAATTAATAATGATGAAATATATAACCAGTAAATACAGTCGATAATCTCTTAATAAATAGTTATATATTGTAAATCAATTATAAACAGACCCAAGTAAATAGCAATTATCGTAACCACATAATAATCTGAAATACACCATAGTGACATCTTGAGGCTACATAGTTGATCTCTCCTGAAAATTGATAATTTGAAACACTAAATAACACTAACTGAGAATAATACACATGAAAATAGCCCCGGAATGTCCCAATGGGGATGAACACTGATGATAAATAGGATAGGTAGCCTACGTTACTACGTAGTTCTGATTTAGCCTAAACAACATCTGCGTATTTGCAATACATGAGGATGAACACCGATCCACTTGCCTTAATTAAAACAATATTCACTTTTAACGAAAATTCTTTTTCCATGGAATTTATGTTAAACATAAGCCCTCAAAAGTAATTTGCTGGTTCGATATAACAATATCATAAATGTTTCAACAAAACGACGTGCTACAAAATGTATGCTGTAGTCCTACCTTTCTTCAAGGGTTTGGCTGGTAACATGTAGTATGTGGATCCTCACACACATCTTCTTCTTCTTCACTGTTGTTATATTGATAAAACGATGACTCCACAATGTAATGATAAATAATGACCATAATAAATGATGACCATAATTAAAGCAAGAATAGCAAGAAGCCAAGTCTCTTGACAGAAATTCACGCCAGTCTGTTGTTAGTATTTGCAACAGACCAACACTAAAACTATCACAAGATAATGCTGAAGTTGAAAGGGAAATATATTTAAAGCCATACTAAATATCCACTATCAATCTTTGGGTCAACTGCTTTTGCAACAGATAAACATGCCTTCGACCCTTCGACACAACAGAAAAGATTTCAATCCAGTTGTTTTCACCATGACATTTTTGAAGCCAACGTTTTACTTGAACAAATCAACAATTTGAAGGAATATGAGGTAAAACAGCACCAGGCACCTTTACTCCATCTAGAGCAATCATAGGATGGTCAAGATTCATAGTGAATCTGATAGCAGCAAGTAAAACAGCTAAAATAAATGATGTTGTGAGATAAAATTCAGCCGCGGCTCAACAAATTCGACAACGCAATAAAATGCAATGTACGTTGAGGTATCCCACAATGCTTTTCGCGAAAAATGTGTGACGTAGGCGTGAAAGAGCCCTATTGTGTTGCGTTTGTGAATCTGAACGTTAAGTCTCAGTTAGTTAATGGCTGATGAGCAAACGTGTATTAAACAATATAGTAGGACTATATGCTAGCCCAATGTCCCCTATTTCACCCTCAATGGAACAAAGTAAAATGCTACGCTGAAAATATTTTTAAAGGATTACCGTTTGACCAATTAACTACCTTTTTCTTAGAAATTGAGAAAATTGAAAATTAGATTGCAAATTGAAATTAAAATACTTTTATATTGTTTGAATTGATCTGATTATACGAATAATTTTATGTATGTATGTATTTTATCACCAACGATGGACCAATATATCCTTGAGTGGGCTGTCTTGTCCACAAATACACACATATATTGCTCAAAGTACTGCTATATTAACTGGATCAATTTTCTTATCTTTTCAGAACCCTGTGAATCATTAGGTGAATTACCACCCTGAACTTTTGTTGTTTATATTGAAAAGGAGCTGATGAGTTTTGATTTGAGTTTATACAGTATAACTCGCCTGCTCGAGTGGCCATTTCAGCAATACACAAATTTAATATGCACCTAATTTAACACCGTATAAAAAGGCCATTTGGCTATATGTAGCGAAGTCACTTACATGTAGCCTCCCGTAATGTAGAGGTGTGAGGATGATCCAAAAGGGGGACTCACCTGTGAGCTGAGGACATGCGGTTAATGTCCTGCTCAATATACGACACATTGACGATGCGAGTAGGGTTATGCATTTGTGTTATCTTACAAACGTATTTTGGAATCTTGCTATGGATAAGAAACGTGCGTTGGTATTAGACGACGTAGAGAGGGCTAATGATGCAGAAGAGAAAAACTTAAAGATGGTGATGCTACGTTGCAGATCTCTGACTTGTTTTGTTGAATTATGCGGCTAATCTGCATACAAAAATAATCAAGGCTTGCAAAGCATGATAAATTTCAAGAGTTGTCATTTCAAGGAATTTAAAATATTGTGAGCATTTTGCAGTATGCTGATATCAACTGAACAATACCACATTCCGTCAGACAAGCCAAACAAGTCTCGAAGTGAATGAAATGAGTACCGATGGTGACCTTCAAAACAATACATTGACTAAAGTTTTGTTTTGCACTCATACGATGACATTAACTTGACATTAGCTACTGAACAGACACTTGTTAAATGCATTCCAATTTAAATGAGGCAAGACACAGGCACCGCCCGCTCTGCTCTGTCAAAATTGGTGTTGAGAAAATAGGTTGTCATAATCTTGAAACTACTAACGAAACTAGGAAATGCTATGATGATCATGAGCTCGCTATGTTAGGTAGCTGTATACTAAGTGAAAACTATAGAAATCAATTATCAACTGGAATGTTTTATGTAGTCAACTCTAGACGTAATTCTGGTTTGTTAGTCCCCAATTTTGATTGTTCGGTTAATATTGACTTTGTGACTCGAGAAGTAAAGCCATTACTCTATTTCAGTGGTGTTGTTGCCTCAGTGAAATTAAAAGAGGGTGCACGGCCAATGTTTTGCCGGGAAAGAGCTGTTCCCTTCCCTTCGCAGAATACAGTTAATAATGAACTTGATAAACTACAAGCTATGGGCGTTAATACACCTACTGAATCCAGAGGCGTAGAAAATTCTAGCCCCATTGTTTCGGTAAAGAAGCGAACAGGGGGACTGTGGCTGTGCGCTGACTTTAGTGTGCATGTGAAAGGCAAGGTGTTTAATGAAGCTCTTCCGATCCCTAGTATTGAAACTTTATCTTCAAACATGGAAGGAGCTTATCATTTTACCAAAATTGATTTGCAATCTGCTGACTGGCAAGTTCGGTTGGATGAAGAGAAACATGATCTCTTTTTTATCAATACCAGCAAAGGCTTGTATCGTGTTACGCGGCTTCATATTGGCGATGGGCATGCACAACAGTTCAGTCATTTTCCAAAGCATAATTGAGGAGGTTATACAAGGAATAAAAGATGCTATAGCTTATCAGAATGATTTGCTTATTTTTGCCAAAATGGAAGAATAACTCAATAAGCGATTAAGTGCAGTCCTGGAAAAATTTAAATCTCGCCAATTGTCCATTAATGAAAGCAAATACACGCAACGCGTTGATGAAATACCTTTCCTAGGATGTCATATTTCAGCTAAGGGGAAAAGTCTGATGAACAGCTAGTGGAAAAGATAAAATCAATTAGGGCCCCAGTAAACAAAAAGAGCTGGAATCTTTCGTAGGATTGATTAACCTTTTTGGTGGTCTTATACCATTGTTCAGCCGTATTCGCTCGTTAAGGAAGTCACCTTGACTTCTGATGCCTATGAAGAGTCATTGCAGGAGATATCACGCAAGAAGGAAAACCTGCAATTTTAATTTCTCGTTTTTTGACTGGAGCCGAAAAAAAAATCTACCACAGAAAGGGAGGCGTTAGGCATCGTTTGGTGCGTCGAACGACTACGATCATTTTACTTGGCCGTCATTTTGATTTGATTTCTGACCATAAGCCTTTGATACTTTTATTTGGAGCAAATCGGTCAATCTCTGAATCAGCGTCTGACGGTCCGAGTTTCCCGTCGGGCCACCAAGCTTATGGCTTTCAATTTCATAATTTCCCACAAACCTGGCAAGGAAATCTCGCATGGTGATTCTTAAGCTTGTCTCTCTACATCCCAGATGTCCATGGAAGATGTTGTCGATAACATCTCTCTTATTAACTCTTGTTATCATGCTTTCGTGCAGCTTCTGATCCTTTTTTACGATTTGCATTTGGCCACCGAATCCGATTATGTTCAAAATCAATCAAAAAGCGCGTTTTTTGATTGATTTTGGAAGCAGCCTACTGAAACAAAGCGTTCCTTTAATCGTGTTTCGAAACGTATGCATAAGGATTATGGATGTGGACCTGAACCAGAATTGGAAATATTATGATTGAAGTCGAAGCAGGTACCGGATGTATTGAAGATTTTCGCTGTCCTGACAGATCTACAGCTCACATTATACTTATATTTTTTTTCTCGCCTCGGTGTTGCTAAGCATCTGGTGTCTTATAATGCACGTGAATTTATAAATGAAGAAGTTGTTCAATGGTGTGCGCGCTCTGGCTAGATCAGAATCTCCTCAATATTTTCCACGTTGTAACGGTTCAGCTGAGCGGGCTGTACAAACTTTCAAGCATTAAATTTTAGTCCTTGCGTCCACTTCAGCGTTCACCGGGTTGATGAAACGTACCGATTTTGGAGGAGACCACTATTTTTTATTACTGTCTACTATATAATGATGCTCTTGTCCAAACAATTGCAATTCCAACAAAAGTCTCTATGGCAACCATATAAAAGTACGTAAATGGGAATAAATAAAGACATACCACAGATATATTAATTTTATGGTCCCCCGAGACCAACCTAGACAATTTAAGCAGCCAGAGTGGTAACTATAATATTAACCTTGTTCATTTTTGCTGGAGAGTAAGGGGCGTGTAGATGCAGAGAGAGACAGATATCAAGGATTAGTTAACGGTATTTTCTATTATATGCATCGATAAAGATTTAAACATTTTTTCCTTGAGTCTTACAATAACTTATCAAGATATTTACGATGACATTTATTGCAAGCTATTACATATATTAGTTTCGAATGCAATTGATATGAATCCAACAGCGCTTGTTTAATATTTTTGTCCAATACATTTTAGATATAATATTTCTTGTTATTTACCTACAGTATGTTAGATTTAATATTTCTTTATTGTATTATTAATTTTGTTTGTACGCTACATCTTATTTTGTTAATTGTAATTTAATTGTAATTGAATCGAAAGAGTATTGCCTGCACTTCAGCCAGCGGCTGCGCCATGGCATGTGGAAATTATCCAAATTAAAATGTATACTACTAAAAGTATAAAGTGTTTGTTGTGGATTGTTTTTTATCTATTTTCTTATCCAGAATGTAGTAGCTTTGTTAACAGTAAAACTTCTGCTTCTAATCACGTATATACCTTGTCATATAAATCACTATAAGTCAAACGTATAAAAAGCTATGTGATGTTAAAGCAGCATCGAAATACGTCTATTCCATTGAAACTGGTTATTAAAAGGCTGCGCCAATTTATAAGCATGCTATGATTTTTCGCTGAAAATGAGGCTCCTGACTTCCGAATTTCTACAGAGATTGTTCAAGAGATTTTTCCACTCATTTTATCTGACAATGTCCCCGCCCAAAGTTGATGGATCGCTACATTCCATCAACGAACCATCTTGCACTGAGTGAAGAACGTTAGTAGCATATCAATAACATAAACTATATATACTCATCAGAAAATTATTTTGTTGGCTTACTAGGCTGCAATTGGAGAGACATACTGTTCTTGCCTCACGCAGTAGAATTGCTCAATTACCATCTACCGTTTCTGAGGAACATCCAAACCAGCATGGTGGACTGGTGGTAGACGCCCTTCTTAGTTGACAGATTATACTGCTTCGACTGATAATGAATTTGGACCTAGCTCATACCAAGTATTTGATACTGTACCTAGATGTTCTTCTAGAGTATCATGACCACCTGCACGATATGGTCTTCATGATGTATGATTGCAAACATTTTTATTAAATTTCTCTATATCATTTAATCATATATATATATATATATCTTAATATAGAATGAGGGAAGTTGTTGTATAATGCCTCCCCGTAGCCTCGCTAACTTTGATTATTAACTACCCTCGTTAAGTTAGATATAAATGCTTATATGTATTTCTTAATAGAGATTAGATTCCTTTTGAATGCTATTATGAATACCTGTCTTTCGGTCAGCTGTCCTGATCAATATACGAGATATGTATTTTCATTTCAAATTTTGCCCATTCGCCTGTAGAATTACTATATGGTCTTCGTAAGGAAGTATATGAAAGTAAAAATATGTTAAATTGATGTAACTTCAGATTGATCCAAGTGAGCGAGTTGGGAGACTTCTGTAATTGAGCATCGACGTATTATATTCAAAACAAATATTTTTAATATGAAATATTTTTAATTTACTTCGATGCAAAGTAAAACACATTTTTACGATCAATTATATATATGCGTTATCTCCTTCAGTGTGAATCGGGATTTAAAATACGATCAAATAGCATAAAATTTCATCTAAGGCGGTAAAGGCAAAGCTTAAAAAGGCAATTATAACTTAATTCAATGAAATGTTGGAATAACCACCTTAACTTATAGCTGAGTATTTCAAATCTCCCTGATATACCTTACAAATCATGCGATTGGTAAAAAAAAATTATTTCACAAAGCTTGCTATTGTTCTCCCTACATGGAATGTGAGATAACAGCTCGAAGCAGACTAGAAGGCTTCGATATTTGCAGTCAAACCGTTCTTATCTAAAAGGCAAATAAATCGAGCAAGAATATAGTTAACACTATAAAAATAATGTCATGCTACCGTAACAAATGGAAAAACCTAAATTTGTTTAAAAACTGCGTAGTTCTAGAATGGTCACTGTTATTAAGATAGCTAGATGAGTTCTAGTATGCCCACTGTTATGCCATAGTAACATCAATAATTCCAGTCTTTCTTGTGAATTAATTTAAAAACCTTGAATCATATTTTAGACGATAGAATGATAATCCAAGCGCATGTAAGTTAGCAGCCTTATCATGACATCCCTGTTCATGATAAACACCTTATGCGGAACGTGTAAAGATTAAGCATTTCTAAATTCTTCCTCTCGTTAAAAAAAACGAAAAATAAACCCTCTATTATAATCAGATAAAAGAATCATGAGCCAATTCAAAATTATTGTCTTTCATAACATTTTTGATTGTTTTGTGGCAAAATTTTGAGAAAGTATGATAAAGAGAAAAACAATAAATTGTTTTTTTATAGAATAAAATGTTGCATAGCAAATTGTTATTAAGGTATATGACAAGAATTGCAGAGTTAATGTTTGGCGAAGATTCAAATCAAAATCAATGGTATGTAAATTTATTTGTGATATCTATGTGTAAACACCAGTCTGTTATGTTATTTGACTTTCTGATGATAGATTACAGTTACTGTTGTTGACAAATCAATATGGAACTTGATTAATTCGAACAATTTTCGATATATTTAAAATTCACGTTTCAATAGGAATAATCCTTTTATTTTGCACTCTACTTCGCGTGAAGCAATTATAGGAACATCAAATTTTATAGAGATTTAGAAGTGAATTTATAGTTTGTGAATTGTGATGATCATTTGTTCAAGAAGCCTGTATTGGATATATTTTTTATTGTGAATTGTGAAAAAGCACTTCTAGTACAATCAGTCAGAAATCATGCAGGCTATCAAAACAGTCAGTGAAAATTGACCTCACACATATTGCAACGCAAGCATTTTTTTATCAAATCTAGGGTCAAATTTCATGCTTAATAACATATCCAAAATTTTCTGAAATCGGAGAAGGTCGTAAAAGCCTTAATTACGCAATTTGATCAATAGCATGCCAAGTAGAAAAGTGAAATCGAGGCTGTCAAGCTTCAGTGCAATCATGTTATTAATTTGAGGGAATACCATCAGACATATTAGCCCTGCATCATTTAACTAGTATAAATTGTTTAAAATTTCTTTACTGTCCCTATGTATCAAATTACCAAAACGAGGCTATTTACGAAGATTTATAAATTGACATAGAAAAACGAGAACAGCATATACATAGTAAGTTAAAAATGTTATTCATTATGTTTTAACATACCACTAGCAGTATAGATCACGTAGATACTTCTTTTAAAATTTATTTAAGAAATACGACTACTGAGGTATATACATTAATTATAATATACACAATGAACCATTTCAGGCAAATGCCTAGGGATGTTCATGGTCGCAATTATTTTTGAAGAAAGCGGTTATTACGATACGATAATATGCCTGCCGAAAAACAGCAGAAAAAGATATCCATTAAAAATATTAAGTAGAATTAAACTAAAGAACCAATAACTTAATTAATACATTGAATACTGCAGACTACAGTTACCCAGTCGTTCGTGTTACTGATTTAAACATGGAAGGAAAATGGAGCACCGGAACTTCACCTAAAGATTATATCCAACATGAAGACTATGTCCTATATTCATATACTATCAAACCTGTTATAACATCCACCTCTATGCAGCGACAACCTGTCCAAAATGGTCAATCTTGCAATGTCTGAAAAAGTATTTTCCATTGAATCGAAGAAGGATGAGCTTGGCTGCAGTTTTGGTGATTTACTCTTTTTCCAAAATTCCTCAACCGTTAAACAGTCAAAGAGTTCATTAACAGTCCATGGATATTTCATGAACGTTAAATGCCTCCAAGGTTTCATAGACGGCAGCATGAAATGTCGGTAAAGGTTCACAAGCTGTTCATGAACTCCTGAACCGTCATTTCCAAAGGGATGTATCAAATCTGTTACACAATAACGATAGCTCAAGTTTCATGAACAATTTATGAGCAGTTTATTAACGCTGAATTGATTTATATTTTGTCCATGAAAATTGCATGAATATTCAGGTTAATGAATAGTTCATGAATAATTAAATGTTAAATAACAGTTCACTTAACTTAGTTCAATTTTACTTAATAGTTTTAATGGATATCTTTTTCTGCTGTTTTTCTGCAGGCATATTATCGAAACGTAATAACCGCTTTTTCAAAAATAATTGCGATCATGAACATCCCTAGGAATTTGCCTGAAATTGTTCACTGTGTATATTATACTTAATGTATATACCTAGTTGTATTTCCTAAATAAGATAAATCAAGTATTTACATGATCTATACTGCTAGTGGAACGATAAAGCATAATGAGTATCAATTTCCAGCTACTGCGTATATGTTTTTCAGTTCACTAAGAACTAAATCTAAATGAGGTTCATGAGGTTTGCAAGAAGCTCATTATTCATAAACAGTTCATGAACTCTTCATTAACACTTGAATATTGATGAAATGTTATTAACAATTTGAATATTCAGAAATTGTTCATGGGCAAATTATAGATCAATTCAGCAGTTCATGAACTGCTCAGAAATTCTTCATAAACTTGGTTAATTTAACATTTATGAATTAATTTCCCTAGAAAGATTATTATATAACAGATTTGATAGATACCCTGCGAAAGCCAGTTCAGGAGTTCATGAACAGTTCATGGAATCTGGGCCATTTAACGTTCATTTACTGTTCATGGACTGTTCATGGACCCCTGAACTTGTTTTTCTCAAGGGTAATATGAAGAGCTGTCAAACACATTATTAATTGTGATTCCTACATTTTAATTCACTAATGTATTCAATGTTACGAAAATATGTTGACGATTATTAATGAAAGGAATTTTAATGGTTGGGAAATGTTGCAAATTTTGAAACTGGAGCAAATTTCTTTATACGAGTTTACTTTGTCTGTTCAGACGAGCAAGAAGTAGAAAGACAGTAAATCACCCAATTTGCAGCCAAGCTCATCAATCCTTGATTCAATATATAATGCTACCTCAAGACATTTCAAGAGTGACCACCCCACCTTGGACAGGTGGTCGCTGCATAGAGATGGCTGTTATAGCAGGTTTGATTGTTCATGGATACAGGATGTAGTCAACATTTCGGGCATAACCTCTAGGTGAAGTTCCTATTATCATTCCATGCTTAAATTCGTAACATGAACGACTTTGTAACTGTAGTCTGTGCTATACAAAGCATTAATTAAGTTATCGGTTCTTATGTTAATTTTACTTAATAGTTTTAATGGATATCTTTTTCTGCTGTTTTTCTGCAGGCATATTATCGAAACGTAATAACCGCTTTTTCAAAAATAATTGCGATCATGAACATCCCTAGGAATTTGCCTGAAATTGTTCACTGTGTATATTATACTTAATGTATATACCTAGTTGTATTTCCTAAATAAGATAAATCAAGTATTTACATGATCTATACTGCTAGTGGAACGATAAAGCATAATGAGTATCAATTTCCAGCTACTGCGTATATGTTTTTCTCGTTTTTCTATGTCGATTTATATATCTTCGTTCGAAGCCTTGTTTTGGTAACTTGATCCATAGTGACAGTAAATACTTTTTAAACAGATTATATGAGCTAAATGATTGAGGGCTACAATTTCTGCTGGTATTCCATCCAATTAAATCACATTGTTGCACTGAAACTTGAAAACCTCGATTTCACGTTTCTACTGGGATTGTCATTAATCAAATTACAAAATTAAGGCATTTACGACCTACTCCAATATCGGAACATTTTGTATATGTTGTTAAACATCAAATTAAACCCTAGAATTGATGAAAAATGCTTCTGTTGCAACTTGTGTGAGGTCAACACTTATTCTGGTTTAAATTGACTGTACAATATAGCCATGATTTATATTCACGTTATTTGTTTACCGTGTTACTTTTTCATTGTTATGTTCGATGGGATTTCTGAAATATTTATTCTATATTCATTTATATCTTTTAGATGAAAATAACATTCATTTTTGTGTTGCTCTGTGGAGTTGCTCTTGCCATTGGTATGTATAACTATTTAAACTGAAATATCATTTTAAAGTAATGCTGCTGTTCTAATGTATGAAATAATAACCAACAAACTGATTTGCATGTGTTTCATATCACGGAAAACATACTTCAATGTTGGGCAATTGTCCTTGCTAGAGTCATATGAGACACTTCTTCCTGGCATAATTAACGGATTGAATCATCTGATCTATAAGTAATGCACCAGTCAAGTGACATCAGAGATCCCGACCACAGAGAAATAGCAGGGCATTAACACATCACACCCGTCGTTTTAACATGGTTTCAACAGCTCCATTGCACTGGTACCGGCAATTTTAAAAAATTTTCAACAGTATTCTGAAAAGCGGGGTAAATAGGGCCAGGAATTAACTTTTTTTAATTTAAAAAAGTTTTTTCTTCTTGAATGTTTTCAACAAAATATCTGGACCTCTTTACTGTTTGTTTGATACTACGTTTGTACATTCGAATTTAAATGAGTTAGATGATTAAACACACATTTGTTACTGTTATTGTAAAAGTTTGTTTTGATTTCATGGTATGCAGACGAATAGCCATTTAATTTTTTCGGTAACTCGGTAACTACGGGGGGATTTAAACCCGCCAGTTAAACCGAATGCCGGGAATTTGAACTGTTTTAACATTGGCCAAATGCTAAATTTCCGCGGATCTCTCGGGGGTTGGGGGCCGTGATGTCAATTGCCTGGTGCATAATATTGACTTTCTTAAATTTTGGCTTAGGTTATGTCCGTGATAAAGATGAACGAGATTACGGTAAGATTCAATTTGCACATTCCAATGTTTAAGTAAAGACTCGTCCGAGATAAATAAGTAAAAACATTATATCTTTCAAATGATATTTCAAATGAAGCGAAAAGAGTAGAAAAGAACAAATTGATGATCTAATGGTCATACAGTATTTATGTTTGTATGACTTCAGAAGCGTATGCAAGTCTAAATAAGCGTGCCCTCTATGGCGATCACCTCTCAACAAAGAGGATTGGCGCCTCAAAGATGATTACAGGATTCACAACTGGAAAAGGGAAATTTTACAGCGCGAAACCAATGATAAACATGAAAAAAATTTGAGTCTGCACGCAGGCTACATCCACGTGTATGCTGCCCAAATAGAAAAACTTCCTTGGGTTTAAATAAACCGCGTTTAATTTGACGCAGATAAGAGCTGTGTGCGTGAATATCACAAATAATCACAATCACTGGTTGACTGGAAATAGTACATTTGTAGATTTTGAACTATTGTGTATTTTCTTATCCATTTCCTCAGAGGAAAATGATGACAATGAAGATGAGGAAGTAGATGCGCAAGGTATTTAATTATTTCGTAAATATTAATTACATCATACATTATGACACTTGCAATAAGATAAATTTCCTTTGAATGTTATGTAAATACTCTGTTTATGTGAAAGTTAACTTTTTGCTCACTATAGTAATCCTTCCCCGGACAGTGGTCAAACTCAAAAGTAATAATTTATTAAAAATGAAGATACAATCAATAATAATAATTGTCATGGTGAAGTTGATATTTTTTGGAAAGAACTTTGTTTTATTCTGGACACTTGTATAAGTAAATATGTACCAAAATTTCACCGTAACGCTAGGAAGTCTAAAAGAACTAAGATCATACGTTCCTTAGCTATAAAGAAAAAGATGGCATACAGACAAAGAAATACTTCATTATCAAACCTTCAAAATTATAAAAAAATTTCTCGAAATTATGACGCAGCTGTTAAAGCAAATCGTATACAATTGGAAGAATCTATTGTAAACAGCGGTTTCCTATCAAAATTTTATTCATTTGTTAATTCTAAGTTGCATTCACACCCGCAAATACCTCCACTGAAAGATGACAATGGATTGCAGCATTCAGATGACTCTGCAAAGTTCAATCTACTAAATCAATATTTTTCTAGCGTTTTTACTACTGACGATGGCATTAGCCCACCATTTGAGAAACTTGTTTCAAGTGATAATGGCCTGGGTTTTATCCAATTCTCAACTGAAAATATATTGAAAGCGCTCAAGAAGCTACCAAACAAAAATTCAAGGACACCAGATGGCAATCCTGCAATCTTTTTGAAATTCATTGCCAATGAAGCAGCACTTCCTCTTTCAATGTTGTTTGAGATGTCCATGTTGTCTGGTAAATTACCTGATATCTGGAAGATTGCTATTGTCATTCCCATCTATAAAAAGGGTAAATCTAGTCTATGTAAGAATTATCGACCAATTTCTTTGACGTGTATACCATGTAAATTGATGGAATCAGTTATTACACAACAGCTTCGTGATTATCTTTTAGATAATAATCTAATATCTGATGCCCAATATGGATTTTTAAGTAGACGCTCGACCTGTACCCAGCTACTTCAGTCACTAGACCAATGGTGTACCGCCATAAATAATCGATGCAGAATTGATACTGCATTTATCGATTTTAGTAAAGCTTTCGACACCGTGTCTCATCAGAAACTAATGCTGAAATTAAAGTGTTATGGAATTAACTTTGAACTCTTCAACTGGATATCCTCTTTTTTACAAGATCGCACACAATCTGTCGTCATTGGTGATCATTATTCCCTATCTGAACCAGTAATTAGTGGAGTACCACAAGGTTCAATCTTAGGACCACTATTATTCATTCTATATATTAATGATATTATTACTTGTCTTGAAGAAAACACAACTGTTAAGCTCTTTGCTGACGATGCAAAGTTTTCTTGTAAACGCAAATCTAATGAAGATCATGCGAATGATCTATCTCAAACGTTATGTAATCTTTCAGAGTGGGCAGACACATGGCAATTGCGTATTGCATATGACAAGTGTTCTGTTTTATCAACTGGCAATTTAAATTTTCCTGAGTCTGATTTATTCTAAATCTAGTCATACCCTCGTCAATGTAAATAGTGTTTGTGATCTTGGAATTATTGTCACATCTGATATGAAACCATCCAATCATTGCTCTATGTTACCTGCAAAGGCATACGGGAGAAGACATCCTATTTTTAAATGCTTCTCTTCTTCCAACGTAGAATTATTGGTTATAGCCTACACCGTTTATGTCCGTCTGTTATTGGAATCTTCGTCGCCAGTATGGAATCCATGCCTCGGGAAGGATATTAAAGGACTATGCAGACCGGCAGCCCTAATGGATTTTTTTCGGGGTGAAAATTTTATTGTACGTCACTACATCGCCTTCGCAATTTGGTGGGCTGGATTGAAAGCTGCGGGGATAGGAAAACAAGCCGAAAAATGGCCTAAACATTTATTTCTATTTCATAATTAATTTCGATTTTACAAGAAAATTCTTAAGGATCGGAATCAATAATAATACACAAATTGCATTAAATAAGGGCCTGCCGCATTTTATGGTTGTGCAGGCTAATTACTATAACTTTCAAGTCAGAAAAAATACGACAATAAAA
Source organism: Haliclystus octoradiatus (assembly GCA_916610825.1). Taxonomy (NCBI): domain Eukaryota; kingdom Metazoa; phylum Cnidaria; class Staurozoa; order Stauromedusae; family Haliclystidae; genus Haliclystus; species Haliclystus octoradiatus. The sequence goes on along the minus strand of OU744448.1, from coordinate 34,117,774 downwards.
TGAGTCAGAACAAAAACGTAAACATGTTTTTATTATTCAACAATTCCAAAACAGACCAAGTCAACAGCAAGTTCAACAAGTCCAGTAAATTGTACTGTATGCTAACGATTGACAACTTGACACTATGTACAAATGTCGATCAATATACATATACGTTATGTAGTTATAATCTTTTGGAAATATGATTACAATTCAAACTAGAATAAGGCGATTAATCTATGAAGCATGGATAGCAACTAAGCAACATCACAACATAAAATTACCTTGATTACATTATCCAGATAATAAATAATGTTTAAAAAGACCAGAGCTAATGGAGAGTCTGAAAGATTCGCAGAAATTTGTAGTTTCTTTTCTTAAATTTCAAACACACGCACCCTGTCATTGCATTTGCTTGGACAGATTTCTGTTGATTTGATCTGAGGTCCTGTTTCCGTTTCACATATTTTCTGATCTTTACTTTCTATCGCTTCTCTTCCTCCATTTGATTGCGTCGATAAACGATGTTTACAATATGTGGACATACCATGAAATATTAAAATTAGATCGCAACTATGTTAATTCAAGAAAACTAGTCAGCGCCGTGGAAAAATACACGAGGAAAGATGGCGTCATGCAGCTTTTCATAAACATTGAACACCAGACAAGGGAAGACAGCTAACATGAAAACGAGTATTGAAAAGTGAGCTCACTTTTCAATAAAGAAGACTGCCGGTCTGCATAGTCCCTTTTAAAAGTTAGAATCTGTCCAACGATATTTTACAAGGAGATTATTCTGATTACTCAATCGTCCATATACAGAATACAAGAATCGTTTGAGTTTACTAAATCTAGACAGTTTAGAGCGCAGGAGAGTGTTTTTTGATCTCTGCACTAATTTTAAAATCACGCATAACCTTATAGATTTATCAATAAATAACTAAATAATCTTCAAATATGATAGTTACAAGTACTCAATGCGTGGTCATACTTACAAACCTATTGTTCCCCAAATACCGCGTTTACAATCCGTTCAGAACCAATTTTGTAACCGTACAATACCCTGGTGGAACAATCTGACGGATGATATTGTAACATCAAAAACTATTGCTCAATTCAAGGAGAAACTACGATCATTTAATTTGTCAGCCTTTTGTAAAGTGTTTATATAGATAAAAAAACAATCAGTCTTATAGTTTTACATATACCTAATATATAGATATACATCAAATACATAATTAATAACCTTTATTCAATCCAGTTCTTAATTAATGTTAAGGTTGTATGTAAGTGACACTTTCTATAGCGTAAAATGTCCTTTATTTGCCGGGCAAAATGACAAAATATATCATATCATATCATTAGTTATCAGATTCTCTATTGATAATTTAAGGAAATATTCCAATGATAAATTTTTAGTTCTCCTGATGTCGATTATTGTTATGTAAGAGTACTGTGGATAGATTGGCATTGGTTCTCATTCATTGTTTCTTGTTTTTATTAGATGAAGAGAGAGCTGATCCAGAGCCATTCTGGGGTAGTCGTCGTCGTAGCAGCCGCCGCCGCAGATATGAATGGTATCCTGGATGCAAATAAATAATTTCATCGTTAGCAATCAATCATGTTCAGTTGTATGTATTAGCTCTATTGTCTAAATTTAGTACCGTCATTCTCTATATTGATCGTTATGACGCTCATGTGACTAATATTGCTCTTCCTATTCAGGATTCAATCGAAAACATGACGAAATATTGCCAATAATGTCTCTTTTATCGCTGTCTAATGTCTCAATTTAGTTTAATTTAACTTATTAGTGTGGATATTGTAGCATTAATTTGCATTTGATTTTGGAGTAAAAGCTTGAGTTTGGTACGTTCAATTCAGGCCGAATATCATTCCAATTACTAACATCAGTGGTCTCAATATAGCTGAGATTGGATAGTATGGCTTCGATCAGGGGCGGATCCAGCTGAGAATCTGACTGCATACTATCCATTTGTACAGTATTCTTCTCGAGAAAAACGTTTGAGTGCTTTACTGTAAGTCTTCAGTTTACATCGTCATGAATAAAGTGCCAATTCTTTGCGAATTTAATAATTATATCCATTCTACTCTATACATAGCCTGCGTTACAGACCGCGATTCATTCACGAAAGAATAGGGTCTGTGTGAATTGCTCGGTTTCTCTGTCCGGGCCTCGTATCAGAATAAGATTGATGTCACATAATTATGCAAGAGTAAGGTGATACTCACCGGGATTCTCACATTACTTTGTTCACTTCAGTTGACATGATTGCAATAAGTTCTATTTTAGGCTTCGTAGCTATGACAATTAATTGATCGAACAGAGGTGATGAATTTATTATCTAAGAACAATAGATTTACCATGCATCGATCAGAAACTTCCCCTCTACGTTTTCGTAGAGTGGCTGGACAGAGAACTGTGAAAGTCACACACAGACCCTATTCTTTTGTGAATGAATCGCGGTCTTTAACGCAGACTACTCTATACATGGCTAAATTGGTTATTAAATTCATTAACAATCACTTGAAAAATACCACGTGTTTAGTAGTTATGTCAAGACAACCCACGAGATTCCATGGTAACCACTAAAAGCATGCAGGTATAGGTATATACCCGCACGTGTGCGGCTTCACACCTATAACTGCATGGTTTTATCCAAAACGCTAGAACATGTGTTTTGAGAATGGCGACGAGCTGCGACAGATTGCACACTTTTTAATAGAATCAAATTCAATGTATTCTCTGTAATTCAACTTGAGAAATTAAAAAAAGTAACAACTTTGGACTTGCTATATTCAGATGTAACTCTTACTATATTTTTAATATTGCAAACATGTTTGAAAAAAATTATGATGAAATTTTCGCATCATATTTTTAAATGATATTCGTAAGAATTTCATCCCTATTGTATTTGATGAAAAATCTATGACCACGCTAAATTAGACAACAAATCATTGCTGTAATGAAATTGATAAGAGATAATTGATGTTCCAGACAACAGATATTTTACATGATTATCAAAATGATTAATTAACTCTTGTTTCCCTGGGCCATCGAAATTTAGACCCACTTGTTCTCTAACAACAAACGAGAAATCATAATAGTAAACGAGACCGCCAAGTTTACGATATGGATTTCTCGTTTGTTTTTAGTGAACTCGTTGGTCAAAATTCCGATAACCAACTCACAAGAGTGATGTAATACCTCAATAATCTCTATAGGTTACATATATATGATTTACCGTAATCTGAAATATAATGTTCAGAACAACACAGTTTATTAGAAGTGTACCATGATCGCCTGATAGGTTCAAATATATATATAATTCTTTATATCGACTGCAAGCTTGCGAAAATAGATCAGTTGCAGCAGGAGCAATGAATTTTAATTATGCTTCAGGCTTCGGTTCCATCTTCAACAATTGTAAAATATCAAATGTAAATATAAATTTACAATCTTCAAAATAAGATAATTTGTAAATATAAACGGTTTTTAGAAAGAGTTGATGTTGGTTGATAAAATTATAAATGTTGATTATTCTGAAATATGATCTGATCATCTGAAGTTCCAATTTTGCAAAACAGTAGACACGTTTTGGATACTTAAACCAGGTTGAACATTCTGAAATTAATTTTCTCAAATAAATGGTTTTTCAATGTCACATACATACATAACATACCGTTGAAAATGTTTACCGCATATTTTGTTTTGTACTTCGTACTTTTCGCCTGTGTTTCATTCAGAACGACATACAAATCATTACTTGTACAAGTAGGTAACTTTCGTATTTCGTTATTATTATTATTATTATTATTATAATTATTACTATTTGATTAATTCTTAACCAAAAGAACAATTTTCTTTGTTTTGAGCTATTTTTAAACTTTTAGGTAACAAGAAAAGTCTAGGTTTGTTTTGATTTTATTGCGTTTATGTTTTGAATCTGATCCAATTATCCCGCCATTGTTAGCATTGTCTGCACTGTGAGTTCTAAACATTACCATTAGCCAATCAGATCGCTAGAACAACATTCGACGATTTATAATACAAATTCAGATCACTTGAAAATCTTTGCCACTTGAAAATAAAACCAATAATAGAGCAAAATTCACAAGAATCACGGGGGTTTTTCACAACCACCCCCCTGGATAGACACTTTTTCGAGAAAAAATTTCACAAATACCCCGTCCCTAGTCAGAAGCAAGTAATCACGGTCGTGATCTTCATCATTATCTATCCAGCTTCAGCTTTTCCATAAAATATGTATAAGAAACTACTTTCCATCTTAGTTTTATATTTTAAATAGTTAAACCAACAATCTTCGAGAAATCATAGTAAGTAAAAAGTAATCGTTACAAATTCGTTATAATGCTGCAAGAGAAGATAACTGAAAAGGAAAATATTTTATAAATACATGTATAGGCATGCATGTATTTATAGGATTTCTGCATTTCTAAATGTTTGAAATAGATTGGTAATAAAATGATTGCATTTGATATATATGTCAACTTCCTTCAGATAAACAAACAATAAATGGAACATCATAGAAAGGCGGAAAGAAAACCTTTAATTGAACAGTTATACTCCTCAATAACATCCATTGACACTCTATGCTCTAAACTCTATCTTTAAACTCTATAACAAAGAGGGAAACAAGAATATAATGGATGGGTGGTACAAATACAAATTAAAAAGTGATAAAGTAAAAGCATTATTGCTGTAAAAGTATTCTGTAAACTCTGTTGTATTGAAAATTATATTTTGCCCATAAAACAATATCAAATTGCGTCACTCGATTATAAGGTAGGCTACAAAGTGCTGTAGATTGCTGGTAGTGATCGAAATTCATCTTTGATTCCTGAACGCTGAAAGTCATTCTAAAATTGTTGAACATTCAAAAGAACCAACTAGATGTAAAACAGATTGATAGCGGGATTTCTTGCTCTTGAACCTTTGTTTATTAAAAACAAAAGTTTTCCAAATGTTCAACTTTTGAATGATAAAGTCATGACCATTGAAACCAATGATATTATTTCCTCTCCAATTCACAATAAGAAATAACATGAATTCATAAATATCATTCAGCAGATAATCTAAAGCAGTAGACTTATAGATGATAGAATATGCGAACTTAATTCCAAAAGACTTGATCACCGACCATATTCAGAAACACATCAGGCTAAGTATTATTAGCTATGAACGAAACTGAAGCTAGAACGGTCAAAACATTTTTCTTTCCAATTCGGTCTAAAGGGCTCAATTTGTAGCATTGTATCATAGTAATTATTGGTTTATTTTCAGGGATTTACTGTGAAATTTCATTCAATTTTAATAGAAATCAATACTAAAGTGATATATTTGTGCAAGAAACGTATTCCCTCACGATATCCCTGCAAAAAAACAGTTCAGGAGTTCATGTGCAGTTTGTAAAGGTTCGTGAGTTGTTCACGAACAGTTGATGAAAATTGGGGCCATTCAGCGCTCATTAACTGTTCATGAACTGCTGAACTGCAGCGGATATTTCAACTAAACAACATAGGAATGCATATTACAAGTTAAAAGTTAAATGTAAATATTTGGTCGTTTGTGTCAGAATCAACAATAGGGCTAATTGAAAACAAAACAATTAGAAGATTTGAAAATAATTACAACTCTATATTAAATAATCAAATAATTCAAATTCCAAAATTGCACTGAAATCTCGATTCTGACACGAACCGTCACATATATTTAATATATGACATGCTCAATTTGATAACAAATTAAATGGAGAGTATGGTTATTTTACAAAGCAGTTTTGTTGTGCTCGCCTGAACGTCCACAGAAATCTTGCCCTGCCACACGGCGAAAAGTGTCGTACTCTGCATTAAGGGGTTTTACCCATCCATTTGATCTTTTCCAATGCTACCTGGCTGTATTTTTGTTGTGGGATGTGCGGGGAATTTATTGTGTAAATTGATACTAAACCTTCTTGAAAAGTAATGTATCAATCAACCTCGGCTCCCTGCTACAATTCAGTTGGTCAATAATCATCCATCATCAATACCAATACCCTTCACAGACCCAAGATGAAGGCTAGCCTATTAGATATCATCTCAATGACTCACTGATTGCTCAGGCGAGCACAAAAACTTTTGATTTTGCAACGGAACAAAAAATTCTGATACGGAATATTTTATAATTTAATCTAACTTCATAGAAGGAAAATTTGGCTTTAATTCCACACACACAATATTGAGCAGTATATACGAGGAGTATCTTATTTATTATGGCAAATCTTGGGTAAATCTGTTCAACAAGGTGAGATATGAGGAGTTTTTTATAATAAGCTTTTGTGGCTGCCGTTGTCAAAGTCGAACTGCGTTGTATACTTTATTTTATTATGCCAAAGTAAAGTCATTTTCGAAACTCCCCAACAGCTGATGGATTATATATAAACTTCGATCATATGCTTGTGGCTGACGCGACAAAATTCACACAGCGTTTGATTAAGTTGTATATTTTACCTGACTTTATTCCAAAATCAAGTATATTGAAAATCCACAATATTACGCCCGGCACAAGCAGCATTAACAAACTATCTGAATAATGGGATGGTGAATATAAACTTAGATAATTTGCTTTTGGATGATGTGGCCAAGATTATTCAGGGTGTGTAACTTTTTAATCGAAAGACAAAATCAAAATTTGAAAAAAAAAATCAAAATCGTGTCATCGATCGAATCCCACATGATAAAAACCCGCTCTGTGATTGGCTAGGTAGTATTTTTAGGTTGGCAGCCATTGTGAACGCATCACTTTGCTGGCTTAATTTTTTTAGGCCCTCATCGGAGCGTCTGTGTGGAGTTGAGGGCCGTTATAGAATGAGTCTATTGTGTAGCTGTCCGCCCTCTTTATCAGCTCCGGTCTGTTCTGACAATATATTCAACCGAGGCTTTAGAGGCAGCAGAGCCTTCTATGGTAGTTTACACATCACAAAGCTTGCATCGGAAGCCTTTTCCATTCCTTGAAAATTCACTACATTAGAGAAAAGAAATCACTTCGACCTTCTTCCTCTACACATCAAATTACACGATCTGAATGATTCTAGAAATACCGGGGTGAATACGTTTATCTTCCACTTTTTAAACGTAGTTTTCATCAAATCTTATATAATTTTACAGTTAAAGCACATTATCATATTGCTTCAGATTTTGATTATGAATGGCATAACAAGAGATTTATCTTCTATATATTATGGATTTATCCGTTTTCGTGTAGTTAAGAATTTCCCATCATAGATTTATATGTTCTACCCTCCATTTTATAGGGACGTCTAGTTTTGAAAGGTTCCTTCAATGAAATTCTTGTTCAGAAATCTAGAAGATATGATAAAATCAATCATCACTAAAGGATAAGCAACTCGAGGATATTTAAGGCCAACATTTTCTATTAAAATTGTGTAAAAGGCAACAATTAAACAATTCTTTCAAGTTTTACATATTATCTTTGCTTTATATAGGAAATACCGAATGTAGAGTTCTAGAATGGTCACTGTTATGCCATAGTAACATCAATAAATCCATTCTTATGAATTAATAAACCATAACTTAGACGACAGAATGATACTCCAAGCGCATGCAACTAAACAGCCTTAGCATGACACCCCTGTTTACAATAAACTCCCTATGCGGAACGTATAAAGACTAAGTGTTGCTAACTTCTTCCTCTCGCTAAAAAAAGAAAAACAACCCCTCTGTTACAATCAGATAAAAGAATCATGAGCCAGCTCAAATTTATTGTCTTTCATACCATTTTTGGTTGCTGTGTGGTGAAAGTTTTAGAAAATATTATAAAGGGAAAAACAATAAGTTGTTATTTTTAAGATTAAAATGCTGCATATAAATGTGTTATTTAGATGTGTGAAAAGCATTGCAGAGTTAGTATCTGACGAAGATTCAAATCAAAATCAAAGGTATGGTACTATATTTGTGATATCTATGTGATAACATCAGTCTGTATTTCTATTTGACTTTCTGATGATAGATTACAGTTACTGTTTTTGACAAATTACTATTGAACTTGACTAATTCGAACGATTTTCGATAGATTCAAAATTCACGTTTCATTAGAAATAATTCTTTCATTTTGCACTCCACTACGTGTGAGGCAGTTATATGAAATTTTTTATAGAGATTTAGGAGCGAGTTTATCTTTTCTGAATTGTGATGATCATCTATTCAAGAAGCCTATATTGGATATAATTTTTATTGTTAATTGTGAGAAACACTTCTAGTTCAGTCTGTCAGAAATCATGCAGGGTGTAGCCGTGAATTAATCACGCTATGTGTTTAACGTGTGTGTGTATTTTTTCATTGTTATGTTCGTTGTAATTTTTGAAATATTTATTCTATATTCGTTAATATTTTTAGATGCAGTTAACATTACTTTTTGTGTTGATCTTTGGAGTTGCTCTTGCCATTGGTGTGTATTATTTAAAACTAAAATATCATTTTAAAGTAATGCTGCTGGCCTGCTGTTCTAATGTTTGAAATAATAACCGACAAACTGATTGTATGTATTCATAACACGGAAAAACATACTTCAATTTTTGGGAAATGTCCTTGCTAGAGTCAAATGGAACACTCCTTCCTGACATAATTAGCAAATTGAGAAATCTAATCTATAAGTAATGCACCAGTCAAATGACATAACTGCCCCGATCTCCGGAAATAGCCGGACATTAACGCATCACACTCGTCGTTTTAACATAGCTTCGACAGCTTCATTGCACTGGTACACGGAATTTTAACAGATTGTTAACATTATTCTGAAAAGCGGGGTAAATAGAGACAAGGAATTAACTTTTTTTAAAAATTATCATTTTATCATTTAAAAATTTTTTTTTTTACAATGTATCCAACAAAATATCCCGTAGATCTCTTTACTGTTTGTTCGTGCTTTTATACATTCCAATTTCAAATAGTTAGATTATTAAGCACATATGTGTTACTGTTATTGTAGAAAATTGTTTTGATTTGATGGTATGCAGACGAATAACCATTTATAGAACTAGTTTCTTTTTTCGGTAGCTCGGTAACTTACTGCGTGGATTTAATCCCCCAAGTTACACCGAATACCGGGAATTTGAACGGATTTTAACACTGGCCAAATGTTAATTTCCCGCGGATCTCTTGGGGTTTGGAGGGCCGTGATGTCAATTGACTGGTGCATAATATTGACTTTTTAAATTTTGGCTTAGGTTATGTCCGTGATAAAGATGAACGAGATTACGGTAAGATTCAATTTACACATTCCAATAAACAGTATGCTTGTCCAAGATAAATAAATAAAAATATTATATCTTTCAGCTGATTTTGTAAAATAGGAAGCGAAGAGAGTAGAACAGAACAAATTGATGATTTAATGGTTTGTTTGTTTGTTTGTTAACTTTATTTTGTATCGAGAAATGACAGATAGGCGCACTAACGGCACATGTTTTACACTGCATTCGATTTACATAACTATGGTATAATAAATTTAATATATTTATATGAACTAACGATTTTTTAACAAATAAGAATTTAAAAAAAAATAAAAAAAAAATAAAAAAATAATTAATAAGAAAACCGGTTAAAAAATGGTTTTAATACAAATATATCTATTTAAAGGGTGCTTATAAAATGGTTTCTAACGTTGCTATAAAATGAAGTCTTACTGATTTTAATAGATCTAATATCACTAGGTAAATTGTTCCAGACCTTTGATCCATAAAAAGAAAATGCAGCTTGTCCATAATTAGTTTTGCGTAGTGGTAGTGTTAGCAGATTTTGCTTCTTTCCTCTGGTAGAATTTTCAGTTGGATTTATTTTTGTATTTAAATATTCTCCAGTTTCTTTCTGCAGGCATTTATAAATTAAGCAGCAAAATTCAAAATCTATTTGTTGTTGGATTGGTAACCAGCCCATACTTAAAACTAAGTCATTAAAATTAATAATACTATTTTTACCATAAACTAATCGACCTGCTCGTGCCATTAAACGATTTATTCGTTGTTTTTGTGCGTCATTAGTTAGAGCTCCCCATGCTGGCAAACAGTATATTATGTGTGACCAAAAGTATGTTTTCAATAACATCTTTGTTATATTAGGTGTTATATATTTACTAGCATTTTGTATAAAAAACAGGGCAGTAGATAACTTGTGGCATTGATTGTTTACGCATTGCTCAACATTGTTAATTTTCGATGTTAATTTGATTCCTAATAGTTTTATACTTGTTGATTGATTGATGCCTTGATCTCTCATTAATAATCAAAGATCAAGGCATCAATCAATCAACAAGTATAAAACTATTAGGAATCAAATTAACATAGAGAATTAACAATGTTGAGCAATGCGTAATTAATCAATGCCACAAGTATTGGTCATACAGTAGTTATGTTTGTATGACTCCAGGAGAGTATGCAAGTCTAAATTAGCAACTGATCTATTCCGGTCACCTCTCGACAAAGAGGATTGGCACCTCAAAGATAATTCAGGATTCACAGATGAAAAAGGCAAATTTTACTGCGCCTAACCAAAATAGTACAATAGGCATATCCTCGTTAGCCTGTGTGCAGACCCAGATCTATTTTATGCTTAGTAGGCGATACTAAGCATAGAAAAAATTGGATCTCCACGCAGGCTATATCCACGTTTATTATATGGGCTGAATAGAAGTACTGCCTAGGATTTCAATATACCGCGTCTCATTTGATGCAAATAATAGCTGTGTGCGTGAATATCACAAATAATCACAATCAAGGGTTGACTGGAAATAGTACATTTGTAGATTTTGAACTATTGTGTATTTTTCTTATCGATTTCCTCAGAGGAAAATGATGACAATGAAGATGAGGAAATAGCTGTTCAAGGTAATTCATTATTTCGTAAATATTAATTACATCATACATTATGACATTAATAATAAGGTATATTTCCTTTGAATCTGATGTAAATCTTCTGTTTATATAAAAGTTAACTTACTGCCCACACTAGTAATCCTTTCCCGGGCAGTGGTCAAACTCAAAAGTTGTTACAGTAATTTAATAAGAATTAAAAGACAATCAATCTACTGATGTCGATCATTGTTATGTAAAAGTATTATGAATACATTGTGACGGTGCTTATGATTTGCCTAATGTTTCAAGAAGTTAACTTAAGTTCAGAAAAGGTTAAACTTTGACGACATAGAGGACTGTATAAAAGAGACTAAAAGACGCTAACGTTCAAGGAAACCACAAATCAATAGACAGCGCACATGCGCTAACAGCAAGATTATATTATTGCATAACAACAATGTGTAATAACTAAGTATAAAGATAAGTATAACAACATAAAAACTAACTAGAATATTTATCTCTAAGGCAAGGAATGTTGAATTCTGACAAGATGAAATAACATGTGTTGAACCTATGGTGGCCGAGCCAGAACTGACCCTTGGGTGTGGAACACAAACACATTAATCTAAAAAGAGAGGAACAAGTTCCACATCTTACGATAATAAATAGCTATAACTACGACGAGACAGGAACAAGTTTTACATGATACGATACAAGCCAACCAATCACTATGAATCATTACAAACACAGTGGATGCTAATGAACAATGAGATTGATGATAATTATGGTGACTAAAACATAGAAGCTATACCTATGGCAACAATGACGTCAACATACATTGGCATTGATTCCCATTCATTGTTTATTGTTATTAGATGAATGGAGAGATGATCCAAAGCCAATCTGGGATAGTCGTCGTCGTTCCAACATCCGCCGCAGATCTGACTTTGGTCAAGGATGCAAATAAATAAATAAATTTATCGTTAGCAATTGATCATGTGCAGTTGTTTGTATTAACTCTTTTTTTAAATGTAGTACCGTTAGTAGATGCATATGTAGTAATATAGAGATATTGATCGTTATGACTCTCATATGACTAATATTGCTCTTTCTAGTCAGGGTGCAATCGAAAACATAACGAAATATTGCTAATCGTGTCTCTTTCATATCGCTTTCAAATGTCTCAAATTTAATGTAATATAATTTATTGTAGCATTAATTTGCATTTGATTTTTGAGTAAAAGCTTGAGTCTGGTGTGTTCAATTCAGGCAGAATATCATTCCAATTACGAACATCAGTGGTCTTAATATAGCTGATAATAGAGAGTATGGATTTGATCAGATTCACCTGAGAATATGACTGTATGCTATCCAACTGTACATCATTCTTCTCCAGAAAAAAGCGTCGAGTTGTTTACTGTATGTCTAAAGTTTAAATCGTATAAATCATGAGTAAAGTGCTAATTCTAGGCGAATTTAATAAACATATACATTACTCTCCACCCATGGCTAAATTAGTTATATAAAAGTCATTCATCACTTTGCTACATATATATGATATACAGTAATCTGAAATATAATGTTCGTAACAACACAATTTACTACAAGTATACCATGAGTGCCTGATATATTTAAATACATATATAATTCTGTATATCAACTGCAATCTTGTATTAGAAAACACAACAGAAAATATTAATCCCTTTCAGAAGCATAGCAGACGGGAAATTACAATACAAAATTCTGATCACTTAAAAATCTTTGCCACTTGAAAATGAAGCCAATGATAGAGCGAAGTTCACAAAAAAGACTGCTGTTATTTACAACCGTCCCTACCCCGATATACACTTTTTCCAGGGTAAAATTTACAAATACCCCGTCCCTAGTCAAAAGCACATAGTCACGGTCGTGATTCTCATTATTATCTATCCAGCTTTTCTATAAAATATGTAAAAGAATCTACTCTCCATCTTGGTTTTTTATTTCAAATAGTTATATATCAACAATTCTTTAAGAAATCGTAGTGAAGTAAAACTAGTCGTTACATATTCTAATAATGCTGCAAGCGAAGGTTACTGAATAAGACGATGTTTTGTAATGTTGGATAGGCCTTAGGCCTACATGTATTGCATAGAATATTTGCACAGCACAACCTCTGTTAGGTAAAAACAAATGTAAGGGTGTTAAATATAAAGATACTGTGTACAACTCAGGTTTTGTAGCAAAGTGAAGCTTGTTCTATTAAAATGAAATCATAATTATCGAAAATATTATATACAAATTGGTATAAAATCTGAACGATTTATTACTATACGCTGTACAGACGGTTGCTTCCAAAATGATATAATTTTAAATCTTACATTGGGACGAGAACAGGAAATATTGAAGTACATTATAATATGAATGATTTTCTTGGCGTATGATGTAGATTGATTACTTACTGTATATTCGGTTGTATTTTGGCAAAGTGTGTTTTATGTATAACTTTGACGTATGACGTTAGTTTGATGACGTAATTTTATGCATGCATCAGCATATTTGTTAACCGAAAAGATTCCTATGATTTAGTAGATCTGAGTATGGAAACTTTATCAATTATGCATGACCCTTCAAAATACACCTTACGTGATTACAAGTTCACAAGCACACCTTCACAGAAGAGAAAAGCAAACACTTCTAACCTTTCTAGTCTAATCTTTCACAATCATAGTGGAATTCATGCCTTTAAATACATCATTTTGATCTTGAAGCACAAATTTTGAGTATATAATATGATATGATATATATGTCAATTAAATCCGACAGGCAAATAAAGGGGGACTTACAGTTTGACCAGTTAACTTCATTTTTCTTAGAAATTGAGACATCGATATTAATTGCTATAAGATGAAATAATTTGATACTGGTATTCTTTTTTATATATTTCCATCTGAATACCCTAAACCATTGCTGTTTGACAGACGTCGTCACCGACTTGATCTTCATCGTAGATTCAACAGGCGTAGAAATTTCGGTCGCTGTCGTCGATTTTTTGGAAAATAGACCCTACGTATGTAATTAAGAATGTACGTTAAAAATTACGTATGTTTGATAGATTTTAAATTGAAATTGCCATCATTACTTCACTTCTATGAATTAGATTGATAATTGAAATTAAAATACTTTTTAAATTGTTTGAATTGATCTGATTATATACCTAATTCTATGTATTTTTGAATGTCGCCAACGATGGAGCAATATATTCTTGACTTGGTTGTCCTGACCAAAATGTCACACATCAATTGCTTTAAGTACTGCTATATTATGTAGATCAATTGTCTTGACTTCACAGAACCCTGTGAAACACTAAGTTAATCATCACCCTGAACATCTGTTGTTTACCTTAAAAGAGGAAGGATGAGTTTTGATTTGAGTTTAAATAGTAAAACCCGCCCGATAGAACGACCATTTCAGCAATACACAAATTTAACATGCACCTAATTTAGCACAGCACCAAATTGACCTATATATATAGGCCAATTGGCTATAGTGTTAGATGTTTCTATATTTTGACTTTACAATGGATTTACATTGATATATTTTCATTTCGAATTGTGTTGAATCGCAGAAGCACTAATATATATATGGTCTGCGTCAGGAAGGATATGAAAAGAAAGAAATGTCAAATGACGTGAAATTCGATTAATCCAAGTAAGAGAGTTGGGAAACTTCCGTAATTGAGCATTGATGTATTATATTCAAAACTATAGCAATGATTCCCCAAACCAAGTTGTAGAATATTTTACATAATTTATTTACATAAATTAAAAATGTCTTATTATTTGCAACTCTCATAGTCCGAATTGTCATATAAGAGTTTTGATTAAAATGTATACTCTTGATGGTTAGCTATTTATATATTTTATTTCATCTGAGATGCATAGACCGTGTCGCCAACACCAATTGTTCCTTGTGATTCACAAGCCAAATATCTGCCAAGAATAGGGGATTTCCCATAACGAGGATCCTCTGATTTAGAAACGAGTCTGAATCTAGAAACATAAAAGAGAAAGATATATGAGTTAGAGATAGATAAATAATGTAAAGTTGTCTACAATTGTGTATGCATAGTGCTCAAAAATATATATCAGAGCGTAAATAGATAAATAAATAAAATGAGCCAAAAAAGAGACATACTGTTCTCGCTACTCCGAGTTTCACGCCATACCCACGACATGGCGTGACTTGATTGGTATGGCGTGAAACTCGGAGTAGTGAGAATAGTATGTCTCTTTTTTGACTCATTGAGTTAGTGATACATATTCCACGCGTCGAATGTTTATTTGCTTAGTAAAAGCTACCATTCATGTACATTTTGTTATCTCAGTTAAGAATAATTCATTAGCCCACGAAGATATATTTTTCATTATTTAGAACATTTTCCTTGAAATATTTGTTCGTTCTACTTCATTCATGAGTATTGTTAATCTTACATCTGAAGAATAGAAATTCAATACAATAAATACTCCAAAGTAGTTACATTTCAGACTACAAGTATTGATGACTTCACTTTTCTAACATATTTATCAAATGGACTTCAACGCAGCATTATTACGTGTTGTAATGTTTTGTAGTAATTTTCAATAAAGCAGAAGAATTTATAAGCGCTTAGAGATTTGAGGAGTATTTTCTGAAGTTTAAAGCGATATTTCCATGCCTCAATACATTCTTCTGCATATATTTTTATATATGTGTATGACTGTGTGCTCAGTGGCAGAGTGGCCACGCATTGTACAGAAGACATGGGTTCGATTCCTCGTCAGTACACAAAAATTGTTCGTGTCTGTAACGTCGCTATGTCCCTAGCCTGCGTCCAGACTAAAAAGTTTCTGAAGGAAAGTATAAAGTCTGCGTAGCCGACCGAACAAAGCTGTTTTGCTGACACTGTACTAGAGTGGTGCCGCCTTACAAAAACCTTAATTTCCGGTATCAGTTTTGTGAGTGAAAATCACGTTTACATGTTAAACATTTGTATAGTATATTGTCTAACCGAATAAGGAATTTATCATTTGTGTCTCGATGTAATAAAATACCAATGTTTTAGTTTCTATATTTGTAAATTTTTTGTTGACTTTCTAAAGTGACATTCCTTACTCGTTCACCATAGGATTGATACAAATTCATGTAAAAATAAAACATTAGTTGTCAACAATTTCTTTGAATTTTTCTTCATTGAACTAAGGCTGTTACTGAATATTAAAATAAATTTAACTCACTCACAAATTCGCGTTGTATATTTTCATCAAATGAGATTGTCTTCAAAATCCGAAAGTCTTCCTAAATGTGGCCCCACTTTTGTTTATCACATGACTAATACCTACAATCTGATTGGCTGGCATCGAATCAAAACTACGTGAGCAAAGCTAACCAATAGGATTGAGTCACTGCTTTTGCAAGTCTAGTGCAGTATCAGCAAAACGTTTTTGTCTGGACGCAGGCTATATGTCCCTCAATAAACAAGAACTAACTTGTGCTGAGGAGGTGATATTTAATCACAAATATATCTGATTGAAAATGTTATACAATGTAACCCGCTTAAGTGCAAGTCAAAATTGCCAACGGTTTTATTTGCATGTATCCGAATTTGCAGTTATCCGAAATTGTTTACCAAGGACTTGACCGTAAAATTGTTTAATGGGTTTCAAAGCCAGGTTGCAGATAAGCGGGAATTTCATTTATCCGAATTGCACATAAGTGGGTTACACTGTATTCCATTTTATTGCCATTACGTATTTTCTAGCTGAAACCACTTACTTTCTGAGTGTTGCCAGCGGTTCTTTGCTATCCATTACACCTGTTAAAGGATTGACAGTTGGTAGAATACATCTGCCACATCGATTGGCACATCGAAATTCAATGTTATTGATTCTCATTGTCACCCATGTATCCTATAATAATAGAAACCAGAATCATTTTTATTACTCACGGCATGATACTTGATATCACTCAGCATGTCTTGATTTAAATTGTAGCTGAGTATTGAGATAAAATTGCAAGAATGTCAAGAACTCTACATTAAGAAAAAACAGAAGTAGCGATACTAGAAAGCTGCTAAATGATACATTTTAATAACAATAATAATATAATAATATTAATAGGTGGATTGTTCCACACCAGTTCTTGGTATAGTGCTCAATGAAATTAATCAGAGCATTTATATAAAATGAGAGTCAAAAATGAAACAATCTAGACTTCCGCAACTTCAAGTTTCACACCAGAAAGTGATCATCAGGCGATTTATTTCAACTATTAGAAATAAATAGTTGAAACATTTGAAATAAATCGCATGATGACCACCTTCTGGTGTGAAACTTGAAGTTGCGGAAATCTAGAATGTTTCAGTTTTGACTGTCATTTTTAAATGATACATTATAAACTCCTTGTCTTTATGAACGGCAAAGGAAATGTTCAAAAATTCTAAAAGGGTGTTTAAAATCTAGAAAATTTACGAGATTTAGAAAAAGGGCCTCTTTAAAATGTCACACTCCTGTGCTTCCACATTCCTCTGGGATTATTTTCCTTAAATTCTGCAATGTTGAAATAGTCTCGAGAATGTTTGTCCTAAAAATAGAAGCACTGACATGGAATCAAGAAATATGTTACCACAGGTTACATACAACAGCCACACTTTTATTTTGCAAGTTTTACACATCAATATACCTCTTCAAATGGTTTACAACCAGATATAGTAATATTTGGTCTAAACCTCTCCATTTCAGCATCATGCTCAAGACGAGAATTGAGTTCCCCTAGCGAAGGCTCTGATATCAACAAAAACGGACTCATGCTTGAGAAAGCTACCTGGAAGAAAACGGTTGCAACTTAAATGAGCTTCACTAACTTGGATAATATTCGAACTAATCTTTCTGAACCAAGTATATTGCTGTTGCATCAGTGTGATCCTCAAGGGAGGCGTTTTCCTTAGGATTCAAGATCCAATTTCAAGAAATGTTGGGCTGTATTATAGCTGTACTGCATCACATCATATTTGTTTTACTCGAAGAATCATTCGATTTCAGGTTTTATTTCAAACTTCTTATACAGCTTGAAAAGAAAATCGCACATGGTGGTGTTGTCTGCATTTTTTCTAGGAAGGCAATGTGCGCTTTTTCATCGTACGCCCCTGTCTGTATTAGTCTGTAGGTGTTCTCCAATAGAAAAGTATCAGTGTTTAAAAACATTCAAACTCTTCATTATCCTCAAGTGTGCGTGTTGCTATATTGAGTATGTGATTCATATAGACACAATACCCTGCATTTTTACGATTAATACAAATCTGATACCTAATTTCAGGAATAGGCTTTAAATCAGAAAATCATGGTTGTGTGATTGCCCCCATGAGAAGCTGGAGGACTTATGTTCTGGTAACGTATGTTCTGGCTACGTATGTTCTGGTTACGTATGTTCTGGCTACGTATGTTCTGGCTACGTATGTTATGGTTACGTATGTCATGGTTACGTATGTTCTGGTTAAGTATGTTCTGGTACGTATGTTCTGGTTACGTATGTTCTGGCTACGTATGTCCTGGTTACGTATGTTCTGGCTACGTATGTTCTGGCTACGTATGTTCTGGTTATGTATGTTCTGGTTACGTATGCTATGGTTACGTAATGATACTGCAATAAATATAGCCAGAATGATACCGTCTGTAGTTTTCATTGATGTACGAAAACAAGTATAAGATCCGTAATCTATAATTTGCTATATTGGATGTAAACTGCATTAAAAAACTGTGTCTGGACCGTAGAAAATGGCTAAAATATATACATGCTATAGTATTTCAAGAAAATACCAAACTATTTACTAATTTTACAAAGTATTATTAAAATTTTACAAATTTGCCATATTTTAGCGTCTCCTCAAGAATGAAATGTACATGTCAATAACACACTTGACTAATTTTTGTCTCACTTATATATGTATTATTCTCTCTGTAAATAATTCCTTTTCTACTATAACATATTATAAACTGTTCTTATATTTTGCTTCTTATTAAGTGCAGTCCCGTGATTAAGCCTCCAAGTTTATGGTGTGCTGAATAAATGATGATGAAGATTTCATTGATTTTACAGTTAAAGTCAAATAATTATTCAAGATCTCTAACTATGATGTATTATTTATGTTAATTTGGATGCATGTATGCTTCAGCTTCATAATAAATTTAAAAACAGTGTTCGTTGTCTAACTTTATGCGCACTTTGCAACTACTGTATTTATGTATTTTTTACCATGACCAGATAATGTTAACTTATTCTCATTTTTGTGGAAAATAACGACGACAATAGACTCTAATCAGGTGAATCCTTGGTGAGAGGGTGTACTTCGACACCTTTTGTAGTTGGGTGTTTCATTTCGAAAATCCCACTAGCACCTAAATTGGCAGGGTTTCCCGAAACTATCCTCCAAAATTGACAAAACTGTATTATTTTGTCAGATTCTTCAGTTTGATAGTTTGAACATCTCACAGTGGGACAATTTCCTGTTTCACGCCTGGATACGAGAAATTCCAAAAGTGCGTGCATGGTGCCAAAATGGTAGAAATAAGTGGAACATTCTCCTAAAGCCCCTGCATGGAGTAACCCTGATGGTGAATCTGCTATTCAAAACCATTAAAACTTTGTGAAAAAATTAATGAGGTCATGAATACTCATGAAAACTTATTCTGCATTCATGAAGAGTTCATTAAAATTCCGTCTGGGGGTCATGAAAAGTTCATGAAAATTCCTTCTGGATTCATCAACGGTTCACGAATAGTTCATTACGCTACGTTGGGTTGTGAAAAGTTCATGAAAATAGTTCCTTCTGCGTTCATGAACAGTTCATGAATAGTTCATGAACTGACTACTTCATGAATGAGTTTTTGGTATATGGGTCTACTACATGATTGAAATATTTATTTTTGTTTTTTTTAGTCAACCAACTGATGTGAATTATTTACTCACCCTGTCATTTTCTTGAAAATCAGATCCAAATGACTTGTACTGATTTGATTTTCTAGGTTGACATGATGGTAAGTATTGATAAAGCTTGTACCCATCTTTGCCTAAGAATTCTGAAATCCAGTGATCAACTTCTGAGCTGACATGAACACCTTGCCCAGGTACTGAATGTATCCTTAATAAATAATGTAAAACACAAGTAAAAAAGTTGTTCAACTTCACTTGATGGTAAACGCTCTTGTCTGATTAACATTGAAAAGCAGTTGAAACAGAAGTTAGTGAGCAACCAAACTAACATCTAGTATTTTTTGAGACTTTTTCATTTGTATTTCTATTTAAGTTCGGAAATTTGCTCTCGATTTAACGATTTATATTGTTATTGTATCAAAAAAAATATATTTTTTTTTGCCAAGAGGCTGCAAGGTTATTTGCGAGGTTATTCTATCTGTGTATTCATCGAGGTAGTGCTAGGATATTCCAACAATAAATCCGGTATTAATTTTTAGTCTGACGGCGCATTAGTACCAATTATTCCGTACGCTTTCCATTGAGTATATTTGAATGCCCTCCTAATGCAGTAGATTCGACTCACACAAAAAACAATTAAAATTAAAATTGTTTCACGTTAACTTGATGTACTAGCTTAAGGTAAAACTTTGAGTTTCATTGTTCCAGGGGTCGAACCAATTATAACTTAGAAGAATAATAACAATGGACTTACTCGATTTTGATTTTGTCTTTTCTTTGTCTCTCGTCATTCATGATATCAAAATTAATATCATCTTTTCCTTGTGTTGAAATTGTTAATTCATTGCCGTTAATATTGATTTTTAATCTTGCTAATATAGGATGTGATGTTTGCGTTATAAAACGATTACCGCGATCAATTATTACCCAAAACCTAAAACAAGTGATAAATAGACATGCATAATTATACACTTTTTTAAATATTTTTTTTGGGAAAAACATCAATAGAGTGTTCAAATCAACTATGCAAAGCAAGCAGTATAGAAATAAAGTCAATGATTACTTGACGTCGTTTAGAAACATGAACACTAATAGTATGATAAGCACTGCCACTCCAAACTCTGAGTAATGGAGACAGCTTCTAATCTTTCACTTTATTTCTGTTACTTGACTTTACTTATCTCAGATTAAAATTAATGTTAATCACCTCTTGATCCAGAATGTGATATTTTCATGTGTTAATTAGACTTATATGCGTCTTTATTTCGAATTAACATTCGGGAAGAATACACGTATTGGGTACAGTTGCATATACACTTATACTATCCGTTTAATTAATTTACTTACAATTACAATTACAATTTTATTGTTTTCTTTTTATAACAAATCTAAATGTTAGACAAGTTTGCTTTCAAAGGCATTAATTGATTTCGAAGAAATCAGATGTTCAGGAAGTGAGTTCCATTTTTTAATTGTTCTAGGAAAAAAATAAATATGACGGATTATCTTTGTCTTGGAAGCTGGTCGTAAATATAATCTAGAGTTATGTCCACGTGTTTGGCTAGAAGGCATACAAAACTCGATAGGCATCTGAAGTTTAATGTTTCCATTCATTATTTTATGCAACATGCACATATCTAATATTACACGACGTACTTCATGCGATGGTATATTAAGTATAAGTAAGGCGGTCAGAGTAAGATAAAATGTCTTCGTTAGGAAAACAGCGATAAAAGATCTTTTTAATGTAGCGACGTTAGCTTGTTCTACTATAAATATATCTTTCTTTAAGTATGGCGAGAATGTTTCAGATGCATATTCCTGGATGGGTCTCATATAAAACAATGAAGGAACACCTTAAATGTTCAAGGTCATTCCAGTGCAGATATTTTAAAAGATAATTCGATACACAGTAAGATTTTCGAAAGATTATTTTGCATTGAAGAAAACTTCATATCTACGATAATATAAACACCAAGATCTTTGACTGATTTATTGACAACTGATAGTTTACCATCATTCATGTTATATGTTGAAATTGGGTTACGACAACCAATTAAGATGCAAGGGGAGACATTTTCCAGCTGCAACAGCTAGTTGCCAAGTTGATGATCATTCAAGAAAATCTTTGATGGCACTTTGAAAAGATCTTCATATCATCGGCAAAGAGTTTCCATTTAACATGTTTAAATAAATCTGGTACATCATTGGTGTACAGTGAAAACAGCAACGGTCCAAGTACCGAACCTTGGGGAACACCACTAGTACCATGACATTTTTCGAATAATACATCACCAACTTGGAATGATGTCATTTTGAAAACAGCTGATATAACATTTAAACCAATGCAACCTCTGTAAATGTAGCTGATACAGCCAAACTCCAAAATTGCGACAACTATTTCAGGGTTTATTTCAGAATTACAAGAGTTCTAGCCTAAATTGAAAAACTCCACGTCCTTGCCCGTCGGGAAAGACATTTAGTTCACTGGTTCCTGTTGAAATATGTAGGTACTTCTGTGGAGGTGTGAGTTTAACCCCTTCCCCCTTGCCCACATGTTCATATATATCTAGTTTGGTATTGGATGAATCTACACTTTTCTGAAGCAATTTCATAAATTTTTAATCCAATTTCAGACACGTAGTTACTTTCAAGGCAACTGCCTCCCGAACTGCCTATTTCATACGTATCAATCAATCATTACATAACTATGCTCGAATACAGCAAGAGGGAGCATTGTGAAAATAGCAGAAGCTATAAGATAGCGGAGATTGAAGGAGACTAGCGAGTCAAAAATAGCTATTGCCTCGCCAATCTCCTCCATCCTTCTGGCTAATTTCACCATTCTCCCTCTATGCTCTCTACCCCTTCAAGCATAGTTATCGGCCTTAACTTTATGATAAAGTATTGGGAAAGATGAAGTGCTGAGAAGCTTGAAAAAAAAATATTGCAAGACATAATATGGAATTTGCTTATCTTATATCCTTTCTGGAACTTCTCTGCAACTTCTACAGGAGTTTATGACACCAACAGTTTCTCAAAATTGAAGAGGGTTTAGGCAAGGCAAGAAACTCATCTAACACTTATCATCTTATTGAGCTACTCAAATACATTAATACGTTAAATATATTAAATACGCTAAAGTACACCATTTGTAAAGTACATAACGAACCCATTATTATACTTTATGTCTGATTTCAACCTTTATCACATGGCCTTTGAAAAAAATAAGGTGTAATTTTAAAGGTTTCTGAATAAATTATGATGATGATGTTGCTACATGGTTTATATAATCGTGCAAATTGATTAATCTTATGTTACGTATTTTTAAAAGGTGATTAGGAAAGTAAATTTGATTATTAATAATTTTATAAACCATGCATAAATCATATTTAATCCTGCGAATTTCTAAGGTTTCAAAATTAAATAAGGCTAAACCAATGTGATAACCATAATCTTTTAATTTTGCTCTGTAACACAAAGATTTTGTAAACGTCTTTGACCAGATTAAATAAGATCAATGTCTTTTTGTAAGATAAGGATTCTATAATTGTGTGACCTTTTTTAAGAGGAGTCGTACATTCGTCGTATAAGCTTTGATTAATAATTGTGCATTGCGTGACGTAAAGCATTTCGTAGAAGATACGATCGTGTTTAAGCTTTAGCGGTGATAGATGAACAATGAAAAGAAAATTTTAGATCTGAAGTAACAATGAGGCCAAGGTCACGAAGTTTAACTGTTTGCTTCAGTTTATTGCTACCGAGAAAACAATCAACTTCATTTGCATTGGTTGCACCAAAGGATATTGTGCCACATTTGTCATAAGCTATCTTCAGTTGCCAGCTTTAGCCCATGTTGTAAACTTATCTAACATAGTGGTGAGATCATCGACAGGGGAAAAATCTATTCGAGCGATGAAAAACTTTGCATCGTCTGCAAACAGACGCATTTCACTTAACCCATTCAAACAGCTCTCGATGTCGTTAATATAAAGTAAAAAGAGTAACGGTCCCCGAAACAGAACCCTGTGGGAAACCACTGTAAACTGGAGGGGACTTGAAATTTCATTAGAGACGATGATGTTTTGTGAACGGCCATAAAGAAAGGATTTAATCCATTCAAAAAGTTCATACTTTATGCTGTACGATTCTAATTTGGCTAAGAGGTTTGAATGTGTGAATGAATTATTCACATAAATAATAATAAATAATTTAGCAAAGTCGATATACACAACATCGACACGCGGGCACTTGTCTCGTAAATCATTGTTGTCATTTTTCAAGTGTTCAACTTTAGAATGTAATTCCTCAATTGCGTCCCATACTTTTCATTCGTTTGTTTGTAGTGATTGTGAAAGTTGACGTTGTTGAAGGTTGAAGGTTGAAGGTTGAAAGTTGAAGGTTCTCCAATGTTGACAAAGGCGTTGCCAGAATTATTCATTAACATTTTCGGCACTTACATACATTTTAAACAAATGGAAATTAAATAATAATTTGTTTAAGACGGTTGACGGCTTCTCAATTAATTAATTTAGAAGAAGCCCTATGAAAATTCTTGTTACATGCCAAATTTACTTAGCTCCGGCCTCCCAGGGAAAACTATGTTATATCTGCGCTTATAAACCTCATGAAAGGAATGCTAAACAGTATTCATTGCATTAGATTCTTTTACCAAAACTCGTACTTATAGGATAAATGCATATGCTTGCTGTTATGCTAATGCGTATTACCATAATTAGACTAATATCGACTTCCCCTTTCCCCTGTGTATTTCCCTTTATTTTATTAATTACATTTGACTCCGTTTTGAAATCTCTACGAGAGTGGATGTTATTTTATCTCTCTCAATCATTTTACCCTCATAACATTGCCCCTGGCCTCTCGGAGAAAGACTCCGCTAAACTCCGGCTCAAAAACTTCATGAAAGTAATGTTAAACAGTACTTAATACATTAGATTCTTCTATCAAAACACGTCTTTAGGTTAAACGAAATCCCGGCTTTTTCTTTAAGTTGGTTACTAACCCGGTATATCCGAGCATCCCTCTTGTTATAAACCATTATTAGCAGGGCTCACGCCCGGCTAATCCCAACTAAGCCGCGGGGTTTTGAGCCGGGCTATCGGAAATTAACTGGTGCATTAGCAGGCTTCTTGTAAAGAAACATACGCTTGTCAGTAGTATTTCATATAACTAGAATCGAGTATATGGAAGGTGTGTATTAAAATAAATAATGCATGATTAACTATAGAATATAGTATATTTACTATGTATATGCAGTACCTGTCATATTCGATGCCTAATTTTGTGCATATTGCATTCTGAAGCGAGATGCCTTTACATGATTTTACAGGGTATGTATAAATACCAGACACTTTCCCAACTTCTACAAATGACATTTGTCGCTGTTTTTTTCTCAAGTAATAACCAAGGCACAACAAAGAAACAGTTGCAGATGTAGTCACTGCAACAATGGCTACGAAACGAGAATTATCAATCTTCAATCCAACCATTTTGGCGGCACCTTTTTAATAATAAATTCTAGTAAATTATAGTGCAATGTGTTTTGTTGTTGAGGTTTTCGATACGCATGCGTGACCAAGACAAAAGCTGCAGAGCGTTATATTTTATATGAATTCTTTTGTTTGAAATCACTAAATAATCACTTCATAATCTCTGCATACAATTGCTCAATCTATCAAAGCCTCATTCAACATTTATCAATATTGAATTGTTCAACATGCAGAAAAGTTCAATTTCTTTTTTGAATATGTAGAGGCTAACCGATAGTAGTTAATGCTTAATTGCCATAATTACTTAATTTAAATCGAAGGCCTCACATATGACTAGATGGGAAAAAATGACCGGTGGGCTGTACGCGTTTACATCGCGTGCGTGTTTGTCGTTTGTATTGCTACTATATAATTATACAGTTCAACACAAAGCTACTAATGCAAGCATCGTCTTTCGTAAAATATATTAAAGGGTACTGCGGAACTTAATAGGTTTTTTTCACTTCGGCCATATTGGTGTTCTTTAATAATAGTATTGATCGTTATCATACGTCAAAGGATCGTTTCAAAATACACAACCAAAATACACCATCAGTATTTTCTGTTTATGTGCGTATTGCGTATTTGGTTTCTAAATGTTCCTTCAGTTAGTTTGTAAGAGTATAAGTATTTTGTCTAATCGTAATTGTGTGCAGGATGTGTGCAGAAAACGGCAAGTATTTCTTGTAAAACAATAATGTTAAAGTCCATTATATTATTTCAATAGATGAATTTATGTGATCTGATGGAGGAAGCAAAATGAGTCAATAGCTACACAGGGAAAGCAGTTGTACCATTAAGGAATCAAATTGGCTTAATTATCATTGACTAGAAAAAAGGGCTGCCTTCAGCAGCTTTTTTCTAGCTCTTGCAGAGGGCCTTGTCGTCCTTCGGGCCTATGTTCTTACTGTTGAGAGTTTAGAAGCTGTATTTGATTTTCTTCACTTAATTCTATATATATATAGTGTGAGTTTCAGAATCAAAAAGCTTTTGGTAACATGAACGGTATATATAATAATAGATTGACTCTTATAATTTAATAGTTTTAATATTTCAAAAGCGTTATTTAATTTCAATTAAGTGATACAGGTGCCTTCCGTAATGTGATGCACTCTCTATTGCCTTGATTTATCACACGTTACATTGCGGTAAAGTTCAACTTTGAATTGCTTCAAAAGTATAAAAATCATTGGATCCTGAATTCGGCTTTTTAAATAAATCCTTTGCTGCTTACCAAGCTGGACAGATGATCTCCTCGGTTGTTTTCAATCTAATTCTTCCATTTTATATATTCTTGTAGCTTTTCTCAAAGACGCAACATTTTTTTATTGGAAATCCACTTTCGTTGTAATCTTAGAGATGACGTCATTTTGAGGAAAATTTAAAAGTGACCATTATTTTGCTCTTTTAAAGTAAAAAGTATTTCGCTTGTTGCGTGATGGCTGGCTGGAAGTGTGGTGGCTGCTACACAGCAAAAACTGAAAAATGGCATAGCCATTAAGTCTTATTTCAGAAAAAAATTAGTCCAAACAAGATCTGTTTTACCAGGTATTTCACACTTCTTGGACGCCGATCATAAATTATCTTTAAAAAGAGATATAAAATCTCGCATACCTGTCTGAGCTCATTATGTCTTGTATCAAGATAATCTAGCTTGCTGCTCCTACTGCAGTTGCATGCGATCAAGGAATTGAGGTAGATTCTATATATTTATATATTTATAAAAGTGGTTGTTTGAATTTTATTTTATTTCGCATCACTATATGAGCGATGCTGTCCGTTTTTATTGTGTGAAAATTAACCAAGAAATTGAAAATAAATTGCAATCACTAGAAATGAGAAGGAAAATGATGAATTATATACTGAGGCTAATGTCCATAAAACAAATATTTTTGACATTATAAATTCACTGTTGACCACAGGTAGACGGTTTATATAGGCTGATTCCATATATTTAATGTTTCATTGTCATTGCGTAAAGAGTAAACTGCGCAACGAAATTAATACAGTCCATATCCTTTTATATCTATATCGTTTTATTCATTTGTGTTTCGTTCTCTTTGCGTGTGTTGGCCGGATCGAAGGTATACCACACACCGGAATATGGTTGTTTTCGTATTTTCTTCATAGAGGGAAACTTTCTATTTCCCTTTACAGCATCTTTCAAAGACGTTAAAATTCACATTTTGGGATAAATTTTTTTTGGGGAAAATTTATTTTTTTCTTTAAGTCTCGGAGTACGCAGTCGTCCCCTTAAATAATGTTAAAAAATACTTTGCTAAATTTAAAATGATAACTATGTTACAATGATTACTACAGCATTTTGGACAATTTTAAACTAAACATGGTACCGATTTCAGTTACACTATTTGGTCATATCTTTTAAAATTGAGCTATCATGTTTCAAATCAATTCATGCAGTTACCAAAATGAGTAATGTTTATTAAAATCAAAGAACCTTGGCCTCATTGGTACTTCAGATCTAAAATTTTCTTTTCATTGTTCATCTATCACCGCTAAAGCTAATTCAAGATCGTATCTTCTACTGAAATGCTATACTTCACACAATGCACAATTATTAATCAAAGCTTATACTACGTCTGTACGACCTTTCTTAGAAAAAGACACACAGCTATGGAGTCCTTACTTACAAAAAGACATTGATCTTATTGAATCTGCTCAAAGACGCTTCACAAAATCTGTGTGTTACAGAGCAACATTAAAAGATGATGGCTATCACTTTCGTTTAGCCTTATTTAATTTAGAATCCTTAGAAATTTGCAGGATTAAATATGATTTATGCATGGTTTATGAAGTTATTAATAATCTGATTGACTTCCCTAATCACTTTTTTAAAAAAAATGTAACATCAGTAATCTGCGAGGACATTCCATGCAATTCATTACATGTTCACCGCCTGTACATAATTGAATCTTTTACTCATTTTTTTATCGTAGAAAACCCTTATTGAACCAATTAACGGAAGACATTGTGACCTCTTTCTCCCTAGAAAATTTTAGTTTTAGATTGGATAAGTTTGATTTAAGTAGCTACTGTAAGCACTCCCATTAGGCTGCACATCAGTGTAAATTATATTAATATATAATTTCCTATTGCTTGCCTGTAAAAATACATCTGATGGTTTATTTTTTACAAATAAAAATGAAATGAAATGAAGCATTGAATAAATGTAAGAAGCATATACGTTTAAAACTATTTAAAAATATACATTTAAAACTGTTATGTCATAATCCCCCGTATTCCTTAATCGTATTTCAAAAATTAAAAGAAATCCGCCCATACCAGTATATAGTAGTATAGTTCATGATTTGAAAATGAAAGTATGAATTGAAGTAAAATTCAGCCAAATATTTATTCTGACAGCTGCAGTTTGATATTATTATTCTTTACAGAAGATATCTCTAACAATGAGAAAGATGAAAGAAAATGTTTGGTCTGGTTTGATTTCGATATTGACTATTTGAATAGGTTGTTGATTTAAAGGCTGCTGATTTAAAGGCTGCTGATGAGTGAAAGCACAACTATACAGAGACATTTACGTTTTTATAATCAACTTTAAATTTAAGACTTTATTAACTTTTTGACCAGTAATATTGTTATCCCACCGAAATCAACTATTTGTAATATAGTACTGATCAGTATATGACTATATATATAAAAAATTAATTTCAAAGCACAACTATTAGTACAGAATTTACATCACAGAATCCTAATCAATCTGTCGTTAAATTTGTTGACTTGCATTTTGTTTTGAATAAATAGGGAATTTGACTGTTCTGAATAAAAAATTGAAGCGTTAACAAATAAATAATTCTATTGCGTGATCTGTCGTTTACAAAAATGCTATTACGATCCACACTACGCCTTCGTTGAATTTGTCGGCTTCTATTTTTTCTGAATAAATGTAGAAATTATCCTTGGGATCAGGAGCCTTTAGAGATTTGAGATTAATTTATGTTTAGAATACATTATGATTTTCATTGTCGCTATTACAATACTTTTGATTCGGATAATTTGATACGACGGATGTTTGGGGATATTTTACAATTCAAACGGTTGAATCAATATATTGTTTAAAATTCAAATGTTTTTGACTTTCGTAAACACAGCACACAGAGTGAAATTTAGAAATGATATTAGAAAGGAAGCTGCATCTGGAAAAGTAGAATTTAACTGACAGTTAAACATATTAGATATAAATAATCACAAATGTAGAAAGTAGTTTTCGTCATGATCCCAATTTATAGTGTGGATTTTGTTCGAGATCTCATAACACCTGATCGTGTTCACGGGAGGCCAAATTTGTTTGGTCCAAGGTATTGAAAAATGTTTTTAACCCGAGGGATTTGTACTTTCTATTTTATGTACGTTCCAGAAAAGTTACATGTGCCATTCTTTTTGCTAAACTTTCCAAGCTACATATTATAGAGGAAGAGCCGCACCCGCGTGGGAAATCAACGCAAAGTATCATAGAAAAATATACAAACAGATGAGTAATGATGGACGAGACGACACATCATTCAAATAGTCATCTACGAATTTTAATCGTTCAATGTAGGTTTGATACGAATATCGGTTCAACTTCACACAGCCTCAAAGTCATTATTACAACATTGGGGTATTGTTTTCAAATAGTAGAACACAAACATTACTTTTATATAGTCTTTTAGTTTAAATAAATTCACATACCAATGGCAAGAGCAACTCCAAAGAGCAATAGGAAAATCAATGTTAACTTCATCTAAAAAATTAAAATGAATATCGAACAAATATCTCAAAAATCATATAGAAAGTAACAGTGATAACAACACACACGTAAATCACATGATGTGATTAAATCACACGCAATTCACAATAAAAAAATGCATCTAATATTTGTTTCTTGAACATGTTATCATTATAATTCACGTAACATAAATTCTTTTCTAATTCTCTCTAACATCTGATGTTCCCTATAATTTCCCAAGCACGTAAAGTAGAATGCAAAATGAAAGAATTATTTTCATTGGGACTTGAATTTCCATTCAATCTATCGAGATTCGTTTAAATTAACCAAGTTCCATATTAATTTGTCAAAAACAGTAACTGTAATCTATCATCAGAAAGTCTAATAAAAATACATTCTGGTGTTTTCACATAGATATCACAAATATATTCACATACGTTTGATTTTGATTTGAATCTTCGTCAGATACCAACTCTGCTATGTTTGTCACTTAATAACAAATTTTATTTTGAAATTTCTATTTTATGTAACAATAAATTATTGTTATTTGTATTATTTTTATGGTTACATATTCTTGTCTATTGTCATATTTATTCCCTTTGTCATAAATTTTTACAATTTTGATACTTAACGATAAAATGTTTTATGCAAGACAATAAATTTGAATTGGTTCATGATCCTTTTCTCTGATTGACTTGCCCAAGTCTCACTTATACCATGACGATATTGATATGTTAGCAAGTGTGTGCTTACCGCTCGTCAAATTGCGGTATATCAAAGCGGGATTTATAGACATAGACTTACATAGACTGCTGACGAAAATGTGCAACATGGGGAACCAAGATGGCTGACGCAAAGGACATATTTTAGCGCTCTCCTCATTGAAATTTTCAAAATTATTTGATCTCTCCTATAAACTATTTTGTAATCTAAACTCCAAACAATATGTTCTCACTGTTATAGAAAGATAGTTTAAATAGGATCTCCCTGCCAGAGAAGCTACTACAGAGTATTACTACTTTGCCAGAGAAGCGAGATTTGTTCATGTGATCAAGGAGTTTACATGATGAACAGGTGTGTGTGAAGCAAATTGATCAAAGCATGGAACATGATAATGTAAAAAGGCCTCGCTGAGATTTTTAGTCTTACAGATATAGCATTATTCTACTTACTAATCATTATATGCGAATTCAACATTATATGTTAGTAGGACTATATATTTAATGTCTGTTCTAAATTATGCTACACGTATCATTTTATGAGGTTCTCAAGCCAGTTTAAAAATAAGTGAGTGTTGTGATAGCTTACACAGAAGGTTCTAAATACTGTAAATGATGTTGTTGAAGGTTTATATCATAGGAGATCTATCGAGACTTGGCGTGAATACCACAACTTCCGGCTATCTTTCGTAATACACGCGTAAGAGGCACAAATATCAAAATACGATTCTTTTTTCTACATATTAATCAATAAAATTGGCTACAATTTGCAAGAAATTATAGCTAGGGCTGAACACCCATATGCTATGAACGTTATTAATCATACGTGCATGATACCAAGGATATAAAAACATAATGAACGAGATAAGGCTTTCAAACGGTGATTTATTAAGTTTAAAATCATTCATGTATACACAGTCATATTATTACAAAACTTTTGCATATACGATAGTTAACTGCATTGCTTGATCTCAATAGCAGTAGGATAATGCATATAGTGTTGTGAAATCATATCTATTTTCCAGATCGACGACGACGCCAGAATATTCTTCGTCTGAGAAGTCTTCTTCTGAAGATTAAGGTTCTGCGTCTGATAATTCGGCGACGGATAAGTCGGCGACGGAAGATAGTACGACGACGCCAAAATGGTTTAGGATCAGCACTTTCATCTACAAATTGAAAATAAAATTTATTATTGCTTATGGTACACAATGTCACGCTCCTCCTTTACAATGGAGCCGCGTATGAACTCGACACAATAGGACGATAGGCACTAAGAATCTTGTATATCTTGTAAGTAATCTTGTTAGAAAAGTTTATATACAGTAAAACATAAAATTAAAAATAGCAATGACATTTCAGAAGCTGCGGAGTTTTTAACAACTACCAGCACTTTTTCCAGTCAAACTGTGCCATCTTTAGCTTCATTATAGGCATATGATATGTTTAGTTATTTACCTTGTTCTGCTAAGGCGGAAAGTTCTTCTTCGTCTGGGCTGTTTTCTTCGTCGTTTTCTTCGTCACCTTCAATCAAATCAGACATCAATTAAAATCTAGCAAAATGTTATTTCGTTCTACCAAAGTTTATTTAGTGACTTACTTCTACTGAACAATTTTGAATATTAAAAGGTTATTGCAGTAAATAATGTTCTGATATTAAAGGGAGAATACTGACCGGGGAACGTTGCGCGCGGAACTTGAATTCTTCATACCAAATTCAAGTACTCGTTTTGAAACAGAGTCGGCCTCGCCTTAATTCTATTGTTTTGAACGAAATAATCAAAAGCACGAGACAGGAACAAATGTCGAAGCCGTGAACTCGTGACAATCATCAACGAATCAATGTTTTTGAACAACGATTTATTCCATGTATTTAACTCAGATTCGCATAGTTTTATTGAATTATCACATTAGTTTGCTTTTGGTATATTTATCCTTGGTTATATTTACTGAAGTTGCCTTGTTATTAGTTGGCAAGCTTTTATGGACCGATCGTTACATCAAAAACATGAAAAAGAACGATAGTCGATACGCAAGATGACCTAAGATGTCAAGAAACACAAGGATTTGGCTTTATAACAAAAATAAAAATGTTAAACAAGGTTCTTGTTTAGTGTTACTTTCGTTCAACATATCAATCGAACTGATCGAACTAAAACCGCTTCTGCACATCATACTTTTTATACTGTTGATCACATAGTAAACAATACATTAAAGTCCAGAACGTGATAAAATAAGTACGTAGTATTGCTCCCAAATTGTGATTTTAATTTGTTCATTTGAAATGCTTTACCATAAAATCAACATACGGCCAGAATAATAAAACGAAGCTCACTCGGAACTCACACGCACGGCAGCTTTTCTCAAAGCTTTGTTTAAATTGATGACGTATGAGTTGGTTGAGCGCGCAATGTTCCCCGGTCAGTATTCTCCCTTTAATTGCAACCAGTTTCAATCTAAAAGATTGAACAACAATGCTGAACTGTTGTTACTATTGCATTATATAGTGATATAGGAAGTCCTAAAATAAAACTGCTGTATACATCAAAGCTACTATCCTAGATATGAATTCAAGTATATCATTAAGAGTTATAAGAAATTGACAACAATATCTATAAAAGCTTTCTATAAAATCTCTCATTTATAATTTAACACAAAACCGTGTAAGCCATATAGTAGAGCTTTTCACCCGAATGGTTGGCTAGTTGATTAGTTATTTGTAGCGTGTGCCAGATTAATGGTCAGTTGCCCTTCCTGAACAATATTGCTTTAGACATTGACGAAAGAGTATGCCGGCCGAGATCCAACGCCCTAAACCCTACACGAATGCTCTACTATAGATATATATGGCTCAAATCGTGAAAATAGTTAAGAAAACTGACTTCAGTAAACGGCTTGCCTTATATAAATCAAACTTACCACCATCGTCATTATCTCCATGATCATCTTCAAGATCATCATTCATTATAGGTTCTAAAATAATAGGGAAAATATACAATTAAAAAGATGAAAATTGATACCAAATAATATTTACTTTATAAAGTTTGTATAATAAGATTTTTTTTTACTTAACGGCTTTTAATCAATGACATCAATAGGAGTATTACCGACAAATGTAGGCCTTAAACGATTAAGTAGCATGCATGCTCTGTAACTCCACACATTTTTTTCTATCGAAAAAGCCAAAATTTTTGGTCTATAGTAATCAGTATCTTATCATTTTGAAAGGATGATAAATAAATGGGAGCCTTGGTTTTTCCTGTATTCGCCTGTCGAGGGTTGAGCAAAATAATGATTAAATATCGTTATGTAATTAGTCAACTTACCTGTCATAGCAAGGGCAGCTCCAAAGAGCAAAACAATAAGTAAAGTGAGCTTCATCTATGTAAAAAAAAAACATGCAAATTTAAAATTATCAAATAGATTTAATACCGTTCATGAGCTATAGATGTAGGTCTATGCAGGATATAGATAGGCATATCCAGAACGCACACATTCATTTAATATCATACATTTTTATGCAGTGTTTAGCAAACACAAGCATATAGAACAATCAAGAAGATCGATTTATATAAATGTTCCTTGATTAGAATTTGCCTCGATAAATTATTTGTGAAGATGAATTAAGTATTGGTGTCAATGGAATAGCAATACCATCATATATATTTGATAATATTGTTATCTTATTTATTTGTAGTTTATTTTACCTTCACAAACACAACATTAATTATAAAACGGTCTATATAATAGCCTATATTTATATTTATATGTATATCTATTATGCTAGTATATAATTTAATTTGAAACCTACCTTGATTTCCAATCCAGATAAACTTGACAGTTTAGTACCAAAATGTTCAATGTCTACAATATTTCCAATTTCACTATTTATACAAAAATTTAATTCTATGACAACAATAAGTACTATTATGAACAATTGTTAAGTTAACAGGCGAAACTGATTCTATATGTGAATAAAGCGGGGTGATTAATACAAAACAATAGAATACTATCGAAAGTATATACTCAGTCATGCTTGTGCGTATACAGAGACAAAGAACTACAGGACCAAAATTTCTCACCATTCAATAACTTTAAATTTAATTTAATCATATTTCAATAGGTGGGTCTATGTGATCTGATTGAGGAAGCAAAATGTACAAAAAGCTACTCAGGTAAGACAGTATGTACCATTGAGGAAGCAAATTGAGCTAGTTATCATTGGTATATTAATATAACGATAAAAAGAAATAAAGCTTTTAATGTTAAATTTTCATCACAGTTATTAAAGCGTTTTTGATTTACGCATTGCATCCTGTAAGACGATTTTTATAAAATTGAAAAGCATTTTGAATCTATAAATATTTCACAAAGTTGAAACTGAATAAGGATCCAGTGGGGTAACTCCCATACTACTGCTATACGGGGGGAAGTGTCACTTTTTTGGGGTCCATATTCCAGCTGAGAAATATACTTTTTGGGTAGGACAATTTAGGGTATTAAACGTTTTGGGTCTAATTTCGATTTTCTGGATATTTTGGGAAAAAACTGAATCTGAAGGCTGAAAACTGAAAACTGTATTTGAACTTTTTACCCATAAAAATGGAACATCTCTGCATAGAGTCTATATTGAAGTACCCTCTCTGAACTCTTTGGGTAGCATTTTAAAGTTTTTAAAACAATTTTGGTAGCTTTTTAAAGAATTTTCTGAACTTTTCGGGCACTTCACATTTTTCAAAAGTGGCACCCCCTATCAATGCGGCACTTGGAGTTACCCCACCCCGGGATAAGGGTGCATTAGGCTGAAGTTCATTGCTGTATGTATATAAATAAGGTCAGCTTAAATTTCTTGACCAAAAAAATTTCCAGTAACTTATTTGCAGGCATTTGAGGCAAAATTGTGTGGTCCAAGGTACTGAAAAATGTATTCGACCTGTGGGATTTAAAATGTCTATTTTATACACGTTTCCAGCAAAGCTACGTGTGCTTAGCAAATACAAACATAAAGATATAATTCTTTTTTGTATATTTTTTCGAAAACTCACATCTCCCACCGTACAATGCTTTTCAGTTTAATATATAAGCATATTTCAATAGGACCCGCAATAGGATGCTTCATGTAATCTGTTTGAGGAAGCAAATGGTCCAATGAAAATGTGAAAATCCTATACAATGCACGCAATAATTTTAAAATATACAATGTAGTGTATTATAAGAGAGTATAATATCGTACTTATTAGCCAATCTTGAAACGAAAGTTCAATACTTATTGAGTGGTGGCCTTAAGAAGTTAGTTATTGAGTTTTCAAACTTTCTCAGTTTTTAATTTTCGTTGTTTCTAAAGTATATTTCGAAAGTATATGATCAATCATGCAGGATATGAGTAACTATAGTAGTTCATCTTCCCACCATACAATACTTTTCAATTTGATATAAACATATTTCAATAGAATGCTTTGTTTAAGTTTTTGAGGAAGCAAATGGTCCAATGCAATTAAAAATTCTATACAATACATGCAAAACGTTAACATATACAATGTAGTGCATTATAAGAAAGTATAATATTGTGCTTTTCAGCCATATTGCAACGAAAGTTCAATACTTGATAAATTGTTGCCCTTAAAAGTTAGTTATTGAGTTTTCAAACTTTCTCAGTTTTTAATTTTCGTTGTTTCTAAAGTATATTTCGAAAGTATATGATCAATCATGCAGGATATGAGTAACTATAGTAGTTCAATTTCCCACCATACAATACTTTTCAATTTAATATAAACATATTTCAATAGAATGCTTTGTTTAAGTTTTTTGAGGAAGCAAATGGTCCAATGCAGATGTGAAAATGCTATGCAATACACGCAATACGTTAATGTCGAGTCGTGGCCCTTAAAAGTTAATTATTTATAGTTTCAGATTTTATCAGTTTTTGATTTTTGTTGTTTCTATGTCGAATCCAATTATTGCATTTATGCAAAATGCTTTCCTTTATATAAAATATGTAGGAAGGATCGATATGGTTCTTTCAAGTTCAATTTTCGCTCCAAGTTCCTATGTTTATACTTTTTCAATGATAAGAAAATGTCCAACATACACGACATTAAAAATGCTGTAAGAAAAAATTAAACAACACTATGTCATTAACAGGGTTAACTTGTTTATTAATTTACTTTTCAAGCTATAATTATTCCTGTATCTTCTCGTTTTGTTTCGTTTTTATTTTTAAAGTACAATAATCCTGAAAAATGAGCAGTTAAAGATACAAATATTATTTGTTGCAAAGGTTCAAATCGCAATATCTCAATTAATAATACTGTCACGCTCAGAGGATACGAAACTGATGTTAAAAATGACTGCTTCTCTTTCCAATATTACAAATCAGTCCCGTGAAAACAGACATTGCAAGGTTGACTATTTTCATTCAATTTATTTCTGAGATTTACTAATTTCAGAAACTTTTCTGGGAAGCTAAGATAAAATATACGCTGACACGAACAAATGAAGAGTGCTCGTAGCTATTCGAATATATTCAATTACTAGCAGGTCAACATTGGAAGTTATGATCATAAACATCAATTCAAGTTAGGCAGTCTACAAACGTCGTTCTTTTCATGCGCCGTGCTAATCTTCTGGCGCGACCTGGCAAAAAGCGCGACGTATAAATCAGTAAAGCGCACGACGCAATTTGTCTAGCTCGGCAAAACCTCGAAGCACGACGATGGTTGCCGCTGGGAGCGGCGTCAGCACGACAGTTGTTTTATAAGGCGTGCTTTTTAGGATGCCGAGCTTTTATTCGTCTGTTTTCAGACGAATGTTCGGTCAAATTCATGCGAATTGGGGATAAAATAGTAGTTTTTATGACGTTTTTTTATCATTTCATTCACTTCTCGATGATATTGGTGAACATAAAGTCCAATTATAAACTACTTCATTATGCTCAACTGTTTGGTATTCTGCTGTCTATTAAAATAGTGAATTTTATTACTATGTAGGTTGAAAACATTTCAGGATGCCCTTCATTTCAGTTGCATGTTAATTGGTAACATAGCTTGATAGAACAAGCATTTCTTTATGAGATTTAATTGTTTTTTTAAATTAAAACATTTATACTCGAAGGAAATTTAACTAATAAATATTAGATCTCTTAAACCGAAATCTTATATCTCATACAGTGTGACATCATTTTCAGGTACTGCTAAATTTAGCTAAAGG
Organism: Haliclystus octoradiatus; assembly: GCA_916610825.1. Taxonomy (NCBI): domain Eukaryota; kingdom Metazoa; phylum Cnidaria; class Staurozoa; order Stauromedusae; family Haliclystidae; genus Haliclystus; species Haliclystus octoradiatus. The sequence continues at coordinate 34,079,742 of OU744448.1, read as the reverse complement.
TAGTTTTTCTTTCAATAATTGCGCCATACGCCTTTCAATTTTGATGACGTCAATGGCCAAAGCACGGCAATTTCACGCCGTCTAAAATTAATTAAAACCAGAATTCCAATTCTGCCGTGCCAGACAAAGCAAAGCACGGCGCATGTAAAGCGCGACGTTTGAAGACTGCCTTATTTTGTTGCAGAAAACGCTAGTATTGAAGACAACGAGCGGTCAATACAGTTTAAAAAGAGCACTATGGTGTATTTCGCATGACTATAGAACGCAGATTGATGAACAAATATTAATCATAAACTGCCGTTAACATATAGACGTAATATTGTTTTTTTGTTCACAATATCTTTTGTTATCCAATCGCTTTTACCACCATTGCACCATATCGACATCAAGGAATACAAATCCAACGTCTCTTTATAAAATCCATATTTATGTCTCAAAACTTTGATTCTGTATTATCATAAAAATCATTGATATATTTCACCACATTCAAGATAGATGATGAGAATAAATTTTATATAATACATACGTGATTCGAGTTGATTAATTATTAGCCTGTTTTTATTGCTCCAAACATTTTAATAAACATATACTTACGCAAGCATGATCTATTGTGAAAATTGTTAATGGGTACTGCGTAGGAAGTGAAGACGGACCTTATTGTGTACCTGGCGCCAAGTAGTGCCACGTATTTCAATGTGAAATATTTCTAGGATTTTTATATGTTTTCAAAGCCTAGCAGTCTAATGATACGATTTAGGCTACGGCATGAATTAATTTTGAATTAAACATACACAAAGACAAATAGCTACATGATGATGTAAAGTAGAAACAGTTTCAATGTAATTGACTATTATTTTCAATTGGACTTTCCTACTAACAACAAATATATTATTATGAATGATGTGTATATTATATGTGTATTATGTATAATATTTACATAATGTATATGTATGTATATTTTTCAGTAAATTTATTTTTGGCATTTAATTGAATACTACTTAGATGATAAACTTATTCACCTGATTACTGTTTATAATAATTCAATTGATATAAATTTATTTAACTTGGTTATGAAAATCCAATGGAGTCCAATAGTGAAAGAGTATAAGTAATGAATTATTCTTTCGGTATTATAGTATTTGAAGAAATATTTGCTAATCCTGATGTTGTAGTTTGAAACGATTCTTTGACTCATTATTGAAGAAACCAAATATGGCCGATGTGAAATGCCCTAATTTAACGTTGGTTAAAATTCTTTGAGCACAATAGTACACTACCTATACGTAAACAACAAACACGGAACTTATAGCATAGCCTGCGTCACAGAAAAAAACCATTTGAAAATGTTACTTCAAGTTTTAAAATGCTTTGGTCTGTGACGCAAGCAACTTCTAACCACGTGTACTGCTATTTTCGATTCCATAAAATACAAATATGCTAATATAGAGAATAAATGCATTCGAATAATCTTTGTTTGGATATTTTGTTCGTTTATCTGCCTCGTTGATCAAAGGAATCGACAAACGGTTTTAAAATTGTTCCTTCATTTTGTATTTACATAATTGCTCATGCAAACTTCTTCCTGTAGTACATTTCTTTCACAATAGCTTTTGTTATCAAATGTTTTACCGTCATGCATGGCGCCATATCAACATTGAGGAAGCAAATTGGTTTCACATACTGCACGTACGCTAGCCTGTGAGCAGACCTTACCTGAACACCTTTCTTCCTCCTTACTAACGAGGATTTTAAGTAAGGTCTGGGCGCAGTCTACACGTACGCGGGCAAGTACGATAAATATAGCAAGCAAACACTGATTTACTCATTTTCCCTTCTCTTCACAATTTTGAAAAGAGTTCCTCATGAGATGTGTCTTAATAGTTTTAAAATGCAAAACGTCAAGAAATGAGAAGTTTTCTTCCAATTATTGAGTACTAAATTTAAGAAAAACAAGCAGTCTCAAAATAAGATCCGCTTCACATCATACGCAGTAATCTATTTCATTGGCCCTACTCATTGTTTGCTCTATTGTAAGGATCGACTTCCAGTAGCTGCTATCAATTGTTCATAAATTGAAAAGTATTTGATGAATTGATAAATTGAACCCCTACAGTTCCTCATCTTCTACATACGCACAGGCATGATTGAAATTGTCCTTTTGAAAGTATTCTATTGTTCTGTATTTATCACTACCGCATTCATTTACCTACAGAATCAGTATCTCCTGTTAACTGACAATTGCTCATGAAGTATTTATTGTTCTTATAGAATTCAAATTTTGTATAAATTGGGAAATTGGAAATACTGTAGATCACTCAACATTTTGGTACTAAAGCTGTCAAGTTTATCTGGATTGGAAATCAAGGTAGGTCTCAAATTACATTATGTACTAGCATAAAAAATATATATATATAGAGGCTATGAAAGCTTATGATTAATGTTGTGTTTGTGAAAGTAAAATAAACTATAAATATATAAGCTAACAATATTATCAAAGATATATGATGGTGCTACTATTTCCTTGACACCAACAATTATACTTCACCTTCTCAAACACATTATCGATAATATGCACAATTATATAATATATTTGTACTTTATGCTTGTGTTAGCGAAGTGCGACATATAATTGTATATGATATTAAATGAATATTTGCCGCCTGAATATGCCTACTATCTTGATCTATATCTAACGCATAAACATTTTTAAATATATTTGTAAAATTTGAATTTTTATATTTTCTATATAGATGAAGCTCACTTTACTGATTGTTTTGCTCTTTGGAGCTGCCCTCGCTATGGCAGGTAAGCTGATGGCAAAAATCATTTTGTTATAATTACATTGTTACTTGTTTTACTCGTTATTATTATAAAACTTGATAGGGCGAATACAAGTCTTCCACTTACGTGCCTTGCCATTTTAAGATGATGATAAATCCTCATTGATAATATACTGATTACAACATGAATTCTATAGATTTTTGGTTTTTGACCGAAGAATTGTGTACAACTTACAGAGCATGCTATTGCATTTGTTTAAAGCCTACTTATCATCCCTATTGAACAATATTTTTTCAAGTAAAAACAGTTAAACAAATCAGAAACGTTCTTAATATAACTTTATAGAGAGTAAATATTATAATGTGTTCTATTTTTCATTGTACGTATAATAATATATTTTCATAATTATTTTAGAACCTAGAATGAATGATGATCTGGATTATGATCATGAAGACAACAACGATGGCGGTAAGTTTGATTTATAAGACCATTTTTAGAACCCAGTGTTCTAGATTTTTCTTACCATTTGAGCCATATATAGTAGAGAATCAGTGTGGTGGTTAGAGCGTTTGATCTCGCCCGACAGAGTCTTTGGTCAATCTTTGAAAGCATTTTTCATCAGGAAGGGCCTCCGGTGGATAATCTAGCAGTCGCTAGTACAGTATAGCCCACCCAGATTTTGGTTAAAATATTGATTTTGATATTGGTTTTAGTAGATTTTGATTGATGTCTGATTTCATTGAAGGTGATGAAGAAAACGACGAAGATATCAGCCCAGACGAAGAAGAACTTTCTGCCTTAGCAGAACAAGGTAAATATCATCAGCCTTCAATAGATTATATGTGTTATCGATCATATGTTCATGATAGTTACAATTGGCACAGTATGACTGGAAAAAGTACCGTGAGTTGATCTCCAAATTCTGAATGAATTTAGAAATATGGTCAATTTCTAACTGAGGTGGTAAATTTGTGGCTCATGCATGACGCTTTTGGAAAGGAGGAGCATATGACATTGAATACCAAGCAAATAACTTTTTTTTTCAATTTGTAGATGAAAGTGCCGATCCAAAGCCATGGTTTGGCCGTCGTCGTCGTCGTCGTAGTCTCATTTTCCGTCGCCGACTTATCCGTCGCCGACTTATCATCAGACGCAGAATATCTCTCTTCAGAAGAAGAATGTGGGGTAAATAGATATGATTTCACAGTACTATATACATTATACTGCTGCTACCGAGATAAAGGCAATGTGGTTATGTATATGCAGAAGGTTTTGTAACAATGAGTCAATATTTGAATGATTAAATTTTATAGATCACTGTTTGAATGACATGTCTCGTTTATCATCGGTTTGTAATCCTTTATATCTTCTGTGTCTTTGATACTTTTACGTTGATAATATATGGTTTTTCTTATAGTTGCTTTGATATTTTTTTACAATTTTATGGTGAATAATTTATACGCACAAAAAGAGTTATAAATATTTTTTTACTTGCTTAGTTCGTGTACTGATAGATTGTTTAAAGCTGTGATGATAAAGCCCATCCTTAACATCTCTTCAGAACTTTCTGTCTAAGTTACCCATAACAATCTGACTGAATATACTGACTTAGGAAAAAGGATAGGTGTAGCATTAAGGGAGAACAGAAATTGAATATTCTAAAAAAGGACATATAAGGGTCATTTACACTGCAGCAAAAAAGGCACGGTACTCGTCAATTAACACTCGAGGTGTTAACAAGAATGCGGCCCGTGCTGTTTTTTTTCAGGGTTTACACAGCTTATTAAAAACTGTTTTCAAGATCGCCCGTGCCTATTTTTACGCGGGCCAAAATTGAAAACTTACAAACTGAATTATAGGTTTCTCATTATTTAATGGTTTTACAGGTGAAATTCGATAAATTGAGACTCAATTATGTTAAATAACTTGTAAGGATTCCGTTGAACTGAAAATCACTATGTTTTTCATCAATTATAATATTTAAATTTTTGTTACATTCCTATCTTCATTGAGCAAAATTCAAATACGTTTGGGTTTGGTCTTTCACCTCCTGAACATGCTACCACGCCAGATCAGTATTTCTGTGACAAAAGACACATCTAAATTTACGCTCCGCACTCGTAGTTACAATTTGCATAATTAAACCTTATACTACAGAAACTTCATTAATTTTCAAAAGAAATACGTAATATGCTCAATGTGCTTATCTAGCTTTGGTAATCTTTAGTTTGTTACTGATTTTATTAAAAAACCTCAGAATTCCACTGTAAAGAGACGCAACTTCTACGATGACGTCATGATTACTGCAAAACGGCACGGTGCCCACTTTTTGAGCGGGCCGAGACTATACCTCGAGAAATGATCTCGGCCCGATCAAAATAGTAGGCACGGTGCCGCTTTTCAATGTCTGAAAAAGCCGTTTAGACAGTGTTTTTGCTTGGCCCGTGCTCAAAAACACTTGACACGTTCATACCTTTGATGTGTTAATTGACGAGTACCGTGCCTATTTTGCTTCAGTGTAAATGGCCCTATAATTGTAAATTTGCACATAAAAATACGAGTAGTAGAATAATTAGTAATGTTATATCTTTCTAAGCAATTAGGTATTTTAATCTAGGCTTTTCTGTAAACTACCTTTGTGAAAACAAACAATGAAGCTACGCTTATAGTACTAGCTATAGTTAAAAGGTGAAATATTTTTGTTGAGGCTCTAAATTTTATTTTTTTGATAAATGTATTGAATATATTTCAGTATCGTGCGGTACTGCAGGCCAATTCTACAATCTGTAGTTGTTTAGTCCTGTAGAAAAAATCAAACAGTATTGACACTTTGACTATCAGATAATTATCGGGAATAGGAACAAGAGTTATCTCAAAGATTTTATGTGTTCAACAGATTAGGCAGATTACTTGCAATAGAAAATAGAATAAAATAGCATGTTGTAAACAAATATATATTTATATAATCTGTTTGAGAGTGATGCCAAAACAGTTGTTACAAAAACAATTACATTAATAATTTTAGATTGGAAATGATATTTAGACCAAGCTCGATAGCATCCAGTGCTTTAGCCGAGTAAAACGAGATTTATTTTCCAATACGAAAGGATCTACGTCTGATGATTCTACGTCTGATGAGTCGGCGACGGAAGATACGACGACGACGACGGCCCCAAAATGGCTTTGGGTCAGCTCTTTCTGCTGTAAAATAACATACAAAATTATGAAATGTTGCATTACTTTATTTTTGATTATACATATATGTTCTTTATATTCTGAAATGCGGATGTTGACTTAGTGACGCTTTAGATACGACGGAAAAAAGAAGATGAATTTCATTTTCTAGGGATTATAAAGATGCCGAAGTCATTTTCAATCTGATTAAAAATGATATCTACCCCCCCCCCCATTAAAATGCACTGGAAAAGCATGTGTCGTATATTATTAGAGCCTTGAAAAGTTTCGTACCCCCTTTCAAAGGTTCCGGAAGGTTTCAAATTGCCAGTATGGGATTGATCCGTTAACTAGTTACGGATGTTCAAACGGATTTAAGAATACTTTTTAAATATAACTATTTTCCATACTTTTATATGTTGCAAGAAATATATGTCATATACTAGCATTATTAGTTATATTGAATAACCCGAGCATATTACTACTCCAGTTGTATTCCAATTTCTAGGTGTAATGTAAAATTTGTGTATCTGAAAGTTTCTTGAGAGGGGAAAAATTTTCCTTCTGATGCATTTTTTTTATTCTCGAAATAGAATTTAGACGCACAGAAATTTATATTAAATTTTTTAACGAATTTTATTATTTTAGCGCAACGAATATTATTAACGATATGTTTAATATATGACGATCAAGAACAATACTCTTGTATATGTCGACGTGTGATTGTCATGTGACAATGACGTCATTCCATATGATCATTACAGTGCCCAGATTAGTTTGGGGCTGTGGGGCTTCGACTTCAGCCCGTTCAGTTTACGTTAATAATTATACATGTTATAAAAACAATGAATTTTCCGGAGGGCAGCAAAAGAAACAAATCAATAGTGATACATTTCAACAAAGCAACTCCAACATTTGAAGATAAAAGTATTTGGAATATAATAAGTTTTGAAATGAAACAGAAATTCGCAAATCAGAAGGGTGTAAAATGTCCCTTGTATTTTATAGCCAATCAACGTTTTGCAAACACTTTTTTAAATTTCCACGTCTATATTTAGGTAAAAGTATACTTCAAAAGTGATTATGAAAAACAGAATGGAGGTGCCGAGATTATTTTGGAAATATGGAGAAAAATGTGCTAACAGAAAATTTTATACTGCAAAAATGTTGCTATGGCAACACCAGCAAAATTCAGACTGTAAGAGCTACAACGCCAAACATGTGACAGAAATAGACCTAAATTTATTCACATCATGTCTAAACAGCAAAGTTATAGGAACTGTCACGTTTATTTAATTACCTTCGTCTGATAGCTCCATATCTTCTTCTTCTTCTGGGCTATCTTCCTCGTCACCTAAGTTGGTAATTATAAAATATTAAAATACATTATATCAATGAATATCAATGCGTTACATATTTTGAAAACTTTAATAACAGGCTGACTTGGACTTGGAAAATCCATGGAGGAATCCCCTCCCCCCTTAGTGACATACATTTGAAGCAACTCTCTGTATATAGTTTTTATGTTAACATTTTTATGTTATAGGAGGATTAGCTCAGATGGCAGAGCAACCGAACTTCAGATCGGATCATATCTGATCGACCGTGATTCAAATCCCCCTAAGGTCAACTCAGCCTTGACTTTATCTGAAACATCAAATGAGTACCATCTGAGGATGGCAAATGGAATGGTCCAGAGGAAATTGCATTGTGAGTAGCTGCGGCGCATCGTTGCACATTGACAATCAAGACCTATCTGCCATGAAATCTGTTGAAATTGATCTGCAGTGTCGCAGCAGAGATCAACAAAGAGCGTTTAAAATCATTGTTCTCAGCGAAAAACGCCACTCATCTAGAAATAGAGGAGTGGTACGGGTACCTTCGGTAGGGCGACACCGTCTACATTACTTTTTATGTTAACATAACTAAAAGTTTCAAGATTGACTAGCGTATGGATGAAGGTGTTGCTACCACATATTATAGAGTCTCAAATACCAATCATTAAATAATAAATTACTGAAAGTCTTATGCAATTTCAACTAAATTTACAAAACTTTATTTAAATATGAAAAGCAATAAGAAAAATGTTGACAAAGTTGTATTAAAACAATTAACTAATCCCGATGGAAGTACCGTGATGTTAATCAATGAAATTTATATTGTACCGTTATCATTCAGGTCATCTTCGTTGTAGTCTTCCATTGAAGGAGCAGGACCTATAATATAAATAAAATTAAAGATATTGTGATAATGAAATAAGTTTAAATACAAGTTAATTCTCAAATAGTCAATAAATCCCAAAATTTTCCGTTAATTGTGCATTTACATTTTAATAAACTTAATTTCCATTTGACGCACAACACAAGCTCATCTGCCATGAAATATGTTGAAATTGATCCGCAGTGTCAAGGCTAAGATCAGTATAGAGTGCATACTGCACAAACATGTATTCATACAATCACTGCTATTAGCTAAAGGAGCCACTCCTCTAGAAATAGAAGAGAGATATGGGCGCCTTCAGTAGCGCAATACCGTCTCAATTACGTACTACAACTCAGGACGTTGAATTTATTTAAAACATCAAATGAGTACCACGGGAGGAGTTTCACTATCTGGTAATGGCGCAGGGAATTTTCTGGAGGCAATTGAATTACAAAAAAAAAAGCTGCTAATATATGCCTATCGTCCGATAAATATGTCCAAATTGATCTGCTTTGTCACTGTTGAGATCAATAAAGAGAATTTACAAGTTATGTTAGGCCTAGGTTATACAGCGTGCCAGCAGCGCACCGCGCCAGCATTTTTTTCAAGCACGCTCTTGGCGCGCTCGTCTGACTTGGATCGGCTCAGTGCCTTGATGCTGGCTCGCTCCAAATGCTCTGGCTCGCTGGTTTTGAGCGAGCCAAGCCGTGCTATGTTTCCAGACATAACCGGAAACGCTATTTTTAGATAAACCTGGGGGTTGTGTATTTAAAATAAAATGAATCGCCTCGTTCTAGAATCGATTGCCATGGTGATGAATTTAAAATTAAAGATGGTGTTGAGTTGAATGTCGTAAATCCAAGCAATAAGCTCACAATGTAGTGATTGCACAACTAAAGGAATTGCCATAACTAATTATGCGTTATTTTTAATAAATTACCAATAATTTATAAATTTTGGCGCGAAATTCACCATATAAAAGCAAAACGTGCGCAAGAATCGCCCTCTTTCATGTTAGAAGTCGGCATTCTTATCAATTTGATAACATAAAGTTGACATCAACATAACTCTCCTACGTTTATTTAAATTATTTGATAAAAGCAATGACTTCATATACAAAACACTCCTACTCACGCCAGCCATGTTGAATTTTGGCGCTCAAGAAAAATAATCTCATGCCCCATATAAAACGCACCAAATTATAGCACGCTGTCATGGCACGCTGTATGATTTGAAACCTGAAATCAGCGCGCCAGCACCGAGCCACGACACCCTTGGCGCGGTGCGCTGCTGGCACGCTGTATAACCTAGGCCTTATGGAAATAGAAGATTAATCTGGATGCACGTTCAGAAGGGCGTTACCCTCTCAATTATTACTCCAAGAAGTTGAATTTGTTTTCCAAAAGTCGTGAAAACAATATTCATACGGTTCTCTATAACTAATATCTGGTTCTCCTTAAAGTAACTCAATATAACGAACGATAGACGATCTATGCAATTTTATGGAAGTATTTACCTGCCATCGCAAGCGAAGCTCCAAAGAGCAAAACAACGAGTAATGTGAGCTTCATCTGAAATTAAAAGAAAACAAACTCCATTTCAGAAGGTGCATATACATATAATATTAAATTATATAAAAATGTAAAGATATGTGTGAGCATGTGTTAACATATGTCTAAAGATATTCATGCTGTGCCATAAAAGGCACGTACGTTATTCAGACTAGCTGCCTACCTAGAAAACTCGCATAGAATCCGTATACCATCGACCAAATTTGATTATCCCAACTTGTTAATTGTCTTTGTTATAATCATGTCTATCTCTCAAACTCTGCGATCTTATTATCTTTATATTAATTCATTTTGTTATAATAACTTGACTTTTGTGAAGGTTTACGTGACATGAATTTCATGATGGTATATGCGACAAAAACACAATAATTGGCGTAACAGTTTCGATTTAATCTCAAATCATAATATACCATCATGAAATATAACTTGATTATAATATTAATTCATACTTTTATCAATAATTTTATAAGTTTGCATGAATATTAGTTGATGAAACTAAGGAATATTTCGTACCACCTTAAAATCTTGAATATACAAATACATAGAGTGTTTTTTCATACCTTTTAACTTGAACTCGAGCTAGCAACTAACAGGTCGGCAGCCAAAGTTTATATCATTAGATTTTTACAGTTTATAAAGGTTTTGGATTGCCTTTGTTATTTATTCTTTTGAATTCTGAACTATAGGAGGATATTGTTAATTGATTGATTAAATGGTGTGCTATCATTGAGAAATAGAAATATGTATCCGGTACGAAACGGTGCTATACATTCCAACACAAAGCTATACTTGGCAAGTATCATCTTTCGGGACACAAATTAACGGATACTGCGTAGGATGTAAAAAAAGGCGTAACTTCTTTGTGTACCTGCCGCCTTGCAGTGCCAAACATTTCTGTGAAATGTTTCGAATAATTATGTATTTTCAAGTGTTTTCCAAGCCTTGCAATCTGATGATACGATTTCTGGTACAAAGGTTACATCATGCTGAAATTTAAATAAACGTACACAAAGACAAATATATTTATATGAGGATATTGAGAGTAGAGAGAGTTTTACATAATTCAATTTACTGTTATTTTCAATTCCCTATTCCCCGTTAAAAACAGATTTTATATATATAACGCTATGTATATTTTTCATTAAATTTTTTCATGTTTGGTTTGTGATTAAATACTACATAGATGATAACATTAATTTATTCCATAGCGCACTTGATTGTTGATTTCTACTAGTTTAATTGATAGAATTAACTTGGTCAGGAAAATTCCCTGGAGCCCAATTGTCTTAAACAACGATACCGAATGATGTTGACTAGAATGGATGGAGCACATTGAAAACTATCTATATACGTAAACACAGAACATAGAACCTATCGTGTACACTACCGCAGGAACACTACCAAACAGTGGCAACAAACATTTAAAGAATTTTGTTTACCCATGAGTATTTGCTTGATATGTTTACGATAAATTTGACTGTTTTTGTCTTTTGGGTCTGCTTTACTATCATCATAATTTAAGTTCATGATCTTTAAAAAACAATATTACCATTGTTGAGGGTAGTTTATGACCATGTCTTGTTCGTTGATCTGCCTCGTTTAAAACAGCAATAGACAAAGGCTTTCAAAGTTGTTCCTTTATTTTGTATTTACATAATGTTCATGCAAACTTTCACAATAGCTTTTGTTATCCAATCGTTTTACCGCCATGGCACTATATCTATTAACATTGAGGAAGTAAATTTGTTTCACATACTGCATGTCTATACCATATATATACATATTTATTATATAACCATCAGTGTTCTAATGGGTTTTCCGCCACTCATAAAAGCCGTATTCCATAAAGTTGACAATTCACACGTAGAAACATGAAATTTTCAAACGTAAAAATAAGACTGTACAGCCAAACACAGAGCGTTACAAAGGAAACTCCCACTTTCGCAAGTTCGAATTTACAAGGAATGCCTCACAAGTGTTTAATTATCATGATGATTTGTCATCAGGAATTTTGAAAAGAAATTGGCAATTCAGATGATGATGACCTTTGCAGTGACCCTATTGTATTGAGATTATGATATCAAGGTTTCCTATAACTAATTTAAAGGTAATTAATTTAAATTAAAGCTGACTTGCTATTGTCCTCTTTCAAATGTGATAAAGATAATCTTCATTGCGTTTTAAATTCTTAATAAGGCAGTCTATAAACGTCGTTCTTTTCATGCGCCGTGCTAATCTTCTGGCGCGACCTGGCAAAAGCGCGACGTATAAATCAGTAAAGCACGACGCAATTTGTCTAGCTCGGCAAAAGCTCGAAGCACGACGATGGTTGCTCCTCGCCGACAGTTGTTTTATAAGGCGTGCTTTTTAGGATGCCGAGCTTTTATTCGTCTGTTCTCAGACGAATGTTCGGTCAAATTCATGTGAATTGGGGATAAAATAGTAATTTTTATGACGTTTTTTATCATTTCATTCACTTCTCGATGATATTGGTGAACATAAAGTCCAATTATAAACTACTTCATTATGCTCAACTGTTTGGTATTCTGCTGTCTATTAAAATAGTGAATTTTATTACTATGTAGGTTGAAAACATTTTAGGATGCCCTTCATTTCAGTTGCATGTTAACTGGTAACATAGCTGGATAGAACAATCATTTCTTTATGAGATTTAATTTTTTTTTTAAATTAAAACATTTATATTCGAAGGAAATTTAACTAATAAATATTAGATCTCTTAAACCGAAATCTTATATCTCATACAGTGTGACATCATTTTCAGGTACTGCTAAATTTAGCTAAAGGTAGTTTTTCTTTCAATAATTGCGCAATACGCCTTTCAATTTTGATGACGTCAATGGCCAAAGCACGGCAATTTCACGCCGTCTAAAATTAATTAAAACCAGAATTCTAATTCTGCCGTGCCAGACAAAGCAAACGCGACGTTTGAAGACTGCCTAAGTTGTTTGTCGAAGCGCTATATGCTCTCAAGTTAATTTTTCTATTTGATAAACAGAATAGGTCATTGGCACTCTTGTACCGCAGAGTTGCGCTCGTGAAATAAACTTTTCGACACTCGAAAAGTAAATCCCATATCTCCGTGCCCCCATGGATTATTTTCTATATAGGAACCACTCACTGACTTAAGTCTTTTCCTTTCTCTTCACATTTTGTATAAAGTTGCTTGCGGGTTGTGGATTAACGATTTAAATTATGCAAAAAGTCAAGAAATGAGATGTTTCCTTCCAATTTTTGAATATTGAATTTTACAAAAATAATTGTTTGGCAAAATCGTACTTTAATTAATACTTTTAAATCATGAAATATTACCAGTATATACAGTACTGGTATAGAAGGAATAGGACATTATAATTAACACACCTTCATTAGCTTTTAATAATTATGTCTCAATAATTTTTTGGAAAAATCTTACTTTAATTAATACTTTTAAATCATGAAATATTACCAGTATGTATAGTACTGGTATAGAAGGAATAGGACATTATAATTAACACACTTTCATTAGCTTTTAATAATTACGTCTCAATAATTGTTTGGAAAAATCTTACTTTAATTAATACTTTTAAATCATGAAATATTACCAGTATATATAGTACTGGTATAGAAGGAATAGGACATTATAATTAACACACTTTCATTACTTCATTAGCTTTTAATAATTACGTCTCAATTTTCTTTACAACATATTATGGATTGTTATGGCGATTAATAAAATCTTTTTGAATAAGACGGTATCGAAATATTTTCACATTGTTAGAGATATCTGCAGTAAAAAGATTATTAATAACAAACTGCAGCTGGAAGTCTTTAGGATGCTTGGCAGACTTTTACTTTAATTAATACTACTAAATCATGTAATATTATTAGTATATGCAGAAATCGTATGGAAGGATAATGACATTTTAATTCTTAACACACTTTCATTAGCTTTTAATAATTACGTTTCAATTTTCTTATGGCATTTTATGTATGATGTATTTTCTATATGGTTCATATTGAGCTAGATACCTGTAGTAGTTTATTAATATCAAACTGCAACCAGAAGTATTGAGAAAATTTGGCAAAATCTTACTATAATTCATACTGTACTTTCATTTTCAAATCATGAACTACTACTATATTGGTATGAGCGGAATTTTTTTAAACTGTGAAATGCTATTATAATATACAGTACTGCTGGAATACGGGGGGATTATGACATTTTAGTAACAAGCATATATACATACAGTATATGCTACATACATATATCCATTCAATGCTTCTTTGACTTTAATAAACATTACTCATTTTGGTAACTGCTTGGATTTGAAAAATAATTTTTAAAGTTATGTTCAATGTTGCTACTACCGTACTTATATATTAAATGGCAAATAGAGTAACTGAAATCCGTACCATGTTTAGCTTAAAATTTTCCAAAATGCTTCAGTAATCATTGTAACCCGGGGGGGGGGGGTACTTCCATATAGTCGCTATACGGGGGTGTGCCATTTTTTTTGGGTATCATTTTAACAATTTGCCTGCAATTTTGGGGGTATTTATTCTAAGGAAGTGCAATTTTGGGGTCCAAGATTTGGCAAAATTCAAAATTTACTTCATTATTCCAATGTTTTTCTATTATTAAAAGTTCTGTTTTTTTCAATTGTTATGTTGGATTTTCAAGTAATTTTCCAAGTTCCAATTTCCCCTCAATTCCACCACTACCCGACGTAACCAGCTTCATTTTCCATTATTTTCTCAGCTGAGAACGAGTTTTAACCATAAGGGCATGTGAAGCAGGCCTTCTTTATTTATTGTGCATGCACAATGGTATATTTTGACGAATCTCTAGAAAGCAAAATGTTATTTTGGTATCATTAGCCTGCTTGAGCTAATGATCCAACACCGGGATTTTGGTATGCTGGATACATAATTGTAGTCCTTCCAGTAGGAGAGAGAGAGAGGATAGGCTGGAGAGCTCCAGGCTTCCAGTCAGGTACGAGCCACAGGCACACATTTAGTGTTGTGTGTGTGTTTGATTTTATTTAACTTCGTTGATAAAAAGGGCTCGTTAGAGTTTCCACTCTAGGTAGGATACTGACTGCGGCCTATCGAATCGTAACTGTAGATACTACATTGTATGATTGTACCGAGATTGTAATGGTGATTTATCATTTTGGTTGGTATGTTGGCATAGTCAAGTCGCATCCCATAATATAATAGGATGCCAGGGGCCTACACCTGAACACCTCTCTCTGTTCTGAGTCCTGCTACAAATATTCCTTGATTATTAACAAACCTATGATAGGATAATAATTGATGATCCTTCATTGAATGAAAATCCCAACACTTCCAGAATTATCATATATCAGTCATTACAGCAATTCATAACACGAAACAGAGCAGTCACAATAAACTTATTTAGCTGTTCATTTGAAATTACAGCAATTCACAACAGTAAACAGAACAGTCATAATAAACTTATTTAGCTGTTCATTTGAAATTCTCTATTGTGTATTGTTAATCAGTTGGGCCTATCTTCTCAACTAATGAATGAAAGATTTCTTCACTTGAGATTTCCATAATTATTATCATCATTCATCATTGCTCAACTTCAGAGCCCAGTGAGCCAATATGAATTTTCATGGCGCTAGTGATTAGGTCCTGCCTTTGAATAGAAAATGTACGATAAAGAACATTTCGAGCTGAATGCTAATGTCTATGTTTTTTAATGAGAAAATTCCAGAAAATAATGTTATTGTCGAATATTAATGCCTACCCAATTTCTTAATCTTACATATTTGTATTTTTCTAAAAGGGCATAACTTCACAGATGTTGATTTACAAGTTCGCCCAGGCTTGTGGAAATTTTCCTGCTTTCTGAAATTTTGGGGTATAGTTTTCTAAGGAAGTGCAATTTTAGGGTGCTGTAGTATATAATAATTAATAATACTAATATTTACAACGTCATTAAACTAATCACACTTAGTTGTAAATTAGGCACACCGGAGTGTATTGCACAGCGTTGTAAAACTAACACATATATGATTAATAAAACAGAGTTACACAAGTTATCTTGATGTTTGGTCGTTTGTCTTATTACGTCCTTAAAACTCTATAATACAATCTTACATGGCGCAGTTATAAAGTTCAATAGATAAAGTTATTTATTGAATCATTGTTATTAATGTTCAACGGACTTACATGGTTATAATCCAGCGAAAACTCAGTATTTATTTCGTGGTTTATTATGGCTAATAAGAACCCAACGAAAGCGGATTTGGAAGCAGAAGTAGTTCAATTCAGACAAGAACTAGCTAATTCCTCGAAAGATCCAATGCTGTTAATCTTACAATCGGTTACTGACCAGCAAACAAAAATGCAAGAAGTAATGATGGCTCAACAGCAAGAAATGCAAAAGGCGTTGGCGGAAGCAATGAAGTCACAGGGTGAGTCACTTACTAATGCTTTCAAGACTATGAATATGGGCACTTCAACTTCGAATGTCCATCAAGGCTCTTCTAATTCACCAGCAAATCTTCAAACAGCCAAACGTATATCAATGCCGAAACTTAAAAGTCCTGAAGGCATGAAATTGATAGATTTTCGTGACTGGGAAATCAGATTTAATGATTACGCGGCTGCTACGAGACTACATCAAGAATGTGATTTAAACGCACGCCGAGGTTTATTAAGATCAACACTCAACGAAGAGTGGACAAAAATGTGGACCCAAGAAATTATCAAAATAAAAGATACTGATGATATTGCTGAAATTATTAAGGCATTAAAAGATTATCTGCGAATTCATCGCCACCCACTTGTAGACCGACGCGTTTTTATTCAACGTGATCAACAACAGGGGGAAAGCGTTAACAATTATTACGCCGCACTGAGGGAAATTGATGAAGACTGTGAATATTCCACCGAGGATTGTCCAAACCATGCAATTCATCGTGAAGAACGATTAAGGGACCGGGTTATATCAGGCTTAATGGACTCAGGAATGAGACAAAGGGTACTGGAAACACCGCTTGAAAAATTAAGTTTAAAAGCTACTTTAGACATTTGCCAAAATTACGAAGCAAGTCGTAATGTTGATGATCAATTAACAGAAAAAAGCGTGAACGCCAACAGAGCGATGTCCGCCTACAAAAAACAGAAGTTTCAAAAACAACCGAAACAGTTTCAAGCCGCGAAAAATACTGGCGTGAAAAACACGGCAAATGACGCATGTGGCCGATGTGGAACCAAACATGAAAAAGGAGATTGCCCTGCCATCAATTTAGAGTGTCACAAATGCAAGAAAAAGGGTCATTTGCAGAAGTTTTGCTTTACAAAATCACAAGTATCGCAAAACTGTATTGAAATTGCTCACATAAGTAGCCACCAGGAAAATTTAATTGCACTGCAAACCACCCATAGAAATCACAGCAAGCAAATAAATTGGCTAGCTGATACTGGGGCAGGATGTGACGCAATGGGACTCCAAGATCTTCACCAATTAATGGGGGCTAATGATGTTGACTTTAGGCCTGAAAATGAACAATTAATGGGACCAAATGGTTCCCCTCTAGAGTCCCATGGGTATGTTATTATGGAAATATTTCGTGAAACTCATAGGTACAAGGCCAAAGTACACATTTTGAATGAAATAACCCATCCTTTATTAAGCAGAGCAGGTTGTATTGCTCTCAAATTGATTCGTAAAGAATGGCCCAAGGTCCCGTTACAAACATTATCCCTGGGACCCCCAAGCATTCCTAAAGCAACCCACATAGTGTCCACTTCGAAAGATTCAAGTCAGGACCAACTAAATCAACCCAGTCAGCCATTAGAGCCCATCAGTCAAGCAGACGCACCTACCTGGCCTGGTCAAGCTATAGCCATGGACCTCTTCAGTCATGCTGGTAAAGAATATCTGGTGATTGTTGATCGTCTTTCTGGATGGCCAGAAGTATATGACCTTGGTAGAGGAGGAAGCAATACTGACGATGTCGTAGAACGCATAACTCAATGGAGCGCTAAACTTGGCATTGCAGTCAACCTAGAATCTGATGGTGGCCCACAGTTCAAGTCACAAGACTTCAAAAAATTTTGTCAAGTGTGGGGTATAAAGCATGATCCCTCGTCCCCATACAACCACCAAAGTAATGGATTTGCCGAAGCAGGAATTAAATTTATGAGGAATTTAGTAAAGAAAACCACGCCTAAAGGAAATATTAATACAAAGGAATTTTTGGAAGGTCTATTAGAGTATAGAAACACCCCCAAAAAGGATGGAATATCGCCAGCACAACGTCTCTTTGGACGCCCAACTCGAACACGCCTGCCAGTTGGACCCGCAATATTTTGTAAAGATATAAGAGAAGAAATCAACGCTGCTGATAAGAAAGCTATCACTCTCCGGCAGAAGGCAAAGGCCTACAAGGACCAACATTCCAAACCCTTAGAAGATTTATTACCTGGTACAGTAGTATTGGTACAAAATCCGAAAACACAACAGTGGGACACCGTTGCCAGCATAATTGAAGCATATGAAGGTCGACACAGCTATCTAGTAAAGACAGAAACAAACCGCCTCAAGTGGCGAAACCGACAATTTCTCCGCCCCTACCAGCAAGACCCCGCCCAAGGCACAGACCAAGGCAAAGACCAAGACAAAGATAAAGACAAAGGTCAACATCAAAGTTCAACCCGTATCCGTCGTACTCCGAATTGGTATCAGCCATAAAGACGAAAAAAGGTAATAAACTTATGTCTCCGAGGGGAGGCATGTAGTATATAATAATTAATAATACTAATATTTACAACGTCATTAAACTAATCACACTTAGTTGTAAATTAGGCACACCGGAGTGTATTGCACAGCGTTGTAAAACTAACACATATATGATTAATAAAACAGAGTTACACAAGTTATCTTGATGTTTGGTCGTTTGTCTTATTTCGTCCTTTAAAACTCTATAATACAATCTTACAGGTGCTTACCGAAAAACCAAAATGGCACACCCCCGTCTGAAATGTACTCAAGTACCCCCCCCCCCCGGGATTGTAACATTGTAGTCATTTTAACTTTAGCAAAATAGTTTTCAACATGATATTAACTATCTGAAATCAAATAACGCTTTTGAAATCTTATAACCCTTAAATTGTTAGAGTCAATCTTTATTATATAACATTCATGTTACCAATAGATTTTTGATTCTGAAATACGGGTGAAATACATACTATGTATAGAGCGAAACCACCTCCTTAGTGACGAAAATTAAATACAGCTTCTCAACAGTAACAACATTGGGCCGAAGGCCCACAAGGCCCTCCGCCAGAGCTAGAAAAAAGCTGCCGGAGGCAGCCTTTTTTTCTAGTATTCAATAATAATTATCTATTTAGGATACAACAAGGTTTTAAATCAATATTATTAATGTGCCGTTTAAAAGAAAACACACTTTTGAAGTTACACATGCATCAGGTAGAGTGTTCCATCAGGGTATAACACGGTGAAAAAACTGACTTTTAACTACTTCTAGTTTTGGAATTAATAATTGTTTCAACTTTATAAGAGTTTCCACGAATATTGTGTTTATTACTATCAAAAGTCCCAATTTTATTGATATCAAGATCTCGCATATTGTGAGTTATTTTGAATATAATTATTAGGTCATTTTTTATCCTACGTGTTTTCACTGATTCTGAATTGAAGTTTGAAGGCGTTCTGGATACGTCTCCTCGCAGTAGTACGATCTTGGAGAGGACAACCTTCTAGTGAAATATCTTTGAACTTTTTCTAAAATATTAATGTCTTTCTGTAAACGTAGATTCGAGGCTGGTGAAACATTTTCAAGAATTGGTCTCACATAAACTTTGAATGACTTGGCCAGTAACTCAGGATCAAGAGAAGAAAAACATTTCAAAATATTAAATAGGACCTACTATAAGCGTTTGCAGATTTCATAGAACAATGTGCCAAGGTTTTCAAGTCTGATATTAGGATCATCCCCAAGGTCCTTTACTCGGACCTAAAACCATAGCTTAAATTTCTATCTTTGATTCAGGTAGGGGTACAGAATCTTTCAAATAATCAGAAGGGGTTACTATATTTATTTAGCATTTTTCAAACAAACCGCATTTTCAAATTTACATTAGAAATTAGTTAGTTCAAAATATGAAAATCATAGTTTTTGTTTGATTTAATTGCTGATTTTTTGACAAGCGCTATAGTGCAGCAACTATTACGAATAATTTCTGATGCGAAATGGACTTTTTCGGAAGGAATTTAATAGCGTCTGAAACTTTTTTATATTTTGTAAAAAGTTAGCAACGCCCCTCTACCCATCGTTAATAAGTACCCGCCCTTTTTAAGTTGTTACTTGAATAATGAGCATTTAAACTACCCGTATGTGGCAACCTCAGCTTACTGTTTATTTAACATTGTAGTATATATATATATATATATATATATATATATATATATATATATATATATATATATATATATATATATATATATATATATGTTAGATATTATCTAATAGCAAAAAATAGTGCTCGATATCATTTGACAGAGCTAGATATAACAAAAGGAGTCAAAGACTGCACATTCATAATTGTGTGTTTACAATTATGAATGTGTAGTCTTTGACTCATTTTATTATATATATATATATATATAATAAAGTAATTGTGTGGGCAAAACATCAATTTGAGTGCTCAATGCTAAAAGCAGAGCAATATAAATAGTAGATCAAAGATCACGAGTTTATTCCGTTACTCTGAGTTTCGCGTAAAGACGCTCTTCAGACGGTTTTATTAAATGAAAAATCATTACGGTGTGCTCAAGTATATACATGACTTAATGAAGCGTTTCTATTGTTTAAATATATTTATTACATTCTATTGTATTATCGATGCTATTGTTAAATATCTACTTGTTATTCTTATAGTTTCTTAAATAATATTTGTTCTCGTGGCGGCACTTAGAACTGAGTTCACTTAGAAATAAGAAAAAAGAACGGAACTTTTGACTCCTTTTATTATATTTAGCTCTGTCAAATGATATCGAGCACTATTTTTTGCTATTAGATAATATCTAATATATATATATATATATATATATAATAATAATAATAACAATGTCGATTCAATAAATAAATAAATTTATGTATTAAGAGCACTTAAAGTTTCACGTTATTCAACGATCATCATTATGTATTCTGTCTGATGATCGTTAAATAACGTGAAACTTTAAGTAGCAGTAAAAATAGTGTGTGTCCTTCTTGACTCTATCTATTATTATTATTATATAAATATATATCTATTCTTATTAGATGTTATCTAATAGCAAAGAAATATAGTGCTCAATGTCATGAATAGCAAAATTGTAAATAATAATAATAGAAATAAAAAGAATGAAGTCAGAGACCACACATTCTCATACCGTTACTTTAAAGTGTATATCCCGGATATTGGGAGATTGCTTCTTTAGATAGAGAAAAATTTTCTAGTCGTACATGATCTTCTTGTGTTTTTACTTTGCGCGATCATGTCTCCCTCAAAAATGCAGTCAAAGTGACGATTTTGGGTTAATTTTGTGTCTCACTCTTTTTCCTCGAACAGGAACCCGTTTATTTTCAACAAGAGAGATTACACCGGAAAAAACACTAAACTTTTTACTTATTTGTCTCTAGATAAAAACCGCTAAACCAAATGACAATCTGCTTTCAGAATGAAAATTTCAACGTTCAGCTGAAGATTTAGAGCTATATTTGATCAATATTCCAGATCCAGGTAAAGAGATATAAGCCTCTAAACTCAAAAGTTTTTTGTTTTGGATTTTTCTCACCCAAGTGCTCACACGATTAACACCTCTTTACGACTTCGTCTAAGTAAGTTATCGCTGCTTGGTATTGAAGGTGTGTGACTATTTTTAATACGCATTAACTATGCCGACTATGCTTAGACGAAGTCGCAAAGAGGTGTTAATCGTGTGAGCACTTGAGTGAGAAAAATCAAAAACTAAAAACTTTTGAGTTTAGAGGCTTATATCTCTTTACCTGGATCTTGAACATTGATCAAATATAGCTCTAAATCTTCAGCTGAACGTTAAAAATTTCATTCCGAAAGCAGATTGTCATTTGGTTTAGCGGTTTTTGATTTAGAGACAAATAAGTAAAAAGTTTATTGCTTTTTCCGGTGTAAACTCTCTTGTGGAAAATAAGTGGGTTCCTGTTCGAGGAAAAAGAGTGAGACACAAAAACGTAACTTTGATTGCATTATTGAGGGGGAAATGCTTGCGCAAAGTAAAAATACAAGAAGAACATGTACTGAATGAAAATTTTTCTCTATCTAAAGAAGCAATCTCCCAATATCCGGGATATACATTTTAAGTTTCATGCTTTTATAACAATCTGTCTGAAGATAAGTTATAAATATACATATATGTATAACATAGCACATAATATGAGAAATTTATTATAATTTTGAAGCACAATTCTTTGCAAGACGAGATTCCAGCTGTGATTTATGAATGATATGTTCTTTTGTAATTGAGGAAACATTCTTGCAGCCTGAAATAGTAATGATGTGTGCAGATGTACAATATGAAATCGGTTAATATATTTTGCTATATCAATTAATTCATGCCATGACGATACATTGCCGCAGTTTTTCATTTAGCCTCAGACAGTTATATTCAATTTCTATTGGTTGATAAAATCAATCGATGCTGAGTGCTAACATGCACAAATCTGAGTAATTAATCCAGCGCCCGAACTCCTTTCTTTGGCTTAGTCCCTGTTGCTTTGAACAGCAATTTCAATACGTTTTTTGGATTTTGATGATGGGATATCAGGATTCCGGTTTGCCATTTTCTGCTGGTAACGTTCCAATTCCCGTCTGTGAATCGGGTGTTTAGAGTATCAATCCGAATAACTAAGTATTAAAATTAATGCAGCATGAGGGAAGATTTTCAAAAATGTATATATCCATGAAAAAGCACAACCTAACCATATTTCCGTTGGCCAGGCATGCTTTTAAAATGATATTGCCTGGGTTTAGGACTTTGTCAATTAAATATAATTCAATATGTTACAATAAGCATCACATTCAATCACAATCTGGTTTACAAATAGAAAAGAAAAAAGTCTCCTTGTGATGCTCATCTGTAAAATACTCAACTGATGAAAGAATAATGACGAGAAACAGATGCTGCTTCAATTTCCATTTTTGGTGAACATATGTATCACACTTCACAGTTAATCAATCACTGAGGGGTTGTTTACACGGAGTCAGTAATCCTGGCCTTGTGCTATAGCTCAGTTTTGTGGGTGAGTCTAATTGAAAGGATTTCTTTGTTTCCCCAATTTGCATTTACATGTATAGTGCATTGGCTCACTGAGCCAATACCTCACCTGGCAGTCGATGCGACATCACTTGGGTGTGTTGAAGAGATTCCTTATAACAAGCAATTGGCGTACAATTTCCAAAAAGCAATTGCTATTTGTTGTATGAGAGGCACGTAAGGAGAAAACGAGAAGGTAATAGAAAGTTACGAGTAACATCTGTGAGTAATTTAGCCTTCGAGGTTTCTCCTGAGGTGACTCGACTGCGCCAAATAAGAATAGCCCATAGGAGACTGTGCGCCAATTTATATGTACTATACCTAGTATAGCGTTTACAAGCATCTATACGACTTTCTTGATGGTTAGATGTTGGATGTTTTTGAAAACTCCTCATCAATTTAGAAGCTCTCATTCGTGATATCAAGTTCGGATTTTACAATCGATTGTGTTTTCGAACTTAGTTTTGCTATGGTGATCTGCTACATGTTGTTATGCTGATGCGTATTACCATGATTAGACTAATATCGACTTCTCCTTTCCCCTGTGTATTGCCCTTTATTTTATTAATTACATTTGACTCAGTTTTGAAATCTCAACGAGAGTGGATGTTATTTTATCGTTCTCAATCATTTTACCCTCATAACAATGTTGATGAATATTCTATTACTGATTATACAACAAAAAACAATAACTTTGGTTTAATAAAACCAATGAAATTATGTTGAAGCAGGACTTTAATACAAGGTCATCAAATATAAATAAAACATAATAGATCGAACGGGGATATTATTAACTTACCTGCAAGCATCATTGTTCGTTCTAATTCGTTCTGAAGAATGTCAAGAACTTGTTCAACACCGTTTGCGCCCTGAACAAATTTGAAATCAAATCAAATACTTAGGCTTGCAACACCATAGCAATAGATTTGGTATTGGTTGGAAATTGGCTTTGTGGATGTGGTTTTCAGTACAGTTATAACATTTTGGAGAGTTTTACATTATTGTAGGGTAGACATTCGCTGTTATATTGTCTTTTCACTTGATATTGTATCAGAAACATCCTTTTCATACTAATCATAACATCAAAAGCACAATAAGTACCATACTCCTCAATTATTATAATACTGCGTCTTTTTGACATACTAATTAATCAAACATTTGTGGAACAACATGCAAAATCTGCCTTCAATGTACTTGTTCACTGCACTTCCCTGCTCTTTGTATAACAAAGAATGTACACAATAGGATACGAAGAATAAGTAACACAAAGTAATACAGAGATTAGAGAATACTGTCAACACTATTTAATGTAATTACTTATCCAAGTGTTTTTAACTCCTTTGAAAGTTGAACTATAAACGACATAAGTTTCTGAATTCATGTGGATGAAAGTTACAACATCCCTATATATATCAAGTTTATATGTGAAGATTGAACTACAGTGAAACCTGTATATAACGGCCAGCTACGAGAGGTAGATAAATTGACCATTATAGACAGGTGGCCTTTATATATAGGTTTGAATTAATGGAAAATATTTTTTTAGACATTGCAAGAGTGACCCATATATAGACAGGTGTGGCTGCTTTATGATAGTGACCGTTATAAAAGGTTTGACTGTATATATGTAGCATGCGAATTACATACGGCTAATATGGTGATGGAAAACCGTGCAAATTGTTTCCAGAGCAAGTGAATGACATTTTACTATAGATGTGAATTTCGTGACACGTGGAATATTCAAAATTGTCAAAATAGCACGCGTTGTCAAGATTTGGTTCTAAATATTATAATCGATAATAACGAAAATTTATTCCTTTTCATGCAACTATTAATAGCGATAGCTGAATTATTAGTCTTATAACTTTATTATGAAATAAAAAATATTCTAAAGTGATTACTCTTTATAACTTGCACAATTTGTGTCGACCTATAACTGTCGTTGTGATGTCGTGTTCAGGTTTAAAATGAAATTGGCTACTTCTAAGTGCCAGAGACAAGTTCTTAGGTGATTTAATGCTATCAAATGATATGGAAATTATACCTAACTTCCATAGTTGTTATTTTATTTCAAATTATAAATTCAACTATACCGCTTTCTTTATTCAATAAATAATTTGACAGTTAAATTCATGGGCTAAAACTTATCTACAATTATATAAAAACAGAAGCGGTTTACATTATGATACAATTAAAAGTACTTGATTCTGGGCGAAATATCCTTTAGTAACTTGCTCGGGGCTAACTCCCACACTTCTGCTATACGGGGACGTGCCACTTTTGTTGGGTCCATATCCCAGCTGAGAAATATACTTTTTGGGTAGGAAACTTTAGAATATTGAACGTTTAGGGTCCCATTTTGATTTTATAAAGAATTTGAGAATAAATGAATTTGAAGGCTGAAAACAGAAAACAGGATTTGAATTTTAACCCAATAAAAATGGAACCTCCCGCATAGAGCCTATACAGAAGTACCCTCCCTGGACTTTTGGGTAGGATTCTTAAATTTTTAAAAAAATTTGGGTAGGTTTTAAAGGATTTTGGGACTTTTTGGGTATGTCACATTTTTCCAAAGTGGCGCCCCCCCATCAATGCGGCACTTGGAGTTACCCCTTCCCTCTTGGGTAACTTGTTAGCAATTCACTTACGTCATAAGCCAGTCCCCAGAATATCGGACGTCCAATAAATACTGCTCTGGCACCAAGTGCTAATGCTTTAAATACATGAGAACCATGACGAATTCCACCATCAACAAAAACAGGGACTTTTGAACCAACGGCAGCAACGATCTCTGGTAAAACATCTAGCTGAATTAAACCGTAGCAATTATTAAATACAGTGAGTGATATAACTTTGATCAGTAATATATCATTTTCACAATGCTCAAGTCAAACAGTCAAAATAGATAATTCAACATCTGATACTGTATATTTATATGCCAGATAAGATTGAGTTGATCTGAGAGGGATTGTCAACCAACCATCACTCGATCATATCTGAACCCTGATAATCTATTGTCTAAACTTTCTTATGCGTGTGGTGCATTACTATGGATTTTTAATCCATTCACAAGCCAGCAGGTTTGGTGCATGTTTTCACCGCTGGGTGACCGCAAGCGTAATGCGTTCATTTTATGTACGCATATCATTTCTACCCCAAACTATTAAGTATCTATTTTATTGGATAACTAGGTTAAAGGTAAACATTAGCAGTCAGAGATTCTCCTATTGGAATTGATTAGACTTTATATTTAAAAATTAGACAAAAAATGTACTGATCTGTTAGTTTGATATTCTCAGAAATTATTAATGCATTGTGCCTACTGTTTCAGACCGTTCATTTTAAGGCAGAATGAATATATTTATTTGTTATTATAATAAAAGCAGATGATCTTGACCGTCAATGCAAATCAATGAACCACAGCTGTTCAGTAATGCAATTTAATCCGGACCATCCATCCGCAATCAGAAAATGGTACTCATTTGATGTTTCTGTTAAAGTCAAGGTTGAGTGTGTGTGTGTAACTTTTATTTTGTTTCGTATTCAAAATTAGCAATATGCTCGTTTACAATGAAACGAAAGATCATACAGTTATTACATAATAATTACAGTGTTACAAGTTACAACAAATAGGCTTATACAGAGTACAAACCCACGATTTACATAAACAATTTTTAACATTACATTTATTTTCTGTGATTTACTGGTAACATCGTTCTAATAGGATGCCTTTACTCTCCATCGCTCTAGTGGTTTCCAGGATTGATTTGTTGAGTCCTTTTCCTTTCAGTTCTTTTATTGAATCTGGCGTGGATCGCCATAACCTTGTTCCGGTTGCAACAAATGATTTTCTTTTTTCTTCGGTCTTATATTTTTGTGTCTGAATTCTAAATGGCCCTCGAAGAGAATTCTTGCTTTTGACTGTCTTAAATAGATTGCTGATTAGCTTGGGTGTTGATGTTGTTATAGCTTGATGAACAATGATTAATATGCGTGCTGTTCGCCTAACTAATAGGCTGTCCAATAGTTTGTTGTTTTTGATGTTTTGATCAATTGTTTTTGTGCTGGCACTGGAGTTGAGCTGTCTTATAGCTGATATCTGTAAATTTTCCAGCTTCTGTTGGTTAGTGAATGACAATACAGTGAATAAGGTGCTGCAGTATTCAAGGTGTGGCCTGAGGTATGTTTTGTATAAGTTGATGGCCATTTAAGTGTGCCTCTGATTTGACGAAGCCGATGTAAACATAGGTTAAACTTTTTCATGCAGCTCTGGGCGTGTTCTTTCATGCTTATGTGCTTATCAATGATTATTCCAAGGAGTTTAATGGAATCGGACCACTCAATGAGGTTAGATTTTATTTTAACTTGTGGTGTGATAAGACCGGTAGATGAGTGAGACTGGATCAATATTGCTTGTGATTTTTTTGGGTTGAGATGAAGGCAATTTTCATGGAACCAATTTGTTACGTTTTCAAGGTCCTTGTTCAACGTCTCAACGGCATAGGCTTTTGACTTCGATGAGTAGTAGACAGTAGTGTCATCAGCATATCTTAGTAATGAAGCATTGATGTCGAGCCAAGATAGATCAGCAACGTAGATGTTGAATAAAAGGGGTGACAAGATGGAACCTTGAGGTACCCCTCGGGTAACTGGAAATTTTCTTGATGTTGAACCACATAGTTTTGCTGCTTGGGTGCGCTCAGTGAGGTAACTCGCCATAATTTTCAGGCTAGATGGGCAGAGATTGTATGCTTCCAGTTTCTTTAGCAAAATTTTATGATCTACCATGTCGAATGCCTTTGAGAGGTCTAAAGAAACCAGTACTGTGTGTAATTTATTTTCTTTTGCTGTCTGACAATCATTGACAAGCTTTATTCCACCAGTTTCTGGACAATGACCTTTGAGAAAACCAAACATATCACATGGTAGTATCTTGTTGAAATGATCTTGTAGCTGCTTTGAAAGGACTTTCTCAAAAGATTTTGAGAGGTGGGATAGTATGGTGACAGGGTGATAGTTTTCTTTCTTAGTAGGGCCATCTCGTTTGAAGATTGGAGTGACTAAGCCATATTTCCAGTATATTGAGATTTCACCAACAGTGATCAGATGGTTGTAGAGGTCTGTGATCGGAATAGAAAGACTAGGTAGGATTTTTTTGAGGAGAGCAGATGATACTTGATCAGGCCCCGAAGATTTGTGATTGTCAATTGAGTTGACGATGTTCCATACTTCTTCGTCATTGGCATATCTGAAGGTGAAACTTGATGTATTCCTCTGATTGGATATCAATCGCATGCTTAAGTGGTTATTGAGATCGGTTTTACTCCATTGTTTGGAAGGAGGAATGATATCGCTGAAGTAGTTGACAAATGTATCTGCGATTTCCGCACTGTCTGATATTAGCTTTCCGTTGTCTAGTAGGCGTTTGACTGAGGTGCTGGATTTCTTTCCTATTCCTGTAAGTCTCTGGAGGGTTTGGTGGAAAAATTTTGGTGAACTTTTTGATGTTTGTGAGAGAAAATTCTTCATTGCATTCCTCTTTAGAGTCGTTACAGCATTCCGTTGTTTGGCAAAAATGAGTTTTGATTTTGGTGTGCCTTGATCTTTGGAATATGTGTCTCGCAGACGAATTGCTTTTTCAATCTCAGAGTTTATCCATGGAGGACGAGCTGCTTTTAAAAGGCGAGTTTTGAGGGGTGCGTGTTGGTCAATTATTTTCATGATCTTACTAAACCATATGTTCCATGTCTGGTCTGCAGAATTTAAAGTCCCATTAGCACCGATATAGGTACCTTCCCAATTTATGCCTGAAAGTTCTTCGTTTAAATGTTCAAAGTTTGTGGATTTAGTTCTACGATAAGTTATTTTCTTCGGAACTTCCTTTTTCATTTTTGAGTAGCATTTGGTTCTACATACAACATGGTCAGATGCGCCTTTTGGGACGGTTTTAGTTTCTGTGAATTGCTGAGGGTTTGAGCTCAATATGACGTCAATCGAGGTACCTGATACTGGCCTTGTTATTTCGGTGATCAAGTTTGTCAAGGCAAAGTCGCTCATAAATGTTCTTAGCTTACATGCTGCAGGTTCGTCATTGTTGTCTCTAAGATTGCTATTGAGGTCTCCAATAATAATGATATGTGACCTTTGACGTAATATATTCTCTGTTACTTGACTGAGTGCGTTGTAATATTCAACTGCGGAAAAACTAGGTGGCCGATATGTCAATATAATTGATATTGTTTTGTCAGCAGTTTTGATATCTATGACAAGAGCTTCAATAGACTCTGATTCCCAAGAATGCTTTCTCCTGCATTGCAGGTTATCGCTTATGTAATATGCTAGTCCTCCCCCTGCTGTGCTGTTTGGCCTGTCTTTACGGTAAAGTGTGAATCCTGGTATTGCAAGTTGATTGCTTGATATGCGCTGATTTAGTTTAGTTTCACATATACCTATTACGCAATTTTGAAGGCCTGTAATAATTCGATCTACTTCATCAATCTTTTTACCTAAACTGTTGCAGTTCCATGTGATGATTTCTATGGCTGTTGGGCCAGGATTTGGGTGGATATCACCTGATAGGGTTATCAAGAGTGTTACATGATGTAGCAGATTTGAGATGAAATGAATGATTAGATTTATCGCGTGATATTTTACTTTGGTGTCTGTTGATTGTGAGACTGTGTAAAATGAAGAGGAGTTGAAAACACCAATGTTTACTCTAAATTGGACACTGTCAATAGGCATAGCTGTGTTGAAAGCTGTTACGCTGAATCATATTCCATTGCTTCAAATGTTGAGAAATCAGATATATATACATATATTGTTAAACATGTTAAAGAACATAAAGATAATAGGATTTGAGATTTATCAATTTCCAATAATGCAGTTGCCAACTATAAGTATCAACTCAGAAACTTACCAAAATCTGACGATGTTATCAGGAAGTCAAACGACAGATAGGAAAATGAGTGTTTGGTCTATAGAGACAGCATAATAACATTGATATAAAACGATAGATCCACTAAATAACACTGTAGATATACCAACTCATAAATAAATCCAAGTCTGACGATGTTATTAAACAGTCAAACGACAGATAGGAGAATGAATGTTTGGTAGAGACAGCAAAATAATATTGATATAAAACGATAAATCCACTAAATAACACTGTAGATATACCAACTCATAAATAAATCCAATTCTGACGATGTTATTAAGCAGTCAAACGACAGATAGGAGAATGAATGTTTGGTAGAGACAGCAAAATAATATTGATATGAAACGATAAATCCACTAAATAACACTGTAGATATACCAATTCATACTTAAATCCAATTCTGACGATGTTATTAAGCAGTCAAACGACAGATAGGAGAATGAATGTTTGGTAGAGGCAGCAAAATAATATTGATATAAAACGATAAATCCACTAAATAACACTGTAGATATACCAACTCATAAATTAATCCAATTCTGACGATGTTATTAAGCAGTCAAACGACAGATAGGAGAATGAATGTTTGGTAGAGGCAGCAAAATAATATTGATATAAAACGATAAATCCACTAAATAACACTGTAGATATACCAACTCATAAATTAATCCAATTCTGACGATGTTATTAAGCAGTCAAACGACAGATAGGAGAATGAATGTTTGGTAGAGGCAGCAAAATAATATTGATATAAAACGATAAATCCACTAAATAACACTGTAGATATACCAACTCATAAATTAATCCAATTCTGACGATGTTATTAAGCAGTCAAACGACAGATAGGAGAATGAATGTTTGGTAGAGACAGCAAAATAATATTGATATAAAACGATAAATCCACTAAGTAACACTGTAGATATACCAGCTCATAAATAAATCCAATTCTGACGATGTTATTAAGCAGTCAAACGACAGATAGGAGAATGAATGTTTGGTAGAGACAGCAAAATAATATTGATATGAAACGATAAATCCACTAAATAACACTGTAGATATACCAATTCATACTTAAATCCAATTCTGACGATGTTATTAAGCAGTCAAACGACAGATAGGAGAATGAATGTTTGGTAGAGGCAGCAAAATAATATTGATATAAAACGATAAATCCACTAAATAACACTGTAGATATACCAACTCATAAATTAATCCAATTCTGACGATGTTATTAAGCAGTCAAACGACAGATAGGAGAATGAATGTTTGGTAGAGGCAGCAAAATAATATTGATATAAAACGATAAATCCACTAAATAACACTGTAGATATACCAACTCATAAATTAATCCAATTCTGACGATGTTATTAAGCAGTCAAACGACAGATAGGAGAATGAATGTTTGGTAGAGGCAGCAAAATAATATTGATATAAAACGATAAATCCACTAAATAACACTGTAGATATACCAACTCATAAATTAATCCAATTCTGACGATGTTATTAAGCAGTCAAACGACAGATAGGAGAATGAATGTTTGGTAGAGACAGCAAAATAATATTGATATAAAACGATAAATCCACTAAGTAACACTGTAGATATACCAGCTCATAAATAAATCCAATTCTGACGATGTTATTAAGCAGTCAAACGACAGATAGGAGAATGAATGTTTGGTAGAGACAGCAAAATAATATTGATATGAAACGATAAATCCACTAAATAACACTGTAGATATACCAATTCATACTTAAATCCAATTCTGACGATGTTATTAAGCAGTCAAACGACAGATAGGAGAATGAATGTTTGGTAGAGGCAGCAAAATAATATTGATATAAAACGATAAATCCACTAAATAACACTGTAGATATACCAACTCCTAAATTAATCCAATTCTGACGATGTTATTAAGCAGTCAAACGACAGATAGGAGAATGAATGTTTGGTAGAGGCAGCAAAATAATATTGATATAAAACGATAAATCCACTAAATAACACTGTAGATATACCAACTCATAAATTATTCCAATTCTGACGATGTTATTAAGCAGTCAAACGACAGATAGGAGAATGAATGTTTGGTAGAGGCAGCAAAATAATATTGATATAAAACGATAAATCCACTAAATAACACTGTAGATATACCAACTCATAAATTAATCCAATTCTGACGATGTTATTAAGCAGTCAAACGACAGATAGGAGAATGAATGTTTGGTAGAGACAGCAAAATAATATTGATATAAAACGATAAATCCACTAAGTAACACTGTAGATATACCAGCTCGTAAATAAATCCAATTCTGACGATGTTATTAAGCAGTCAAACGACAGATAGGAGAATAAATGTTTGGTAGAGACAGCAAAATAACATTGATATAAAACGATAAATCCACTAAATAACACTTTAGATATACCAGCTCATAAATAAATCCAATTCTGACGGTATTAATAAGCAGTCAAACGACAGATGAAAGGAAAATGAATGTTTGGTAGATACAGCAAAATAACATTGATATAACCTCGATAAATAATATTAATTGATAATTAACGCTACGATAGAACCTACTAATTAAATCCTTTAACAGAAAGAAAACAAATTAGCCTTTTGCAATTCGAGCCGCCATCTTACCGCCATCTTACCGCCATCTTGACTTGACTTGATATTGTGAACATTAGCAGTCAGAGATTCTCCTATTGGAATTGATTAGACTTTATATTTAAAAATTAGACAAAAAATGTACTGATCTGTTAGTTTGATATTCTCAGAAATTATTAATGCATTGTGCCTACTGTTTCAGACCGTTCATTTTAAGGCAGAATGAATATATTTATTTGTTATTATAATAAAAGCAGATGATCTTGACCGTCAATGCAAATCAATAAACCACAGCTGTTCAGTAATGCAATTTCATCCGGACCATCCATACGCAATCAGAAAATGGTACTCATTTGATGTTTCTGTTAAAGTCAAGGTTGAGTAAATGTTAAAGAGTTTTACCACAATGGACAGAAAGATATTGTCAGAATTAAAATCTTTTCGTCATTCCTTTAACCAATTTCTCTGCCATCTTAAATAATCCTCTTTTTACTCAGAGTTTGCCGTGATGAATTAGCAACGATCAGACGGTATTCATCTCATAGGGGGATATCTGCTGGTGCAACAGTATGGTGATTGCAAATTAAACGTCTGAAACTCAAATATATTGAAATTCTTGCCTCGTCTTTGTTTCCAACCCAGTATGATCTGTTGAGCACTTTCACTTAAAATGTATCCGTCATCCCCGGAGGGTAACTTACATTGCGCTTCGACGAGGTTGATCAAATGGAACTTTGGCAGAATGACCATAATCATTTTTCACATGATGAAAAAGATACCCCAAATATATTTTAATAGATGACAGAGTCAATCAAAAATAAACTTATAAAAATTAAAAATTCATAGGCAAAATGAAGAATTGAAAGGTATCAAAACTTTTTCTGGTAAAGGCACACCATAAACATTTCTTCTGAATTTTAAAAAAGGTACCCTTCAGTATTTGAACGTCCCCGTATACCAAAGTATGTGTTATATAATTAGTTAGAAGTAAATTAATCACCTTTGTGTTAAACTAAGTCATTTACGTATTTCCTGTATTCGCCTTTCTATTTAATTTTATTGTGAAATATAATTCAGATCCGCCTTAAGCCCGGTTTCCACTTGACGAAAAATTCGCTGCAGCAAATATTTCGTGGCTAAAATGCTGAGTACGCATGCGTTGTATGACGTTTCACACGAGTTTGGACCACGCAGGTTTCGCTGCAACTTTCTCTGAAGCGAAAAAATTAGTTGGAACTGATCCTACTTTTTTGCGATTCGCTGCAGCGAAAAGTGAATCAAGCAATGCAAATCAATTGAAAATGATGTTGTCATGACATTTTCAGCAAACAAGATGGCGGGATGAATTTGTAGCCTGTATTGCTTTGTTGCCTGTATTTTTGCAAATTGTGAATTTCCAGTCACCAAATAACGCAAACAAACACATAGACTCTCCAGCGAACCAATGTTTTTCTCATGTGAGTATCCTTCTTTTCAATTTAGACCAATCATAATATAAAACTGTTCAAATGTCGAAGGACGTATTTACGAAGAGAACGGTAAAAATATTCGATGTTGTAGAGCTTCATTTCCTTTACGAGTAAATGAAACTCTCCTTTCTCTTTCCTGTCTTCAAATAATTTCTGGACCCAGAATCGTTTACTGTATTTTCCCTGCATATACTCTACGTCTTTTGAGCAGAAACATTTGAATAACTTGCAGTCGTACAAGCAATATAACTTCCAAATTGACTTGTGCCATGATGGATTTTCATAAAATGTCGAATTTGGCGCGCGAAACAAATTTTATGTGGAAATGAACCAGCGAAAATTTCGCCGCGAAAGTAGATGCGAATTTTTCGCTGCAGCGAATTTTTCACCAAGTGGAAACCCGGCATTAGCAATGTGACTGATCACTTGTGTCCTTCGTTGGTACACATTATATTAGTCTGATATACGACAGTATGGAAGTTACCCGCTCCCCCCAGGCGCCCACCATCAATATATTATCACCATGCCGATCTTCCATGAAATATGCTCTCAAAACACCCAGAGACAAACGTAATGAGAAAATACGAACTATTTGCTTTAGAAAATAGCTAATCCCGATTTGTGATTGCTTGCTACGATTTTTAATTTGTTGATCTTACAATCCTTGATCATGATCAAGTAAGTAATTCGCCTACCTTTGTGCGTCATAGGACAAACCTAAGTCGAACACTGTAAAATTTCCTTGAGTTTCTGAATCAGTTAAATGATGCGAGAAAAAAATTGATATCGAGAAATTTATAGTTCTCTTCTTGAAAATAGAAGAATGGATGTTTAACATAGTTTTGTTTCGCATTTTCTTGCCTGTGTTATTATGGCAAACTGACTGAGAAAAAGAAAGGAAAAGTGTCTTATATTGTTTGAATCATTTCGTAAAAATACGTGTACGCGAAGAAAGAAATGAAACAAAGTAAGGTTTATTGACTAAATTACTCGTAGCATAGGAATGAAAAGAGCATATTATTAAATTTGTGATTAATTTTTGGTTTTGGTAGTTTATTGACAGCGGTTCGTTTTATGTTAAGAATTTGGTTTTTCTATTTAGCTAGAAAGTTGCAAAATTTCCAAACTCTAGAGGATGTATTGATGAAATGAAACGATGTTTTCCACAACTATTAATAGAGTGAGGCAACTTGATACACTGTAAACGTGTTTGTTGGATGGCTTGGTAAATTCTCCTGCAAGCAACTTCTTGAGGAGAGGAAACGAGAAGGTAACAGAAAGTCACGAGTAGTTTTCGTCTTCCTGCTTTATGCTGAGGTGACTCGTGTGCGAATATCCATAGATCATATCAAACTGTACACCAAAGGCTTTGTATTATAACTTGCAGGAATTTTAAACATTTAAATGATTATGTTCGTCTTATTCAGAATTTGTTCATTTTGAAAATTCCTGATCAAATTGGAAATTCTCATTAGTGATATTAAGTTCGTTTCGAATTGAAAGAACGATTGGGTTTTTGAACCTATTTTTGTTCTATGATGATATTGTGATTGGCATCATAGCTGCAAACCAATAAGATTGATCGAACCATTCCGTTACAATGCAATGAATAATGGTGTTACACTTACCGTAGATGGTACTGAATCCAATTGTCTTCCTCCATGGTTCGAAACAGTCACTCCACTTGCACCACTTTCGATAGCTTTTAAAGCGTCTTCACCGGTTAAAACCCCTTTGATTATCAATGGAAGTTTGGTCTTATTTGTAACATATCTAACATCATCCCACGTCTTGTTAAGGTCGAGCGGAAGAAAGAAGTATTTATCTTGAGTCAATTGAGAATCCTCGAATGCCTCAGAAACAGTTTGACCCAATGAGTCCGCATAATATTTCATAGCATTTGGCAATGTAATAGATTTAGGTACATTAAAGTTGTTTCTTTGGTCATGTAAGTGATTTCCAATGACAGGATTATCAATTGCTAAAACTATAAATTTATAGTTGAGAGATTCAATTCGTTCAATAAGAAGATCAAGAGCTTTTCTATCTTTAGTGATCTCTATACTAGCACCAAGAAATACACCTTGGTTTGCTTCCATCAGATCTTTGTATGATGTTGTCGCTGCTGTTGATAGTACCATACAGTTTGAATGCTTTCTGCATCCTGAAAATATATGAATTATAATATAAAGTAGACATTGAGAACTTCTCAGACGCTTCAGTGGGAGTTTAGTCCCACAGAAAAGAAAATATAGGGACAATTTCACTATTATATAGATCATTATTTAAAATATTTTTCAATTACTCAATATAACATTCTAACCAATTAGATTCAAATCAATTTCCAAGGCCCTCCGGAGGTATTTACATTATTCGTTTGAAACGTTTTTGAAAATAATCAATTCAGATAAACTTTTATATTACGAACTGCAAGCATTTCTATTTTATACTTCACTTTTAGTACTCTTATTGCTATAATCATTTGCTTGTGTGAAGTTTACCTTTAAGTGTTGCTATGGCACCTTCTTCATAAGCAAGTCTTTGTAAACCTGCCGGTGTTATGCATACTGGAGATTTCAATTTGTGACCAAAGAAATCGATTGATGTGTCAATTTCATCTACGGAAACACCGGTTAAATATCTTGGGCGGATTTTCAATCTGAAGAGGAAGAGAACAGAATACTCAAACTATCAGTATATATATATATATATATATATATATATATAAAGTGTGAGCGTCGGCTTAATAAATCCAGGCTTTGAACAATGATTTCTCGAGAGTTGATGTGTATAGAATTAATGTTGCGTTCTATATTCAGCCACCAAGTGCATTTGATATAAAAATTTTCTACACAATGGTCCGACCTATTTCTTAACAGGTTTCTTGAAGCAACTTTATATACATTTTCAACTTATTGTATAAATGTATCATTAATAATGTGATAAATTTATTGTTTCTAATTATTTTGAAAGGGTATTACTTGTTGAAGTACCTTTGAAGTAAATACTACGATCAATACGAAAACCGATGATGCTATAAACTGGATTGCAATTTATAAAATACTTCTATAACTTACTTCCCTATTATAGCAATCAGCAACGTACTATTCTATCTTGTGATGATACCGCTTAAGAAATTTATATTATTCATGTTAAGCTCCTTAATTACACAGTATACCACATGTGGTGTTTTTTAATAGATATCGTGATACTTGAAGGCTCACTATTGTTCTGCATTTTGTACCGCATGCCCCCCATATTCTTTACATCCGTCACAACTAATACAAAAAAATAATCTATTTTCTATTAAATCTCTATAATATAGCTTTGATGTCATCCACACCAGCTGATTTGTCGGTTGATCATAGAGCTTCCCAAGTATGTCTAGGTTCCCTTTTACAAAAGAGAATAAATTCCAGAATCAAGTTTGTTTATATTAGGAAAGTCGCTCCAAATTTCGAATTCGAATAAAGATGCTTTGAAAGCCTAATTCATTTTTCTCTAAAATTATAACCATCCTGTTGATACACTGACATGAGTTAAAGTTGAGATTAGAATAGACAGGTATGTGCTAAATTGGATGTATCAACTGCAAAATGTACCAGAAAGCCATCAGCTTTGCTATCTAGCTTCTTATATATCGATGACTACTTACTTTACATTTGTTTACATAATACCAATAAGCTACTCTGAACGTAACTCAACCTGTCATAGATAACAGGCATATAACTTTCATACTTGGCTACAGAAGATATGAATTATTATTAGCTTTTTGATGTACAGATATAGAATGTACTATGTAGTTTATTCTTACTTTTTCCATGCTCGTGAATTATCTTTCAATGTTAAGCCTTCGTCTGCACCAAGATTGACGTATTCACTGTATGCTTTTGGTAAACGTCTGTCGATATATTTTTTGAAATCATTGACACATAATGGTTTAAATGTATGCTCCTCCATTTGGAAATTAAAACTACCAAACTTGAATCAGACGTGTATATGGAGAATGATATAACACTCCCTCTGTCCGTATATTGTAGATAAACAAAGAATAGCTATAATATACAGATAATCCAATTGTTTCCACTTGAAAAATCTCTTAGAATTCTTACAAACTATTTCTATAAATAGATATATAAATGATTAGAAATTCTATGCAGCTTCTTTGTTCCGCACGGTAAGTCTAAAACCCAGACACAGATAAGATTTACAATCACAGACAAATAAAGATAACTCTCCAGAATAATGTGTACTTAGTTGTGGTGAACAGCATTGTTCAATTGAACGTTAAGCTATTTTCTATTTAAACAATTAAATAGCTAGAAGAAACTTGTATCCTTCAAGTTAAACGATTTTCAAAGTATCATATTTTATATGTTATGTCTCGAATTCGTTGAATTTGAATATAATCTAGAAAATTCACTAGTTATAAATCATTTAAATTCCACACAAATTAAAAATATATAATTATCAAAAACGTTAACATTAAGAGATGTGTTACATCAAGCCTTTTTAACTGAAAAACAAATAAATTTAAGCTGCAAAAATTTGGTTGAAATAGTGGTAAATTGTGTTGTTTCTGAGATATTTTGAGTAAGATTATCTGAGTGCTTAGACCACACTGAACGCTATATGAAAAACAGGTGAGAACATTCAAGTAGAAAAAATCGAACTGTTTGATGGCAGCGATTCCAGGACAATCTGTTAGAGCTATAAAAATCTCGGGGGGAACTCCAATATGACGGCTATACGGGGACGTGCCACTTTTTGGGGTCCATATTCCAGCGGAGATAAAACTTTTTGGGTATGAGATTTGAAATTTTGGAGCTTTTGGGTATCCTATTTTTGACTTTTGAAATAATTTTTGGAACATTCTGTATCATTTTTGTGAAGCATTTACTTAAAACCAATCAACCTCTTGAAACTTTTTGGGTAGCATCAACAGAATATTTGTAATTTTGGATACTTCACCTTATTCCAAAGTGGCAAAAATGATGTCTTCACCAACCCCCCCATCCCGAGATGGAAAAATAATTGACAAACCAGTAGTCGACACTTCGTTTTACAGAAGGACATTTATGAAAATTGTAGGTTACCTGTTTTAAGATATTTTGATAATTTAAAATTTTTAAATTTTTTGGTTATTTTTGCGTTATCTCGTATTGGCCTTCAACAGACTTTAGCTAGGTATTAACAGAAAGTAAAAATGTAAAATTTGCTATCTTAATGTTTATGGAAACGCCTGAAAAAACGATAGGCTGCTACTATAGTAGTATTTCTTTCACTCGGTACTTTCCAATATATTTCCACGTCTATTTGAGATTATAAGCGACTCAATTTGCATTTGACTTTAGCAACCAAATTAAGGGACTCCATTTTGATATAGTAATAACAAATCGTCCGACATGGTGGCTTCAAAGTTTAATGGAATACTCTATCCAGTCTTTCATATAGAGAAGTGTATGGTTTAGACTTGTCTTTATGCCATCAATAATATTTCATTGGAGAAAATGCATTAAGAGTTTGATTAGACTGATATCAGAGTTACTACTAAAACAAACTACTTTTCTTCTGCCATAGGCTTAGGAAGTGGGGGACATAAGGGAAATCCCCCTAAATGCATCTGAAAAATGAAAATTCTGTCACTATTTTGCGCAAATGCACACATTTTATGTTTATTGTTCTATACTTGAAACCGTTCAGGAAATTTTCTCTCTGGATATAAATACAATTCAATACTTGTGCCTGGACTTCTGCAAAAACAGTTTTAAACTAAAATAAATTTTAAACCAAATCAAAAACTTCCTTCTTTCTAATAATCACAGTTTGATAATAATCTTTTATTTTGAAGATTCTACCCATTACGTTTTGTGATAGAATAAAATAGAACTCAGCTACACTCTTAAAACTAAAAGTGTAAAAACGCACTTTTTGGGGTGTAAATGCAAAAACGAAGGGGTGTGAATGCCATTCGCACGCTTTCTGTTGCATTTACCCGCTTTTTCTGAAAATTTTACCTTAGATCATGCTTTTTACACCGCTTTCACACTATTGACCTCGTTTGGGGATTAGGCGCGGCTTGCAAAATCGTTACAGAACTTTGAAAATGGCGAAGACGAATTGTG
This sequence comes from Haliclystus octoradiatus, assembly GCA_916610825.1. Taxonomy (NCBI): domain Eukaryota; kingdom Metazoa; phylum Cnidaria; class Staurozoa; order Stauromedusae; family Haliclystidae; genus Haliclystus; species Haliclystus octoradiatus. The sequence continues at coordinate 34,039,547 of OU744448.1, read as the reverse complement.
AACTTTTCAATATATCAAACAAGTTATTATAATTTGAATCGTTTAAGACGTTGTTGTATATCCTATCTTATTACAATGGTTTTGAAAGTTCTGGTTTCATGTGCAGTGCTATTTATGGTTTATTGACATGGTTTATGTTGAAACGTATTTGCCTGAAACGGAAAGAATAAAGGAACACAAATTCCAACGAAGCTTCAAGCCTGGCCTAAACATTTCAACAGTTAATAGGCTACACACAGCGATTACAAGCTCATTTTGAAAATGAGAAATGCAATTTGTATGATATTACTTGCTGCATGACCCACTTGCAACAATTCTAGAGTGGCTACTAGTCTAACCTGGACTACAGAACAGGAAGCTATGCTTACAGGCCGAAAGTGAATTTGTCTCTCGCTTTTACATTTTATTTGTATGGAATTTTAAAGGTAAGCAACTTTCTTTCAGACCTGGAGAGAAGCTTGTTAATCACATCATATACTAATTACTTGCTAACTGTTTTTATTTGTACACAGTTAGAATGCTCTGACTTGGCATCATGGTAGCTAAAACAGAGATCAGATATATGGCTAATTGGATGCTGGACTACGACTGAGACTAGATTATGTAGGCTTTCAGACCAGAAAGTGATCGACAGAATTGAAAGGCAAGCATATATATATATATATATATATATTTTACTTGAATTTGAATGATTAATTGGTATTTTACAATATTATATTTTAATTCATCTCAATGTTTTGATTCCCAGGCCCAATCAAAGAAAATTATATCATAACATCCATTGTAGTACACCATGTGCCACAAACTCATGGGTTATCGGTAAGTGTGAACTTTCTTACCCTATCATATGTAAATCAGAAATGGAATGCATTGAAGGATACCATGATGAAATTATGCATGGCAGTTACTTTAATTTATTGATCAAATAACATAAGATTATATATTCTCAATACTAGATTACTATAACTCATAAGTACTTGCTTCATAGACTTGATAAACTTCACTGTAATAGTAGGCTACTTGTAGGCTCAATTATTCTCTCATATCATTCAAGGGCCTATGGGACAGCTAAAATATATTGGACGGCTTTAATAGCTATAGCTATACAGATCAGAATAATATTTATGAAATATTATAGTATTGTCATTTATAGAATTGAAACAAAGATGATGCAAAAGCCATTTGCCTCATCGTTGTTTCAATTGTATATTATGCTCTGTTTTAACAAACATTGAGCACTCCCACATACACATGTTTACCTCATATTACATTACATATTACATGATTTTTGTGAAACTTACTATATTGTATTGTTATTACTATCATTATCACATCTATATAGTCAATTATGGCTTTTTCATCAATATTCATAATATTAGTAACATTGAAATTAAATCGACATGATATACAAAGGCATGATAATATATCTATGATAATAATCTGGATCTCCAAATATTATTCATGGCTGCTTAATTCATCTATACCACTGTAATGTATAATTCTTAACATCAATCAGCTGAGTTAGACCTAAATTTTCATGTTGTATTTTTTCATTTACAGCTTGCGGTATCTCTTCATTGATCATATTTTTCCAATTTATCCGCATGAAAAACTACATAGCCACTAGCAAGCCAGATCAAATAAAATCAGATTATACTATTACTTGGATATCAGGTGAACACGATTACCAATATCGTAAATTATCTGTAAGTACCTCTTGATATCCTCATATACGGTCAAACCTGCTTTTAATCCTTGAATGACTAAAACAGTTTATTCTTCTGAGTCTAAACCAGTTTTTTCTTTCAAATGAACCCTAATGAATCTAATTGCTGGTTGTTATATACAGGTTTCACTTCATAAACACTTTAGCTGACTACTTTGTCAGCAGTGCTTAATTTTTCAAAATAGAATGGCATTACAGAATATGGCCTTGGTTCCAAATTATTTACCACTGAATTTTATCTTAATTACATTGTACATTATTAAAATTACATATAGAGTAGTAATAACACCTACAATGCTCCAACCTATTCATTTGCCATCTATGATATATGTATCAAATTTCGTTTAGAGATTGATATAAATACAGAATGTTCATGTTCCAAATTTCCAATCCTATATTTTACCATTTTATGTAAATTTCACTATTACAATTTCCCATTCCTAAATCCATGTGTAGTTGAAGTTTCATGCTTCTATGTCAACTATGTCTATAAGAGTGTGTTGACAGTGACCAACATTTGCTACTAATTCTATCCATCTGTGTCATTAAAACTGAGTTGCTTGTGAATACACTTGTTTCACACGTTTGAAATTTTATTATAATTGTTTTTAATTTTCTTTCCATTTTTCATCTCCAGATTATTACATTTACTCAAACCACTGTACTGTACATCTACATGAGGAATCGTTTTTATCTAAGTGGGATCTTATATTTATGCTCTGGTCTATAGTTCAATTTCCATTTAATTTATTCTACACTTTGGAATTTAATGCAATTGTAAAAGTTTTTAAAAGAAATCAATAACAATCACAGGAGCATTCGCTGGCCTGTTAATTGATCAGTAATGCAATTATTCAAAACTGATACAGTACTAGCTGCTTACCTGAACAATAAAAATTATTACTGGTTGTAAAGAGAACTGCTAACTAAATTATGTAATTCTGTAATGGGTTGTATATTGTATATATCATAACATGTATGCTTACAATTTTCACTTGAACATATTATTATAATCGTAGTATATCATTTCTGCAAATTAAATGCTTCAATAAGAATATTGAATGTTATCATTATCTGCTGCCATTTGCAATACTATGTACCACATCAGCTTAAATAATACTACTTGTATCATGATTTCAACTGCGAATACGAAAGCAATGCCAAACAAACATTTCCTGTAAAAGTACGCTCAATTTGAGAAATATTTAGGATTGCATTTTCAACTTCTAGGGTAGTGCATTTACACCCAGTAGGGGTGTACATTTACACCCCTAAGGTGTAAATGCAAAAATTAGGGGTAAATTTTTTGCATTTGCATTTACACCCCAAAAGTGTGAATTCACACCCCAAAATTCATGCTTTTACACTTTAATTTTTAAGAGTGTATACGCTGATATTAATTAATATCTGACAAGATTAAGACTATCGTAACAATGTGATAACTGCTGCATTGCCATGAATGTGGGAGGCATTTCCAAGAGTGCATATGGGTATAAGAAGTTCTTCAATTTCCGGGTGAAGTGAAGATGGCAGTTGTAACAGGTTTGTTAATGTTATGGTATCTTTACATTAAAACATACCGAAATCGTCATTTTCATTGTCTTCATGCCGTGTCTTCATGATCATTGCTGGATTTTAAATTAAAAAATAAATAAACTGAGCAATCATGCATCATGGCTCTTAGCATCAAGGCAAATTACGCATGGATAAGATTATGTTTCATTTGACTGTAATTTCTTTTTCTGAAAGGTATAGTATATGAAAAAAAACACCGAAAATGATTTAATATTTTTGGAGCTTTCTTGCCATTTTTTAAACACTTCTTAATATTTATATTTATTAATACATTTACAGATAAACATTTACCTGCTGCTAAAATAGAAGGTCCACAGGGAAAAACAACGGATAATGAATCCGGCAATACCTATGTGCTAGGAAGACAAACTAATTTACCGGTCTTAGCAAAATCCGCTGTTAGCGGTAAATGTTTAGCAAAATTTGACCGTAAATAACTCGGTATCGGATTATTTTGGCTTATTGTTATTATCAGAATATCGTTATAGTCGGAACCGTTATTTCAGGATTTTGTTTAATATGCTAGTAGGCCTATATTAAATGTCTGTTCTAGATTACGCTACACGTATCATTTTTATAGGTTCTCAAGCCAGTAAAAATAGGTTGGTGTTGTGGTACCTTACACTGAAGTTCTAAATACTGCAAATGATGTTGCTGAAGTATTACATCATCGAAGAGATGTCGGAACAGGACGTGAATACCACAACTTCGGGCTATCTATCGTATACACGCATAAAATACGATTCATTTTCGTGCATATTAATCCATAAAATTATATAAAATCTGCAAGAAAATATCGCAAGAGCCGCACTCTCGTATGCTATGAACGATATATCATAGGTGCATAAGGATATAACAACATGATGCACGAGATATTACATTCAAACGGTTGTTTATAAAGTTTAATCATTAAGTATACACAGTCACATTATTACAAAACTTTTACATATACGATAGTTAAATATAAATGTCTTCATCTGACTAGCAGGATTTTATTGTATTGTGTTGTGAAATCACATCTATTTTCCAGATCGTCGACGACGCCAGAATATTCTTCGTCTGAGAAGTCTTCTTCTGAAGATTAAGGTTCTGCGTCTGATAATTCGGCGACGGATAAGTCGGCGACGGAAGAGAGTACGACGACGCCAAAGGAATGGTTTAGGATCAGCACTTTCATCTAAAATTTGAAATTAAAATTTATCATTGCTTCATGGTATTCAATGTCATATGCTCCTTTTTTACAATAACTTCGTGTATGAACTGACTTATTCACAATATCAATTACAAATTAATGTTGTTAAGGGGAAAGTTGACCATTGGGACGATAGGCACTAAGAATCTTGTAAATCTTGTAAGTAATCTTGTTACAAAAGTCTATATACAGTAAAACAAATAGCAGAAGCTTCGGAGTTTTTAACAAATCCAAGTACATTTTCCTGTCAAAACGGGCCATCTTCAGCTTTATTTTAAGCATATGATATGTTAGTTATTTACCTTGTTCTGCTAAGGCGGAAAGTTCTTCTTCGTCTGGGCTGTTTTCTTCGTCGTTTTCTTCATCACCTTCAAGCAAATCAGACATCAATTAAAATCTACCAAAATGTCATTTCGTTGTACCGAAGTTTAAATAGTGGAAATGACAAAAATTTCAAATATTTAAGAGCTTATTGCAGCTAATTATGTTCTGTTATTAATTGCAACCAGTTTCAATATATAAACATCAAACAACAATAGTGAACTGTGGTTATCCCTACATGATATAGTAAGTCTTGACTATTTTAACGTTACTGCTACATCAAAGTTCATAAGGATCATATTCCGGTGTTCTAGCCGGGTGTTCTAGCAATAATAGTAAAATGCAACTATCCTAGATATGAATTCAAGTCTCTCATTAAGAGTTAGGAACAAATTGACAATAATATCAGAGGACTTCTATAATATGTTTCGATTTATAATTTAACCAGAAACCGTGTATAAGCCATAGTAGAGCTTTTCACCCAAATGGTTGGCTAGTTGATTAGTTATTTGTAGCGTGTGCCAGATTAATGGTCAGATGCCCTTCCTGACCAATATTGCTTTAAGAGATTGACCAAAGAGTCTGCAGGACGAGATCCAACGCTCTAACCACTACACGAATAGATATATATATGGCTCAAATCGTAAAAAAGTTAAGAACATCTTATATATATCAAACTTACCGCCATCGTCATTATCTTCATGATCATCTTCAAGATCATCATTCATTATAGGTTCTAAAATAATTGGGAAGATATATAATTAAAAAGATGTAAATTGATACCACAAAAAAATATTTACTTTATAAAGTGTGTATAATAGGAAATTTTTTAACTTAAAACAGCTTTTAATCAATGACATCTTTATCAATAGGAATATTACCGACAAAAGTAGGTTTTAGAGAACATTAGTAGCATGTATGCTTTTGAAATTTTAGATAGAAAAAGCCAAAATCTACTTAAGCTCAAATTTATGGTCTTTGTAATCAGTATATAATCATTTTTAAAGGATGGTAAAATAAGTTGAAGGGTTGGTTTTCCCTGTATTCGCATGTCAAGTGTTGACTAATAAAACAACAGCAAAATAATAATGACAAATCGTTATGTAATTAGTCAACTTACCTGCCATAGCAAGGGCAGCTCCAAAGAGCAAAACAATAAGTAAAGTGAGCTTCATCTATGTAAAAAAATATACAAATTCAAATTTATCAAATAGATTCAAAACTGTTCATGAGATAGATGTATGCAGTATAATGATAGTAGTCATATCCACACACACACATACATTTTATACAGTATTTAGCAAACACAAGCATATAGAACAACTAAAAAATCAATTTATAATGTGGCCTAATGGTTCTTGATTAGAATATGCCTCGATAATTTATTTGTGGAAATGAAATAAGTATTGGGGTAAAGGGATTAACAGTACTATCATATGCCTTTAATAGTTTTGTTATCTCATTTAATTATATATATTTTATTTTTTTAAATATAAGCTAGATTATAAAACAGGCTGTGATGGCCTATATATTTAGTTAGTATATAATTTAATTTGCAACCTACCTCGATTTCCAATCCAGATAAACTTGACAGTTTAGTACCAAAATGTTCAATGTCTACAATATTTCCAATTTCACAATTTATACAAAAATTTAATTCTATGACAACAATAAGTACTATTATGAACAATTGTTAGTTAACAGACGATAATGATTCTATAAGTATATGAATGCGGTAGTGATGAATACCGAACAATAGAATACTATCGAAAGTATATGATTAGTCATGTTGGTGTGGATGTGGGCTATTAATAGTCATAACAAATTCAATGTATAGTCAACATTCAATACTTTTCACTTTATGAACAATTGATAGCAGCTACTGAACTTCGATACTTACAATAAAGCAAACAATGAGAAAGGCTTATATGTAATATATTACTGCGTAGGATGTGAAGACGGAACTTATTTTGAGACTGCTTATTTTTCTAAAATTTAATGTTCAAAAGTTGGTAGAAAACTGGGGCATTTTTAAAATTATTAAGGCACATCTTGTAAGCAACTTTATCCAAACTATGAAGAGATAGGAAAAGGCATGCGATTACTATGCAAATTATACGATTACTGAACGATTATATACGATTTCTGGGCAAATGTCATATCACTGCATGATTTAAATAAACGTACACAAATATAAATAATATGGCTACATAATGATGTAGATCAGTAGAGACAGTTTAACTTAATTTCAATTAAATTCAATTAATTTCACTTCATTGGCTGATATTTTCATTTACCAATTTTTAATTAAAAAGAGATACATTATCAACAACAGATATATATAGCACCGATATACACTGAAGTTTTCATCATCTCTACAATTAGTTAGCGGGACTTCATGTGCGGTGCCTGACAAGCTAGGACATCAGAAAGGTCTCTGATAAATCCCTTGACTGGCAGGACGAAACACGTGTCAGAGCAGCCACTTGATCAAGTAGATATATTATTATGCATATGATATATATCTACAATACAAGGAGTCAAACATTATACATTCATAAGTGTTGTTAACGGTTTCATGCTTACGCAATCATCAGAAAATTATACTAAATAATGAAAAACATGCAGTGTTTCATTATTCCATATATAATTCACTTGATTATTGATTTCTTCTATATAGTTTAATTGATTGTATTTCTATTACAATAGAACAACATATATTATTTGATGTTGACTACAATTCATTTAACACAGTAGTAAACTATCTATACGTAGGCCTACCTACGCAAACGAACACGGAACTTATTCTGTACATATCACACATATAATTACCACAGACCACTACAAAACTGAAATTATTACTGAGTTTATAATTATTGAAATTAGTGTCTGTTTAATTTGTTTACTTTATTGTTGTGACTGCTTTTGGGGCGGCTAACTATCATCACAAATTAAGTTTCATGATCTATAAAAACAATATTAAAACAATTTTACATTTTTGTTGAAGGCACTATTTTATTACTATGATCTTTGTTCGTTTATCTTCCTCCTCAAAAATTCTAAGCTATAAATGCCCAATATAGTTTTCTTTTCATTCTGAGCGTTTCCGTATTAGATATGTTTGTGTGGCATAACAATAAATCCCACGGTTATCAATTGTTTTAACAGCTATTAATGAAAGTCCTTTGTTTATCTCTAGATCTGTGCGTAGGTGATATGATGCTTCTCGTCATACTTCAGAATAATTCCTCTCCTTTTCTTTCAATATGCGCGGCTAATATTGTAATCCAATTGAGGAAGCAAATCAATGAGACAGTACGAATTGAGGAAAACTCAAATAATCATACAACACGCTTTCAACACGCTTTCGGGGACATTTTTACTTCCTTGTATCTAAATATACTAGAGAATACACGCAAACCGTCCAATATTCAAATGCAATTAATATTTAACAGTATTCCACGAAATGATTCAAAATGAAGTTGACCTTTCGAGTGTATTCAAATGCTAACTATTTTGTTTTGAGGGGATTTTGAGTAAATTCAAATTTGAGCTCTGTTTGTAAATATCAATATTTTGGGAGAATTGATTAACCATATGATTGTTTCAATGAAATTTTTAGGCTTAATAAGTTAAGTTTATTAATTATTCTCTAAATATATGAAATTAGTAATCGACCAACATGTCAAAACAAAAATTGACCGAAATAGAGTATTTTGAAATATCGAGTATAGTCGAAATCGGATCAATTAAACTGCATTGACCGCTCCGTGTTTTCAAGTCTGGCGTGATTACAGATGCGTTTTCATGCCTCAAAAAACATTTGAATTCATGTTTTTGATCATATGTTCCATTGTTGATCTGTTATTCATTGAATGTAATGGAATAACTATTTGTGAGCTAGCACTTCGATACTCTTTAATCTGTCCGTGTCCGCGTCAAATTATGATTGTTTATTTTATCTTAGATTCCCTGGAAAGTTTCATCGCAATCAAATAAATATATTCAAGTATATTGTTGAATGAGAATAATGACCCTTGAAAAGTTTGTTTGAATATATTAAACTTTCATACACGGCATTGTCAAAAATTTGATCACGATGTCATCAGGCATTTTAATTGCTTATCAAATTACAACCAAGGCTTGAAATATTCTCGTTTTTAGGCTTAATTTATCGTGTCTCTTTTGCTGCCGATTCCTCTTCACCACGTCCAAATCCTTAAATGTTTATGTCACATGATTGATCACGATGTTATCAGTACTAGTCAGGCCATAGCTAATTGATCTAAAGATCAGAGAAAACATTCACGTTACAATGTACAAGATTACAGCCAAAAGTACCCTTGCTTCCCTTAACTAAACTACACCCAATTCCTCACATTTTCATATCAAATGATTAATGAGGATGTGATCAGCTCCAATCAGGCATTTATTTAACTGATCAAATTAAATCCGAAGAGAATAATAATATTCCACGATGAAAGTGATATTTCCCTGGCACCCTCAAACTCAAATCACGTCCTTATCCCTATCATAATAATATCAAAAGATTGATTACGATGTGGTCAGTCCTGACCAAGCATTGATTACACTGGTTGGCAGAAGATCAAGCAGGTTTAAGCCCTGGCCAAATGACTTTTTTTATTTCGCCAACATTCATCGGATTTTGTTGAATTCAACAATGTTGGCGAAATAAAAAGTCATTTGGCCGGGGCTTTACACGTTTTTCGTATTACATTTTGTGAAGTGTTTCCCTAGCCCCTAGCCCCAAATTTTTCAAAATTCAATCAACTTTAAAAATGTTCACAACATAAGTTTGATCTGGGCTTGCTTGATCATCCACATAGAACACTAACTTATTTTACTGATAAGCCAAATATTCCATAGATATGTTCAAAAATGCTTCAATGAAAAAGTAGAAAAATCGTATTAGTTATTACTTTTGGCGTGATAACTGTCGGATAGATCAAAATATTCTGTCTGTAAATGATATTATTTTATTTTTACATATTGCTACTCCCTAAACATATCTATGCACTAGGTTGCCACAGTAATGTTGTTTCTCTCTATAATGAACAATAATAATAGTCAATCACAATTAACGAGTATTTAACAGAAGCTTCTATGATATACTTTTGACTGTGATTGCTTTGATATTGTTGTATAGATATAAATATTTGTAAATTTTTAGTTATCTTGAAAATGATCTCTGTATTGAAGTGATCGAAAAGTTGATCTTAATAAAATAATAAATTACGCTGCTACAAATTTCATATTCTTTAAATTAGCGAATACTTGTAGAAACATAATATGCATGATATGTATGGAAGACGCATCGAATTGTGAATTCACAATGAAAATCGATATGCATATATGTAAATCACATATATTGCCTCGCGATTAGTGACATATATTGCCTCGCGATTAATGACAACAGATTTTGGTAACTGGAACGATATTCTGCCTGAATTGAACGTATTAGATTCGTGTTTTCACTCCATAATCAAATGCAAATGTATATACAATATCCATATTAATAATTTCTTAATTATAAAATTTAAGTCACATGACAGCAATAAAAGGGACAAAATTGACAATATTTCGTTATATTTTCGACTGCATCCTGCTAGGAAGAGCAATATTAGTCACACGAGAGTCATAATGATCAATATATATTTAGAGAAACTACATTTAGACAAAAGAACTAATACAAACAACTGCACATAATCAATTGCTAACGATGAAATTATGTATTTATTTGCGACCAACAGGCCAGTTGAATCTAACTGTAAATCGGCGGCGGCGGTGGCGGCTGCTACGACGACGACGGCGACGACGCCAAAATAATGGCTTTGGATCTTCTCTCTCTTCATCTAATAACAAGAAGCAATAAATGGGAATCAATGTCAATGTAATCACAATACTTTTACGTAACAATGATGGACATCAGTAGAAATAATATGATCATGGGAATATTCCCTTAAAATATCAATATATAATCCGGTAACTCAAAGTCTAATGTTTTGATTGTAAGTAAACGAATAGGCTTCAAACGATTAAATTTCAGGCATGTGGCGTATTTCTAGCAATTTGGTTGCTTGTTGTTTTTCAGTGAATCTTACTTTTTCAAATTGCTCTATCAATGTACTTTCAACATACATTACATTAAAAACTAATGATTGATTGTCGCTTCTTCCTTAATAAATAAAAGCTTTAACGTTTTAGTAAGACCACAGTCAGGGAAAGGATAACAATAGTGATCAGCAGAAAGTTAACTTTCAAAAAAACAGAGATGTACATAAGATTCAAAGCAAGTATACATTATTGCAAATGTCATGATGTCCATGATGTATGATCGAATTTTTTTAACTTTTAGGGTCTTTATTATTCTAAACAAACCTTTGGAAAAATCACTTATGAAACATTTAAAATCAGTATCTACATTATTGACTATAAAATATGAAAGTAAACCTATATACTATGCAGCTAACTATACAAAATACTACATCCTATATCTATATCGTTATGTAATTAACATTTACGAAATAGTCAAGTACCTTGCACAGCTATTTCTTCATCTTCATTGTCTTCATGTTCATCTGAGGAAATACATAAGAAAAATGCACAATAGTTCGAATTTTGAAATCTATAAATGTACTATAGGTCTATTCAAGCATTTGTAGTTATTTGTGATATTCACGCACACAGCTCTTATTTGCATCAAAGTAAACGCGATATATTCAAACAAACTGTAGTACTTGTATTTATGCTGTATACAAGTAGATATGCCTATTGCACTATGTGTGTTTGAATTCCGCTGTAAAATGTTCTGTTGCCAGCTGTGATGCCGATAATCTTTATGATGTGCCATCCCCTTGTTGAGAGGAGCTCAAAATAGATAAGTACCAAAATGGGACTTCTAATTGTTAATTGCGGCATTGGTGTAGTGGCTAGGGCGTTGGACCATGCCCCGCATGGTCTCGGGTTCAATCCCTGACCATAGCACTATAGGTTGGCGTCAGGAAGGGCATCCGGCGATAAAATGCACACAAGCTTCAAAAAATACTAACAAATTAACCAACCACCCCAGTGAAAAAAAGTTGCAAGCTTACCCGGTTTGTGGAAAAATAAAAAACCAAAAAAAAAAAAAAAAAAATGCAAACAGTCAGGAACTATATATTCGCTTGGGTATTTTGGGTTGCTGGCAAAATTCTACTAAGGATACCCGTATACAAAGAGGAAGTATCGAAGATGATACTCATTTAGACTTTATGACTACTGTATGACCATTATATCATCAGTTTTACCTGTTCTGCTCTCTTCGTTTCATATTTTACGAAGGTAAATAAAATGCTGTTAGATGCAAAAATGTATATTAGACTTGTCAAAGAAGAATGAAAGTTGGAATGTTGACTTTGAAACAATCTCAGATCTATTAACATGGAATTTGAAAGTCTGATATTATATTTTTACCCATTTGGAAAAATGAAATCGAGAATTCAATTCAACTTTCAAACTTTCATTTTTTGGACTAGCCTATACTGTTTATTAGAATGAGCAAATTAAAATTTACCGTGATCTCGTTCATCTTCATCACGGAAAGAACCTAAATCCAAATTTAAGAACAGGAATCAAAATTACTTATAGATTAAATTCCTCAATTGGTTCTATAATTGGAAATTAGTAGATATAAACATGTTGCTTATAAGTAGTTAATAGTGTATGAAGTTGAACACCGATTCTGAATCTTTCTCTTCCAGGAATCATATACGCTAAAGAAATCCACGATGTATATAGCAATATAACTTCGTCTATCTAGTGCAATGTCGAAGTAATATAATTGATTCTTCTAAAAATGAAAAGTAATGAAAACTAATTGTCTTTATCCCTTATGTCCAACACCCAGCCAAACAAAGATTCGGAAAAATCGTGAAATGCATTTAATCAGTTTATCGAATGTTATTTTCACAAACAGTAGAACAGCAACATTACTTTTGAATAATCTTTTAGTTTAAATAAATAAACATACCAATGGCAAGAGCAATTCCAAAGAGCAATACAAATAGTAATGTTAATTTCATCTAAAAACAATAATTGAATATAGAATAAATATCTTAAAAATCACATGCCCAAGCACTTAGTAGTATGCAAAATGAAAGAGCTGTCTTCATTGAAACGAAACGTGAATTTTCAATCTATCAAATATCGTTGAAATTAATGTAGCAGTAATACAGAGCAACAGTAGCTGTAATCTATCATCAGAAAGTCAAACATAAATACCAACTGTTGTTTTCACATAAATACCACACATTTCACATACCTTTTTTGATATTTATTTGAATCTTCTTCGGATATCAACTCTCCGATGCTGATCACACATCCTTAATAACATATTTTATTTTCAAAATTTTATTCTATAAAACAATACATTTTTGTTATTGTATTATTGTTATTGTTGCACACTCTTGTTTCTTTTAATTCCCTTTGTAATAAATTTGATATTTTTGATAAATAACAATCAAACGTTTTATGCAAGACAATAGATTTGAGTTGATTCAAAATCCTTTTATCTGATTACAATTGAGAGGTTGTTTTTCATTTTGTTAACGAGAGGAAGAAGTTAGATTGTTAACAAGGGTGTGAACGTTCATCACACATGCTAAGTTACACACTGCTTAAGTAATGTAAATAAAGAATAATTCGATAAATTATTATTATATTGCAATATAATAATAATATAATATATGGCGAAAGAGTCAAAGAATACACATTCTTTACTGTTACTCAAGTTTCACGCTTTTCACAGCGATCTTCAGACAGATTTTTTACTCAATCTGTCTGAAGAGTAAAAAATCTGTCTGAAGATCGCTGTGAAAAGCGTGAAACTTGAGTAACAGTAAAGAATGTGTATTCTTTGACTCTTTCGCCATGCATATATTATTATTATTTAAAGCTCTGTCAAATGAAGACATAGAGCCCTATATTATCTGCTATTAGATAAACATAAATTTTGTTATTATATTGCAATATATACACATCGATCACATGAGTATGCAACGTGTACATATTTAAACAATTATGTTATGTTAAAAATAAAACTACATGCAGTTGGATTTTTATCCATCGTCTAAATATATGATTCACAAATTCATAGTGTTTATATAAATTCACAGGAAAACCTGGAATTATTGATGTAATTATGGCATAACAGTGACCATGCTAAAACTACACATACTGTACTCCCCGAACAGCATAAATAAAACCAGTGAAACAAAGGACGCATTTTATATAATTTTGAATTGGAAATCTTTGCTTTAAATAAAATCGAGTTGCTAATATCTTATAGTTGTGATTACTGTAAGGAGGAGGCATAGAAGAATTCTCAAATGAATAGAATGTGTAACTGAATATTATAGCTTAAGATTTTCTGAATAAAATTATTATTAAATTGCCTTTACAAGCATCGCCTCTACCGCCTCGGATGAAATCATATGCTATTTGATCGTATTTTAATCCCGAATCACGCTGAACTAGATACCACTTATGTTGATTTTAAATAATGCGTTCTTCTTTGTGGCATTGTCTACATGCTAGCCTAGCTTTTCCCTAGTGACCTTGATGTAATATAAACGTACATGTGTATTGGAGCCTCCGATTTATTACAATTTATGAACTATGCATTTGATTTAAAGAACATCAGTTTATCATACCAAAAGAAGAGTCGTATTTATATTCAATAACTGTAATAATAACTCATAAGTTCTTTTTACAAATATTTGAATATATACGTATTCCAATTGTCTACATTTATAATTTTATATGAAACAGTCTGATCTCCAAACACTACTAACAAAGAACACGCTAGTTACATTCAGTCTCATTAGATATTAAATAAGCTGTGCGCATGCGCTGAACCCACGTACCGACGCAAGCAAGATTATAATGCTGCATCGCTTGCATGTAATTTACTCTTGATTGCATAATGCATGAATATTTATTGCATGAATGTTGAATGAGCAACCTTCAACAGGTATACTATATTTCCTCTACTAATTATTCAAGTCAGACTTTTTACTTCAAGACAGACTAAGAAATTTTCTCAAACCTTTCGATATTTTAATAATTTTTTCCAAGTGAAATTATATTGAACATATTGAAATAGATATAGGCTGAGGCACCCATTTAAATAGCACTTTTCCAGCGCATCATAAGCCAACCATCCTACGTCCTTAATTTTGAACAGGACCGCCGTTTGCGCATCAGCGAAGTTGGCTTCGCGGGTAAATCGCATGCTTCGCAAAACCACAAGTCACCTCTGGCATATATATCCATAATATCCACAAATTAAAAATTTCTATTTAATCCTGACTAGAAAGTCAAATTTGAGTCATACCAATCAAAATAAAACAACGGTACTACATTTAGACGATAGAGCTAATACGAACAACAGCACATGATCAATTGCTGACGATGAAAAATTTATTTTAAGAACAAAATTGCTAATACAAGATAATTAGAATTGATAGACGCCACAGCCGCTACATATGGATTAAAGTCTGCTGATTCATTTACCATGCACGGCGGCGACTGCCGAAACGACGACGACCAACGAACAATGGCTTTGGATCTTCTCTATTTTCATCTAATAACAAGAAACAATGAATGGGAATAAATACCAATGTAATCACAGTACTTTCACATAACAAGGTCCGACATCAGCAAAAAAGATATGGTGATTGGAATATTTTCTAAAATATCAATATACTATCCTGTAACTCAAAGTCTAATGTCCATCGTTAGTCTAATGTCACTTTCTTTTCAGATAATCTCGTATGATAATTAGTATCATCGTGACATCTCACATAATTGCACATGATGATTTATGTTAATATGAGCAGTTTCAACCTGACTGGAATAGCCGAATAAATAATTCAAATATTCCCAGCATTTGATACCTAACAGCTTTGCGTTGGAGATACTACTCGTATTCAATCAGCATTCAATTGACTGAAATTTATGGATACATCATGATCAATGATTGTAAGTAAACGAATAGGCTTCAAACGATAGACGCCACAGCCGCTACATATGGATTAAAGTCTGCTGATTCATTTACCATGTGTACGGCGGCGACGGCCGAAAAGACGATGACCAATGAATAATGGCTTTGAATCTTCTCTATTTTCATCTAATAACAAGAAACAATGAATGGGAATAAATACCAATGTAATCACAGTACTTTCACATAACAAGGTCCGACATCACCAAAAAGATATGGTGATTGGAATATTTTCTAAAATATCAATATATTATCCTGTAACTCAAAGTCTAATGTCCATCGTTAGTCTAATGTCACTTTATTTTCAGATAATCTCGTATAATAATTAGTATCATTGTGACATCTCACATAATTGCACATGATGATTTATGTTAATATGAGCAGATCCAACCTGACTGGAATAGCCGAATAAATAACTCAAATATTCCCAGCATTTGATACCTAACAGCTTTGCGTTGGAGATACTACTCGTATTCAATCAGCATTCAATTGACTGAAATTTATGGATACATCATGATCAATGATTGTAAGTAAACGAATAGGCTTCAAACGATTTCAGACATGTGGAGTATTTCTAGCAATTCTGTTGCTTGTTTTTTTTTCAGTGAATCTTATTTTTTCAAATTAATCTACCAATGTACTTTCAACATACATTACATTCAAAAACTAATGATTGATTGTTGCTTCTTCCTTAATAAATAAAAGCTTTAACGTTTTAGTAAGACCACCGTCAGGGAAAGGATTACTATAGTGATCAGCAGAAAGTTAACTTTCAAAAAAACAGGGATGTACATAAGATTTAAAGGAAGCATAAATTGTTACCAATGTCATAATGTATGATCTAACTTAACATTTACGAAATAGTTAAGTACCTTGCGCAGTTACTTCCTCATCTTCATTGTCATCAATTTCATCTGAGGAAATTCATAAGAAAAATACAAAGGTACTATATCCGGTCAAGCCTTTGTGATTATTTGTGACATTCACGCACACAGCTCTTATTTGTATCAAAGTAAACTCGGTATATTTAAACAAACTGGAGTACTTCTAATTAGGCAGTGTAGAAGTGGATATGCCTATAATAGTATTACGTGTGTTTTGGTTTCTGCTGTAGAATTTGCTGTTTCCAGCCGTGATGCCAGAAATCTTCATGATGGTCCAATCCCCGTGTTGAGATGAGCGAACGTGGATAATTACTCAAATGGGACTGCAAAGGCAAACAGTCAGGAACTCAGTATTGTATATTCGTTTGGGTGTTTGGGGTTTCTATCAAGATGCTTGAAAGATTATTTGTTTCATTATTGACAAAGATTATTAAAATATTGCTTAAAATGGCAAACCTGTATATTAGACTTGTCAAAGAAAAGTGGAATGTTGAAATGCATGCTCCATTTTAGTTGAGTTAAAATAATAATTTGGGAAATTGACGCTCAATGCCCCTCTAGACTAATACACAAAGGCAATTGGAAGGCAGTCCAAAATTTCAAGAAATAAATATTTAATACTCTTATATATGGCTTATAATAACTTTTGACATCTTTAAAGGTAACAATCTCAGAAATATTACCGTGATAATTGAAAGTGTCTAATATGATATTTTGAGCCATTAGAAAAAATAATTAAATTCGAAATGCAATTCAACTTTCAAACTTTCATTTTTTAGGACCAGTCTATACTGTTATTGGAAAATAATGCGCGAATTGAATCTTACCGTAATCTCATTCATCTTCATCACGGAAGGAACCTAATCCCAAATAAAGAAATTCAATATTACTTATAGATTAGACGACTCAATTGTTAATTATGAAAGGTGGGAATGTCCCATTTGTTTAGCAAGACAAATTATAACCACCGGGATGCTGTTCCCAACAAAGAAGTATGTGTTTTCGTATTATTAAACGCATAGAATCAGTTTTTCGATT
This sequence comes from Haliclystus octoradiatus, assembly GCA_916610825.1. Taxonomy (NCBI): domain Eukaryota; kingdom Metazoa; phylum Cnidaria; class Staurozoa; order Stauromedusae; family Haliclystidae; genus Haliclystus; species Haliclystus octoradiatus. The sequence continues at coordinate 34,021,752 of OU744448.1, read as the reverse complement.
ATTATTTTCAAACAGTAGAACAGCAATATTACTTTTGAATGATTTTTCCGTTTGAATAAATATACATACCAAGGGCAAGAGCGACTCCAAAGAGAAACAGAAAAAGTAAGGTTAACTTCATCTGAAAAATATAATTGAATATAGAATAAATATTTCAAAAACCACATAAAATGTAACAGTGGTGAAAACACACATGTTGTAAAGAACATAGCGTCATTAAATCACACACAGTTCACAATAAAAAAGTATATCTAACACAGGTTTCTTGAACAAATGATCATCACAATTCACTAAGTCAGAATTCCTTCCTGAATCTCCCTGAAAATGATGCTAATATAATTGCCTCACAAGTAGTAGAGTGCAATATTAAAGAATTTCTAATAAAATGTGAATTTTAAATCTATCGAAAATTGTTCAATTTAATTAGGTTCCAAATTAATTTGTCAACAACAGTGACTGTAACCTATCATCAGAAAGTCAAATAAAATACAGGCTGGTGTTTTCTCATAGATATCACAAATAAATTCATTTACCTTTGATTTTGATTTGAATCTTCGTCAGATACTAACTCGGCAATGCTTTTCACACATCTAAATAACACATTTATATGCAGCATTTTAATCTTAAGAATAACAACTTATTGTTTTTCCCTTTATAATATTTTCTAAAAATTTTGCCACAAAACAACAAAAAATGTTATGAAAGACAATAAATTTGAGCTGGCTCATGATCCTTTTATCTGGTTATGATAGAGACTTTGTTTTTCGTTTTTTAATTAGAGGAAGAATTTAGAAATACTTAATCTTTATACGTTCCGCATAAGGTGTTTATTATGAACAGGGGTGTCATGATAAAGTTGCTAAGCTACATGCGCTTTGATTATCATTATCTCGTATAAGATATGATTCAAGGTTTTTAAATTAATTCACAAGAAAGCCAGGAATTAGGGATGTTACTTTGTCATAACAGTGACCATGCTAGATGCTAGAACTCATCTAGCTATCTTAATACAGTGACCATTCTAGAACACCGCATTCTGTAATTCCTATAAAGAGCAAAAACCATATATAAAACCTGAATAAATCGTTGTCGTTTCCAAAATTTTAAATTGAAAATCTTGGCCTTAAATACCCTCGAGTTGCCTATCCTTTCGTGATGATTAGTGTTATTATAGCTTCTAAAGAGTTCCAAACAAGAATTTTACTGAAGGAACCTTTCAAAATTAGACGTTCCTTAATGTAGATTCAACATAGAAATGTCCCATCTATGATTGAAAATTCTACTTTTAATTATACTATGATTGAAAACTGTAAAATTAAATAAGATTTCGTGAAAACTTTGTTTAAAAAACGGAAAATAAATGTCTTCACCCCCGTATTTCTAGATTCATTCAAGTTCAAAGTGGTTTTTTCTCTATTGTAGTGAATTTCCAAGGAGTGGGAAAGGAGCTTTCAATTCACCAAGCGCGGTTACTTGATCCAAATGTCAAGCACAGCTGGAGGCAAGCCACAAGCACGCAATTCTTTCCATACAAACGCTTGCTATTATCCGATTTACTGTTACGACGTTCAAGACCTCATTTCAGTTGATTTTGGAAAGATTTTTATAAATTTAGCTTCCAAAAAATTTGATAATGTTAAATTATCTTCATGCAAGATTTATATGCTTTTTGGTAAGAAGAGTTTGACCGTAAATATAGATTCCAAAAATTTTTACCGTATCATGACAATATTTTGATAGTGTTGACTATATTCTTGCTCGATTTATATGCTTATTAAACAAGAAGAATTTGACCGCAACTATCTAAGCCTTCTATAGTCTGCTTTAAGCTGTGTTTACACATTCCATGTACTTGTAAATCTTGAAGAACAATAGCAGCGCATGATGAATTTTTTTCTGTTTTTACCAATCACATGATTTGTAAGGAATATTAAGGAAATTTGAAATACTCAGCCATAATTTGACGTGGATATTCCGATATTTCATTGAATTATTTTTTATTTATTTTTAAGTTATTGCCTTTTCCAAGCTTGGTCTTTGCCTCTTTAAAGGAAATCATATGTTATTTGATCATATTTTAAATTCTGATTCACCCTGAAGGAAATACCACATGTTTTTATTTGAAAATAGCAATGATTGACCCGCGTTGCTGGGATAATTTGGGCCGAGTAATAAATACCTTTGCTGTCATTGTGGATTTGGTAAAGATCTTCAGAAATGCAACGAAGTGCATGTTTGGACATATTGATATGATATATGATATATGATATGTTCATATATGAATAGAGAACTTTCATTGTATATATTTGATTTAAACAAATGTGTCAGATAAAATGAAAGTTTTTGATTAAAATATTCTCAAGAAATCATTTTACTGAAAAAATATTTGATTTCGCGCCAATCAATTAAAAGAGGCAGCAACACTAGCGATACCGGCGATAGCTAAGAATAAAGTCGAGTGAGTTCACTCGCACGTGCTATTTGACTGAGCTGTCATTAATTGATTGATGGGGAGATCCTACTCGAGCAATAGCGAGATGGGGAGATCCCTCATGTACAATTATAGTTAGACGTAATGGTAATTCAATGATGCGAGGTGAAAGCATCGACAAACAATTGCGGAGCAATCTGGAGCTGCAAAATGGAAAGATACTTTTTGTTTCGACACGAAGAGAAGAAAACCAAAATCAAACATGAAGGGATGGAAGAACCCAGTTTAGAACACAGCGCTTCGAATGGTACTACTTATGAAATTTTAATTCAGAAGTCGGAGAGATATGCGCGCACAACCATTGGAAAATCTTCATAATTATAAGTTAAGATAATGCGTTTTAGGATTATGGTACTTTGCATAACGGAATGGAATTGGTAACTTGCGTAACGGAATATAAGAATTAGTATTTTGCCGAACGGAATGTGAGAAGTTAGTATTTAGCGGAACAGAATATAAGTAATTAGTATTTTGCGTAACGGAATATGAGAAATTGGTATTTTGCGGATCGGAGTGAAAAAGATTAGTAATTTGCAGAATGAAATTTTGATTTAGGAACATTCAATTATAAACGATCAATTGTGGAGTGTTTAATAGTTAAAGTCTGTAATTCATCCGAATTCAATTCGAAATGTATTTTACACGAAGCGAAGAACTATCGAGAACCAGCCGTGATAGCCTAATCTGTCACGTCTTCGTCAAATTGAAAATCTTCACATCAATAATAGTCTCTGCCCCAAACCAGCTAAACAGCTTGTAGCTCCCCACAAGTATATGTTTCGTGCATGCAAATTTGACAAAATCGCCAACATCATCGTCAAGTATTCACGACTTGATTTAGTCCGCACGCAGACCAAAATCTCTTTTTTTTATATCAATGTCAAAAGCATTTTTCTGATTTATATACATATACGATAGCGCTACATTTTTAAAACAATATAGATAGATATTTGAAGAACGTCTTGAATTAACTAAATTAGGTTATTCCATTCTGTGTAAATATTTCCCAAGGAGATTGTGGTAGTGGAATCAAGGATGGTTATTTTGTGTGTGGAGAGATAAAATTTAAAAATATCAAATTTAGTATCTAATCTTCAACATGTTGTTGTTGTTGTGTTGATAAGTAAACTTCCATTTACATATTATTTACACAATTACACAATTTACAAATTACATTATCAAATGCATACAAAAATCAGGCGATACAAAAAATTCAATTGGTTATTCACCATCTCGTAAAAAATATATAAGATAGCTGTACTAATACTATTTTTTTCACTACATATATCAGGAATACCAGTGTGTGTGTGTGAGTGTTCTTTGCAATTAGTACTTCAATTGAAAAAGTGAGGGAACGCCGTTCTCCAGGAGAAAGTAGTGGGAAACGGCGTTTCCCCGCCTTCTTCACAAAAACATCACCATGCTAGAAACACAGCATAAATTGGAACAATTGAATTGACTTTATAATGGATTATTAGTATAGTGAGATTGTTAGGAAGGCTGGCAGACTTCTTATGAGAAATCATTTTGTTCGGCAATTATTTTGTTCGGTATTTGAGGCTGATTTGCACCTCCACTGACGCCATCCGTGCACTGTGAAGACTATTAGACATGTGAAGTGCTTTTGGTATTTTTGATACATAAGAATATAAGAATAACAATAAATTTGAGCTGGTTCATGATCCTTTTATCTGATTAGAAATGAGACTTTGTTTTTTCATTTTGGTGACGAAAGGAAGAAGTTAGAAACGCTTAGTCCTTTATACGTTTTGCGTCAGGAGTTTATAGTGAACAAGGGTGTGAACGTCCATCACCCATGCCAAGTTACAAACTGCTTAAATAATGTAAATATAGAATAATTCCATAAATTATCATTATATTGCAATAAATACAAATCAATCACATGTATAAAAAACTTGTACTTATTTAAACAATCATTTTATGTTGAAAAGAAACTACGTGCGCTTGGATAATCATTCATCGTCTACTTTGTGATTCGCAGATTCACAAGTTTTATATAAATTTACACGAAAACCTGAAATGATTGCTGTTATTACGGCATAACAGTGACTATACTAAAACTCTGCATTCTTTACTCCCTGAAGAGCTTGAATAAAACCTGAAATAATGGATGCCTTTTACATAATTTTGAATTGAAAATGTTTGTCGTTTGCGGCCTTGGTGTGGTGGCTAGGGTTTTGGACCACTGCCAGCAGGGTCCCGGGTTCAATCCCTGTCCGGAGCACTATAGGTTGGCATCAGGAAGGGCATCCGGCTATTAAACACAAACAAGCTTCAAAATACTAATAAATTAACCAATCTCCCCGGTGTAAAAAAGCTGTAAGCTTACACGGTTCGTGGAAAAATGATAAATCCAAAAAAAAAAAATTACTGATTAGTGTAAAGAGTTGACTTGCCGAAGTCTCACTTTTACTTTGACGATTTTGATATGTTGGTAAGTGAGACTTGTGTCCTTTGGCAATTCTATTGTTTTAGAAAACAAAGAAACTGCCAACAAAATCTCGTCAAAGACGTTGTTTTATCTGAGTATTCCAGGGTGTCAACAGTCAACAGCGAACAAATCGTAAAATATATAAGAGCCTGAGATTTTAAAATCTGCTAAAATGTTTGACAGAAATGGTGGCTTGAGTCACTTGTTGCATATATATTTCAAGGTATTGGAGCTAATTAAACTGGAAAACTGATTTTATTATTCTAACTTACTGATTCGGGTGAGTCATTCATTTAGCGAACGCTCCTGTTTACTGCAAACTTTTTAACGCTCGCCGGAGATCGAGATACAGGCTGAAATATGATTCATTGTGGAAATGATAAACATTTCACTTGAAGGTTGCTATGTTCTTTTTCGATGGTAGCCCAAAGCATTCACAACGATACAATATTAAACAATCCTGGAGGGTAAAAACATTTACAGATAATTTCGCCATCTGTATTCTGAATGATGATGTTGAAATATGTTTGTAACTTTTGACAAGCATCAGTTAATCGATTGAATTTAATAGCCATAAGTTTCCATATAGATTTAATTCATTTATTTTGGCTTGCATGTTGCATCTTTCATTAAATTACGAAATGTTGGACCCCGTCTTTCCCCGTACATCAAATGCGTGGTGATTTGTCAGAACAATACTATCAAACAGAATGCCGTTGTGCAGAATCCTGCACAACGCTGTACGAAGGGAATAAGTCCCGCTTACCGCTCGTCAAAGTGCGGTATATCAAAGCGGGACTTATAGATCAGTCAATGTAAAGAGGAACCTTAGAATAATTCTCGAATTAATAGAATATTTCAGTTTAAGATTTTCAGAACAAACATTTATTATTGAAGGAATCAATTAAATGTATAAAATGCCTTTACGGAGCCTTACCTCTAGCGCCTTTGATGAAGTCATATCCTATTTGATCGTATTTTAATCTCGAATCACGCTGAATTATAGATACCACATATAGTTGATTTTATGTAATGCGTTCTTCTTTGTGGCATTGTCTACATGCTACCCGAGCGTATACAAGATTATATAATGTTGCATTGCTTGCAAGTAACTTACTCTTAATAGCATGAATATTTATGAAAAATCCAATCTTGAAGTAGCGAGCCTCGACAGGCTTACTCTAATTATTCAAGTCAGACTTTTAAGGTTTTTATTACTCTAGGCTATGAACTCCATTATGATATAAGCAAATCTGCTAATCAAAAAAATACCCAAACAAATAATAAATAGTGAATAGTTAAATGAAAGATACTATCAAACCATAAAATATAAAGTACATCAAGTGTGGGATCGAGCGAGAAAAATTTTTAGTCTTACAGATATATCAAAAGAGATATGTAATTTATGTTCCTCATTATGTTACACTCATTATGTATCTAGGTTAGCAAGCCATTATAAATAACTGACTGTTGTGATAACTTACACGGAAGGCTCTTAATATTGTAAATTATGATGTTGAAGTATTATATCATCGAAGAGATGTTGAGGCTGCGCATGAGTATCACAACTCTAAACTTATCTTATGTATGTATGCGTAAAGGGTACAATTACTTAACAAATAACAAAATATTTATACCGTCCCACTCCATTTGTGCATGCACAACAAATTGTCAACAATTTTAGCAAGATCTCCCTTTGGTGCCCTACCTGGAGCGTTTTAATAATAAGTAATTGTTCTAACAAATAAATCTTGATATTATTTTCTTCAAACTTTGATATCGAAATCGAGAGAAAATACGATTTTCCTGCTTAAATTTACTTATCAATAATGACATATCAATAAGTTGGCTTCACGGGTAAATCGCATGCACGGCACACAATTCAGTCCTTTGGGTTGCTGAAGCCCAAGTCACTTCAGGCATATTTAGTGGCATTTGTATATTTGTAAATAGATAGAGTATTTTTGTGTTCTGAAAATCTCTACTAGTGTGAGCAGTGCAAATTCCTTACATACTTTTTTTGACATCAGCATTGGAGTGAGCTAAAAGTTGAAATGGGATGGTAGAAATCAAATGCAAGTAAAGCCCCGGCCAGATGACTTTTTATTTCGCCAACATTCATGAATTCAACAAAATCCGATGAATGTTGGCGAAATAAAAAGTCATTTGGCCACCCTCACCTTTTCAGATTTTATTGGCTGATGTTGAATTTGGATTTTGAATAGATTCAAAAATTTGTCAAACATTCATCGGATTTTGTTGAGTTCTATTGTTCTCTACGGATGTTGGCGAAGTGGCCAAATGACTTTTTATTTCGCCAACATTGTTGAATTTTGTTGAAAATATGAACTTTCCTCTGATTGGTCAACAATGAAGTAGCTTGTCTCAGGGTTGGTGGGCTCGATTGACCAGCTTCCAGGCCTCAAAATACCAACCGCTGTTGGCGAAAATGAACTCAATAAAATCCGATGAATGTTGGCGAAAATAAAAAGTCATTTGGACACCCTCAAGATGTTGGCGAAAAAACGCAAAAATCCATCGGATATTATCCGATGACTGTTGGTGAAATAAAAAAGTCATTTAGCCAGGGCATAATGCTACAATATCCACAATTAAAAATTTCTATTTAATACTGACTAGATATTCAAATTAGAGTCATACGAATCAAAAGAAAACAACGGTACTACATTTATACGATAGAGCTAATACGAACAACAGCACATGATCAATTGCTGACGATGAAAAATTTATTTACGAACAAAACTGTTAATGCAAAATTATTAGAATTGATAGCCGCAACAGCTACAGATTGCTGCTGATTCATTTACCAGTTATGGCGGCGACGTTCAATACGACGGCGGCGAGGGGTGCTACGACGACGACCAGTCCATGGTTTTGGATCTTCTATCTCTAAATCTAATAACAAGAAACAATGAATGGGAATAAATACCAATGTAATCACAGTACTTTCACATAACAAGGTCCGACATCAGCAAAAAAGACATGGTGATTGGAATATTTTCTAAAATATCAATATACTATCCTGTAACTCAAAGTCTAATGTCCATCGTTAGTCTAATGTCACTTTATTTTCAGATAATCTCGTATGATAATTATCATCCTACGTCTCATATCATTGCACATGATGATGTATGTTAATATGAGCACATTCAACCTGACTGAAATAGCTGAATAAATAACCCAAATATTCCCAGTGGTTCATACCTAACAGCTTTGCGTTGGAGATACTATTCGTATCTAACCAGCATTCACATCCAACTGAATGAAATTTATGCATTCATCATGATCAATCATTGTAAGTAAACGAATAGGCTTCAAACGATTAAATTTCTGGCATGTGGCGTATTTCTAGCAATTCTGTTGCTTGTTTTTTTTTCAGTGAATCTTATTTTTTCAAATTAATCTACCAATGTACTTTCAACATACATTACATTCAAAAACTAATGATTGATTGTTGCTTCTTCCTTAATAAATAAAAGCTTTAACGTTATAGTAAGACCACAGTCAGGGAAAGGATTACTATAGTGATCAGCAGAAAGTTAACTTTCAAAAAAACAGGAGATTTAAATAAGATTCAAAGGAAGTATACATTATTGCAAATGTCATGATGTATGATCTAACTTAACATTTACGAAATAGTCAAGTACCTTGCACAGCTAATTCCTCATCTTCATTCTCCTCATTTTCATCTGAGGAAATGCATAAGAAAAATACACATTAGCTCGAAATTTACAAATATACTAGATCCAGTCAAGCCTTTGTGATTATTTGTGACATTCACGTACACTGCTCTTATTTGCATCAAAGTAAACTTGGTATATTTGAGAAAACTGGAGTACTTCTAATTAGGCGGTATGCAAATGGATATGCCGATAATTGTATTACTTGTATTTTGGTTTCTGCCGTAGATTTTGCTGTTTCCAGCAGTGATGCCGATAATCTTCATGATGTGCCATTCCCTTGTTGAGAGGAGCCCAAAATTTATAAGTACCCACAATGTGACTTTAAATGAAAACAGTCAGGAACTCACTATTATATATTCGTTTGGGAATTTCCGGTGTCTAGCAAGATACTTAAAGGATTCTTCGTTTCATTATCGAGAAAGACTGTTAAAATATTGTTTAATGGCAAACCTGTATATTAGACTTGTCAAAGAAAAATGGAATGTTGAAATGCATGCTCCATTTTATTTGAATTCAAAAAATAATTTAGTAAATTGACGCTCAATGCCCCTCTAGACTAATACACAAAGGCAATTGGAAGGCAGTCCAAAATTTCAAGAAATAAATATTTAATACTCTCATGGCTTATACTAATTTTGATATCTATCATGGTAATAATCTCAGAAATATGACCTTGACAATTGAGAGTCTAATATGATATTTTGAGTCATTAGAAAATAAATTCAAAAATGCATTTCAACTTCCAAACTTTCATTCTTTAGGACCAGTCTATACTGTTATTGGAAAATAATGCGCGAATTGAATCTTACCGTAATCTCGTTCATCTTCATCACGGAAGGAACCTAATCCCAAATTAAAGAAATTCAATATTACTTATAGATTAGACGACTCAATTGTTAATTATGAAAGTTGGGAATGTCCCATTGTTTAGCAAGGCAAATTATATCCACCGGGATGCTGTTCCCAACAAAGAAGTACGTTTTTTCGTATTATTAAACGCATAGAATCAGTTTTTCGATTATTATTTTCAAACAGTAGAACAGAAATATTACTTTTGAATGATATTTCCGTTTGCATAAATATACATACCAAGGGCAAGAGCGACTCCAAAGAGAAACAGGAAAAGTAAGGTTAAATTCATCTGAAAGATATAATTGTAATAGAATAAATATTTCAAAAAAAAACACATAGAAAGTAATAGTGGTGAAAAACACATACACGTAACGAACATAACGTCATTAAATCACACACAATTCACAATAAAAGATATATCCAATAGAGGTTTCTTGAACATATGATCATCACAATTCACAAAATATAAATTCCTTACTAAATCTCTTTACACACTAATTTTCCTTATAATTGCCCAAGCAGATAGCAGAGAGCAAAATTAAAGAATGATTTCTAATGAAACGTGAATTTTAAATCTATTGAAATTCGTTCAAATTAATCAAGTTAAATATTAATTTGTCAACAACAGTAACTGTAACCAATCATCAGAAGGTCCAATAAAAATACAGGCTGGCGTTTTCACATAGATATCACAAATATATTCACATGCCTCCATTTTGATTTGAATCTTCGTCCGATACAAACTCTACAATGCTTTTCACACACCTTAATAACAAGTTTATATGCAACATTTCAATCTATGGAGCGACAAAAATTTATTGTTTTTCCCTTTATAATATTTTCCAAAACTTTTACCACACATCAACCAAAAATGTTATGAAAGACAATAAATTTGAGTTGGTTCATGATCCTTTTATCTGATTGTAACAGAGGGGTTGTTTTTCTTTTTTTAGCTAGAGGAAAAAGATGGTAACGCACAATCTTTATACATTCCGAATAAGGAGTTTATTGTGAACAGGGGTGTCATGATAAGGCGACAAAGTTACGCATTCCTGTTTCTTGTAATTCTCTTTGTCAGATATTTTGGTATTTTTGATACATAAGAATATAAGAATAACAATAAATTTGAGTTGGTTCATGATCTTTTTATCTGATTATAATTGAGACTTTGTTTTTCATTTTGTTGACGAGAGGAAGAAGTTAGAAACCGTGACGCTTAGTCTTTTATGCGTTCTGCGTTAAAAGTTTATTGTGAACAAGGGTGTGAACGTCCATCACCCATGCCAAGTTACACACTGCTCAAATAATGTAAAAGAGAATAATTCCATAAATTATTATTATATTTCAATAAATACATATAATAAATATATGGATTGGATTAAATTTTTTGGCCGATTTATCCCCAATTTTGCAGACAAAATAAAGCCTCTGAATTCACTTCGAAAGAAAGACACACCTTTTGAATGGAACAATAACTGTGCTCGATCTTTGAAAATCTTAAATCCGAACTTTCAAGTCAACCCATTGTTCAACCTTATTCTTTGCTAAAAGAAGCAACTTTAACCACTGACGCATCCGATAACTGCCTTGCACGTGTTCTCACTCAAAACGGTCAGCCTATCATTTTTATCTCGAAATCGCTAACTCCTGCTGTGCATAAGTATTCAGCAACCAAACGAGAAGCCCTTGGCATTATCTGGTGTGTTGAAAGGTTACGCCAATTACTTTTAGGTCGTCATTTTACTCTCATTACAGATCATAAGGCCTTAATTCAACTGTTTGGTGCTGACCAGCCCGTTCCAAAAACTGCTTCTGCTCGTGTCAGTCGTTGGGCCATAAAATTAATGGCATATGATTTTGTTATTCAGCACAGGCCTGGAACTGAAATTTGTCATGCTGACGCTCTATCTCGCCTCTTATTGTCTTCCAATATTTCACGTGAAGACGTCGTCGCGTCTGTTGAAGTAGCACGTAGCTGTGACGAGGCTTTTATTCAACCTGTTATCGCTTTTTCTGATTTACAAACTGCTACAAATCTTGATGTTGTTGCAAAATCCATCAAAGAGCGAATTATTACTGGGAATTGGACTGCCCCCAGTGAAGCTGAGCGTCCATTTGCTCGATTGAGTCAAAATCTAAATATACATAATGACGCTATTATTTTCGGTTCCATTGCCTTTATTCCTAAATCGCTGCGTAAATCTATTCTCGAATAGGCACATTCCACCCATCAGGGTATAAATTCAACTCAGCGCTTTCTTGCCAAGAGTGCTCGGTGGCCAGGCATGGCTCACGACATTGACCGTTATGTATCCTCGTGCGAAAAATGCTGTAATCTGCGTCCTAAGACTGCTAGATCAGTGCATGAATGGCCAAAAGTTAGACCCTGGGAGAGATTACATATGGATTTCGGTCATGTTTCAGATATAGGAAATATATTATTAATTGCTGACGCTGGTAGCGGCTGGATTGAAGTGTTCAGATGCCCAGACCGGTGTCCTGCAAATATCATACGAATATTTTCGTCATTTTTTGCCCGTTTGGGCGTCCCAAAACATTTAGTGTCTGACAACGCGCAAGAATTTGTGAATGACGCTATTATTTCCTGGTTTGCCAAATCTGGCTGTTATAAATCTGAATCACCAGCTTACTTCCCCCGCGCTAACGGCCTAGCAGAGAAGACTGTTTTTAAACAGTGAAACGTGCCATGAAAGCTTGGCCTCGAAATATGAAAATTTAAATTTTTAAACAAAATTTTACTGTGGCGGCCTTGCGTTATACATCCGTAATGATATTAAATGCAGAAGAAGACACTCACTAGAAAGAGAAAACATTGAAGCTATTGTACTTGATATACACTTTGGATACAAAACATTCACGGTCATATCTACTTACAGGCCACCGGATACACCATTGCAGTTGTACTTTGATCAACTGAGATCAATTTCAGAGAGCATAATTCCTAGAAACTCTCACATTGTGATAATGGGAGACCTAAATTTTGATTTAAGCACGAAAATTACAAACCCAAGTGCACAAAATACTCTGAAACAGTATATAGCAGACTTTGCATTCAGCAATTTGATAAATGAAGTAACACGACCAGCATCAGGTACTATTCTGGACACAATCATGACAAGCCACCATAATTATTTCTACTCGTCAAAAGTAATTTCTACAGGTGCGTCTGACCACAGTATGTGCATGGCTCAGATGAAGAATAAACTACAACGCCTACCAGCAAAGAAAATCACATTCAGAAAGACAAAGAAGACTGATTTTGAAGCACTGAATTATGAACTTGCCTCACTGCAATTGGAAAATGTTTACTCGGACTTGGATGGAAACCCACGAAATGCTGACGAAGTCTGTAAAATTTGGTTTGACAAAGTGAGTATGCTAATAAATGAATAAGCCCCTCTGAAAACACGATTAATTAAAGCTAGAAGACCAATATGGATAAACAGTGAGATTGAAGAAGCGATTCGCCATAGAGACAAACTTTCGAAATTACCTCGCACTCCTGCCATACTAGCCCAATTCAAAGCTCAGAGAAATCTAGTTACTAGCCTTAAAAGAAAATCCGCCCAACGCTTCCTTATTGCATCATCACATAGCGACCCTGCCAAGTTCCATCGCAGTCTACAAACCATCACTGGAATTGGAAAAGATAAATCTACTTCGATACCTGCAATTTTTCACAACAACAAGCTACATACTTCAGCTGAATCCAAAGCAAACCTACTATACGTGATCATTTTTCATCGTGTATACCTTTCCCTCTACCACTCACTGATTCGCAGCTACAACAGCATAGTAGTATAACTACAATTAAAAATCAACAATATGGAACATTTAGTTTTTCACCAACATCTGACTTTGAAATATATAAAATAATATCCAATATGAAAAACAACAAAGCAACAGGAGCAGACTCAATATCAGTGGTATTTTTAAAGTCAATTTCATCAGGGCTTACCCCAGCAATAGCAACTTTGTTTAATCATCTAATTTCAATTGGCGAATCTCCTTCTGCTTGGAAACATGGTATCACTACACCTGTATTCAAGAAGGTGATCGTACAAAGCATGAGAATTATAGACCTATTGCAATTTTAATTCATATATCAAAAATTCTGGAGAAAATACTAACGAAGCAGCTGCAATCTCACTTTCTTTTGAAATTTTCAAAAGACATGTATGGTTTTATTCCGAGACACAACACAGAACTGGCACTCTTAAAGCTAACGCAAGATTGCACAAACGCCTTGAACAGTAGACAGAGTACAACAATAGCAACATTGGACCTATCTAAAGCCTTTGATATGATACATCATGGTATGCTTCTAGAAAAATTGAAGAGTTATGGCCTGGATTTAAACAGCTGTGCTCTAATAGAAAGCTATCTAACTGGCCGCACTCAATCCGTCCGTGTGGACAACACACTGTCGACACCATATGAAACACCACGTGGAGTACCACAAGGTTCAATTTTAGGACCTCTGCTATGTAATGTATATGTTAATGACCTCTCTATGCTGAAACTTTCATCATCCTTAATTCGCTATGCCGACGATACAACACTCTATGTCCACCATAAGTGCACTACGCAAGCAATATCGATCATCAATACTGATATACGTAAGGTACACGATTGGTTCTTAGACAATTATATGATATTAAACACTGGAAAAACCCAAACTATCAACATCGTAAATTCAAAAGTGTTGCTACCTATACCAAAAATCAAAGTTGGATTATCAGAGATACCTTTCTCAAATACAATCAAACTGCTTGGCGTGATTATTGACGAAAAGCTAAACATGAAAATTCAATTAAAAAACTGTTTAAAGAAAGGCAACTTTGCACTCCATCAACTGCGACAACTACGCCATTCTCTAACCAGCAGTATATCAGTAAACTTCTATAAAACATACATCCGTCCACACATAGAGTATGGAAGTCCACTTCTGACATGCCTGCCTGTTTCTGAACTTTCAAAGTTGGACAGCTTTCAAAGAAAGGCACTACGTCATTTCAGAGTAAATGATTCATACTTCAAGAACATCTCTGATCTAGCAATTAGAAGATCTGTAAAATTAGTGACTATCTTGCACGGCACCCTCACAACATCACGACCTTTATTAATTAGACAACTTTTTAAAACATCATCATCAAAATACTGTCTAAGAGGGGAACACCGATTGAAGACACCAACCGTAAATTGCAAGAAGATGAGTTTCAGTTTTGTAGTTATGTCAATAAGACTATGGACTATGCTTACTGAAGAAATTAAATCATTATCTATACAGAAATTTAATTCTGCTGCTGAAGAACATTTTATTTCCTTAAAATTGTTTGGATACTTCAACACTGATCCATATTAGTTATTGAATTAATTGGCAGAATAATCTATGAATTACACTAATAGATTTAAAAAGAGTAAAAACATTTCATTTTCAAATTTAACCCAATGATTATGGCCTACCACATAATTTTGTAACAAGCTTATGTAGATTAATTAATCAAGTATATACTTCACTTACTGCTACTATTATTATTTTTAAAATTTATCTTGAATGTATTAATATTATCTCCTTCGTAATAATGTAAACGAGCAGGCATTGCTCATTTTATCAACGAAGTAAAATAATATCAAACACACACACTGGTTCACCGAACAACTTCTAACGCTAGCGGTATCTCACCTGCACAAATTTTAATGGGGAGAAATTTGAGAGTCCCCTTTATTCCTGATCATGTCCCTGGAGACATTGTAATGTATAAGCCTAAAAATTCCACTCCTTCTCAAAAAGCTGAATTTGTCATTTTCAAGGGCTCTAATACAGCATGGCTACAAGTGGGAAAGAGGACTGTCTTAGCATCAAACAATCAAATTGTCAATACCCCTCCCGCAACTAATTTAGAAGGGGAACAATCATCCTCCAATACTAATCTTACCCATACTACCTCATCATCGTTGCCTGTTGTACCAAATGATCTAAACATATCCCGACCAGATAAACCAGTAAGACGTTCAACGAGAATATCTCATCCCCCAATTGGATTTGGGTTAGATTAATATCATCATGTAAATATACCTATTTCATTCTAGATGAAGGGAAGCTGTGATATTACTTAAATGTTATTTATATATATATTTAGCCCTTTTGCTATAATCTCTCTATATGTTAACCTCGTTTTCATATAGCCTATATAAGCAAATGATTATAATTAAAATACAAGATTCTGCTAGAACTTGCGTTGTGCTTGTTGACTCATGAAACCGCTTTATCATTAGTTATCGTCATACGACAAATTCATAGACTTCGGATGATTATAAACTCGTTTTCGAAATTTTGGTGTTGATTTGGCCGCACCAGAAGCTAAACTGCCGATAGCACGCTTAATATTTATAGTTATAGCAAAACAGTTTTGATCAGTAATGATCAGGGCTTGATCAAAGTTTTGATACCAAATTTGTAGAGTTCAGATGATTATAACCTCGTTTTCGAAATTTTGGAGTTGATTTGGCCGCACCAGAAGCTAATTAGCCAATCGCACGCTTAATAATTATAATTATGGAAAAAAGAGTTTTGATCAGTAATGATCAGGGCGTGATCAAACTTTTGATACCAAATTCGGTTTATTAGTTTATGTCGTTCGGATTTGCGGTGTTGAGCCAGCCGTACATCTTAAATTCGCTTATAACTCGCTGATCAAAAAGTATAACATACTGATGAATTTTGATCAGGCCGTGGTCAAACTTTTGAGACCAAAATGAGTTACCATGAAGAAAGTGGTGCGGCCAGCTCGACAGAGGTTACCGTAGTTTGATCAGGCTGTGATCAAACTTTTAAGACCAAAATGAGCTACATCGAAGAAAGTGGTGCGGCCAACTTGACAGAGGTGGGTGGGCAAGCTTAACAGAAGTCCTTAAAAGGCTAGTTGATGTGTCGTTGTTTTGTTTCTATACTAATTATAAACATAATTTATGTTAAAGCCGACATTATGGCCATTATGGAGCGACTATTGTGGTTTGACGTTTGACGCCAACACGCTCAAAATTTCTGTTACAATCGAACTTTGAAAAAATTAGAGCGGCTCGACAGTTTCCCAACCGTTTGATCTAGCCCTGAGCATTTCAAATTATGCCATTATTCCTTACACTTCGCACTTTCAATTCGTTGACGATTCTTTCTCTTCCTGTTATTGTTAATTCCCCCTTGATATTGATATACTCCCTTGGCACTCTTTGCAAAGATACTACAGCAGAGAGACACAACAAATTGGAATTTTGGAATTTATTCCTCTAAATCATTCACATAGGTTGATGCGTGACAAATGTAGCAGTGTTTTATTTTATAAATTAAAATTATTATTCAAATCGGCTGAGCAATTCAAAGTATTGTAATATTCTTTACAATTCACCTTCCCTTGATGAGTCTATTTGATCCTGTTGTTGTTATTAACAATGTAAATTGATATACGCCTTTGGCACTATTTTGCAAAGATACTACAGCAGAGAAACAAACCATTCGGAACTTCTTCCTCTATAAATCATTCACATAAGGAACCAAATTTATAGACTATTTCTGATTTAATCCTAACAATACTATCAGTTAATGTTTGAAATTATTACAGTCCACCATCTTAAACCAAATACTAAAGTCATTAAACTTACTGAGCATATGTATCAATATACAGCAACTGTAGCGTACAATGACAATAAAGAGAAAACAAAATATAAGATATAGTTATAAAATCTATCTCATTTATAATTTATTTAATAAATTTAATTAATTTAACGTGGTTTCAATAAATCTGACATAGAAATTGCAATTTGCTAGTAAAATATGAATTTCGAGAACGTTTTTAATATCACCCAGTGCTTGATTTAATGAAATAAATAATGACAATAATATCATTTATTATCCTTGATTTTTTATCGTTCTCCCTAAAACTACCATTTTATCTTAATGACAGTAATCTTGCCTTTCAGTTCATGAGCTATGGTCAATCAAATTAATGCCAAGCCATTTAATCAATTATGTTAATAAAATCTTCAAGAATTTTCAATTTTTGTTCTGAAATTTCCTAAGTATGAAGTTCCCTTAATTCCAAATATCTTCCTATACCTCTATCAGGTCTAAAAATAATAAAAGGAGTACATTGAAAGTCCATATTTTGCTAATAAGTCATTTCTTAGTGCGTGCTTAGTTACTTATATCAATACCTTCAAGCACAGTGTGCTTTTCAAATGAGAATTTAAAGTTCACAGGTAGTCTGAAATCAAATCTAGATTATTTCTAATCGATTTTAATCAGAAAAAGGCAATAACTAGAGTACGTCAACGGTTCTGAAACATGTTAAAAGTCTAAAAGTTCTCATTTCTGAATCATTGCATTTGCATGGTTCACGAATGATAATCTCAGGCCGTGAAGATGAATACGCATTATGCACGTTTACACCCCCGTCTACAGGAAAATCCTTCATGGGAAGTATTCTGCTTGGAAAGAAATAAACAACATTCTTATAACTTCTTCCTCTCATTATCTAGATCTTAGAACTAAATGGTTGAATGTATTGTAGAATTGAATTGTAATCAAAGGAAATAACAACAGATTATTGTTGATGTAGAATAACATCTTGCCTGCAAAAGTTGGTATGATTTGGTATGACAAGGCTTTGTACATTTGATGATGTGCAATAATTTGTAACATATTATGTAACAAATGTATAATGCTGTTGTTCTCTTCTGAAATCTTGGATTGATACGACTTCCATGTGAGTAAAGTATATGAATCCAAATACTTTCAATACTCAAATATTTTCATTTCAGAGTTCATTCTCACTTTATTATTTCTTATTGTTTATGCTTTTCTAAAGTGAAAAACTTCGTGATAATTATCTGGAATTATCCTAAATCATAACAAAAACGCAAAAAATGCTATTGATTTCCCAATGGTGAAGGTTTCAACAAAAATCCATTTAGGAAATGGGAGATATTCATTAGAATAATTTGATATTATTTCAAAATGTCAATTTGTCAAAATGAGACTTGGACAGTCGAATAGAGGGAGAATCTGCAGACAACTTGATGATCCATTTACATTTCATGGTTTCATCGGCACAGTATTTATTCTCGATGGCCTACAAAATTATATTGAGGCAAAACTTCTTTAAGATCAAGTTTTAGATTATATTTTACTTCATGACCTCTAAGGCGAGAAGTACCATGAATAAAAATACTTATACAACCAAATATTAAGCACCCCTTTTAAAGCATACCCGGGACTTACACATTTATAACCCTGGTTGACCAGTTAAACAGGCCCTTCGTTAATCTGTTCACAATAGCTTTGGTATATCAATTCATATCGCATCTTCATTAGTTCTTTCTTCTTTCACGCAAAAACAAATATTTGATAAAAGCTTACAAAATTGCCAGTGACAACTTTAATTGAATACAGGTATAAATATTCTCTATTGTGCCATACTCTTTGATAATTTCTTGACTTGAATCTTTTGAAATTGGGCGTTTAATGACCAGTTGTTTTGAAGCCTATTTATCTCATCCTATGATTTCAAAAACAGCCTCAGCCTTCAAGATTGTATATCCGATTTGTAAAACAGATTTGAAAAACAACGAGAAGCAAGCCAAAATTTAAAATTTATTTTGATGTGTGACTATAAAAAGTGATAAAAACGCTAGCTGATGCGTCGTTTTATTGTTAGAGTCGAACTTTCAAACATTTGAGCGCCTAGAAAGTTTTCCGACCTTTGACATGGGCATTAGCATTTCAAATTATGCTTTTATTCCTTACACATCGCACTTTCAAATCGTTTACAATTCTTTTTCTTCCTGTTATTTTTAACTACAATGTTAATTGATATATACTCCCTTGGCACTCTTTGCAAAGATAATACAACAGAGAGACAACCATTTTAAACTTCTTCCTCTCAATCAATAACATCAATTTTGATGCGTGACAAATGTTAGCAGTGTTTTATTTTATAAATTAAAATTATTATTCAAATCGGCTGAGCAAATCAAAGTATATAATCTTCACAATTCATCTTCCCTTGATGGGTCTATTTGATCCTGTTGTTGTTAATAACAATGTGAATTGATATACTCCTTTGGCACTCTTTGCAAAGATACTACAGCAGATAAACAAACCATTTGGAACTTCTTCCTCTATAAATTATTTAAACAAGGAATCGAATTGATAGACTTTTTCTGAATTAATCAAGAAAGAGGGGGGAGTGAAGGCATATAATTTTACATTGTTTATTAATTCTTTTTTCATGCTATTTTTTTTGAAAATTTATTAAAAAGTTAACAGTACCATCAGCTAATACTTGATTTTATTACCGTCCATACATCTTAAAAAAACACTAAAGTCATTAAATCAATTGAGTAAATGAATCACTAAACTAGTAGTGTACACTATAACAATATAGAAAAGTTGAATTATAATATATAGCTATAAAATTTATGTTAATTATAATTTAATTAATTAAATGTAGTTTTGGTGAAACTGGAGATAAAATTTGCTATTAATAGTGAAATATAGAGTTCGAGCTTGTTTTAAATATTACCCATAGCTTGATTTATCAATGCGAGAACAAAATATGCAATAAATAATATCATCTATTATCGTTGATTTTTTATTGTTTTTCCTAATATTACTATTTTTTATTAATGAAAGTAATCTTTTCTTTAAATTCATGAGCTACACTCAATCACATTAAGGTAAATCCATAATTCTACTACCAATTATGTAAATTAAATTTTCCAGAATTTTCAATCACCAATGAGAGATTCAATTCTGAAATTTTGTTCTAACTGAGAACTAAATGTTCAAAAATAGTCGTAAATCACATCTAAACTATTTCTAATGAATTTAATGGGAATAAGGCAATAACCAGAGCTTACTAGGAATGGAAATAGTTTGAAATCTGCTAAAAGTCTAAAAATTCTCCCTATGAATCATTGCATGGATCACGAATGAAATCCCAGGCCGTGAAAATGAATAAGCATTATGCACGTTTACACCCCCGTCTACAAGAAAATCCTTCATGGGAAGTATTCTGTTATTGAAAAAAAAAATTCTTAAGCTTCTTCTTCTCATTATCTTGATCTTAGAACTAAATGATTGAATGTTTTGTAGAATTGAATTATAATCAAAGGAAATAACTACAGGTTATTGTTATATAGAATAACATCTTGCCTATAAAATTTGGTATGATTTGGTATGACAAGGCATTGAACATTTGATATCTGACAAAGATTCAACTCAAAATCAAAGGTAAGTTTGTGGTAGCTCAAAAGTAATTGACTGTATCGTTATAGTGTGTTGTATATTATTTCAATGTAAAGAAACGAGCTGTTTATTTGGTCACTTTATGAAGATATGTTCTTCAAAAATTTATATATAACTTGAGCACTTCACTATATTGATTAATCATAAATATCGATTTAAAGTTCAAGTTTTATGAGGTGCTTAATCCGCATTAGATTATTTTTTCTATTGGTCATAAATTTGGAAAAATATTTTGAAGGCTAGAGATGGAATTATATAAATGCATATCCATTTGTGGTTTTGCAGTTTAATAATTATTTCATTTTCAATTATATTTTGTAGATGAAGTTAACACTACTATTCGTATTGCTCTTTGGAGTCGCCCTTGCAATCGGTATGTGAATTTAACAGAGCTAAATATTCTTTGAGAAAATATTATATTAAATATATATATGAAAAGAAAAGTCCACAAAAATTTTTCAAATTAATTAATAATTAATAACGTTTCGATCGCATCATGCAACCATTTTCAAGTTAAAGCTTAAAATTTATTATATGACTATTTAGATGGGCTAATTTAATACAATATAGAAAGGAAAAAAATAAAAATTTGAAAATTTTTCGTTGACTTTCTTATTAAATATATATAATAAACTAATATAAAAATATATGGTAAAAGAGTCAAAGAATACACATTCTTTACGGTTGCTCAAGTTTCACGCATTTCATTGCGATCTTCAGACAGATTTTACTCAATGAAAAATATACATGATATCTACGTTCTATGATAAACTCTCCGTAATGCTGCTTTCTATTGTTTGATACAATGCTACCGTTATTTCTATTGTTGATGCAAGTTGTAGAAAAATGTGATGGTTTCCTTTATTCTCAGTAAATTATTATTTGTTATGCTTTGACTTATTAAAATTGGACAAGTAAAATTTATTTTCGTAGTGACATTTCGAAATCAATTCAGCTCTTTCACGCGTATAAAATGATATTTTTATAAAATGCATCAATGGCATGTTTTGAGATGTTATTATATGATTTTGTATTTGCGATGGTTGACCATTCGGCGATTTTGTATGTGATGTTCTTGTCTTTTAAATCCCAAACGTGTTTGGATAGTTGCATGCTAGTGTCGTTATTATTTTCTGTGTTTGAATGTTGCCTTGTGTTGCGTGTAGCGTTGTTTGGACGTGCCTTCCGTCAACCCAATGTAGCTTTGTCTTTCTTGATCAAATGGCGTAGTGACTTTCGCATTACAAATAATGCTTTTCATTTGGCATTTGTTGTTGAACGGGCATTTGTTTTTGTATCTACGGTTGCATTGGTCCGTGTTAGTTGTGGTGTTGGTTGTCGAAATGATTATTCTGTTGTTATGGCTTTTTAGGATTGAATTCATGTTATTTGTGCAATTCTAGCTGACTTCATGGAGTTAAGTTTGAAGATCTTGTTTAAGTTGTTCAATTTCGGAAAATGTTTTTTCATTAAGTTAGGGAACGTCACGACCGATGCTAGTTTTCACGCTAAAAATATATATACAAATATAATCCAATCAGCGTTTCCTTTGTTACCTGAGTCTTTGGTATGCTCGAGAACAACAAAGTTTTAGGAAATCCTAATAGAGCTGCATGGACGTAGAGCTCAGCTGAGTGTAAAATATTTTCTTAAACTATTATATATCATCAATTCTCTCTCCCTCAATATAATTTTGATGTTACCCTTATCTTTGTGAGTGAATTAGGCTGTATGTAAGTGAAATTATTTGGAAATGTAATCCCATTTACTTGCCTGTTATATATATTATATGACGAAAAAAACGACAAGTTAAATCAAACATTAACCTTATCGCAAGTAAATTTTTCACAACTTGCGATTTAGCTTTCAAAACAAAATGTTTTGCTCTGGTGAATCTAATTTGGATTCGATTTGGCTGCCCGCTATAGATTTTCAACTTATGAAATTGTAAAAATCTCCCCACGTTTTTCATACAATGATGTCAAACAAAGTATGAAAAGTAGTTTATAATTTTTTAAGTAGAAATAATATAATTTAATTACAAAGAAATAAAGCATTTAATAGAGATTGATCATACTGCATTGTTAAATATGAACTCAGATGCTATTAGAATCTAATAAAGTATCTATGCATCGATGCTATAACCATTTATGACAACTCTTTCTCTTTTGTTTAGGGTTAACCCGTGATCGTGATGAGGATGAACGAGATTACGGTATGATTATACATTGTTAGCATCCGATTCTACGCCGATAGCTGGAAACAGCATATGATGGAAGGAAAATTGAATTTTGCTAGCACGATGCCATTAGTGTAAAAAAACAATGCACTTATATAGAGCCAGAAAATTGAAATATATCGTGCTAGATATTCTTATGATATTATCGAGTGAGAGCTGGTATTTCCTAAAGAAATCAAAAACTTTAAATTAAAAATGGTCCACTGGATATTTATCCTTTATGATATCTAACAAGAATGATGCTTTGGGCCTTTTGCTCGTCACGTATCTTTATAATTTGTATTGTTATTTTTATAATTTTCCAGATGAGAGTGAAGACAATGAAGATTACGAAGTAGCTGACAAAGGTACTAATATAATGTATTATAATATATATATAGTAATAATATTATAAAATTGAGACAAAGATGAGGGAAAAATTTCCGTAACTCCAAGTCAGTATGTTCGTAACTATCAGACCTTCTGATGATCGTTAAATAAACACGTGAAACTTGGAGTTCCGAAAAGGCTTTGCATCATCTTTGTCTCAATTTTATACTATGCTCGGTTTTAACAAACATTGAGCACTTTCGCATATATGTGTTTTACGTTATATTACATTATTATAGTAATACTATTAGAAATATTAAAACTTAATATCGACAATTTAATAGTGCTCATTATCATTTAGTATTCATTAAAATATACAGCATAATTCCTGGTGATGGGTTTTTAATTGTACAATTAAAGGTGTCTTTGAAAAATTTTTGAGTCCAAATTTCCATCCTCTGCTCAATTTTTATGCTAAAAATTACACGTGTCGAACTGAACTTCTATGGAATAGAAAACGGAGATTGCAGATTAGGGACTATACGGGGCTTCGAATGTCCCCCATTTTTTATTCAACTGTCATTCGTATAGTTATTATATATACCATATATTTGTACCAATTTTATTTCCAGGAGAAGAGCTCCTAGTTTTTTACCACATCGAAAACGATACCAATAATGTAATTAAATTTGAAAAGGATACATAAAATGTGATAAATTGTCAGAAAGAGTTATTTCTTTCGAATCAGTTCTTTCGAATTTATTTCCTGTTTTACAGATGATGAGAGAGCTGATCCAAAGCCATTCTGGGGTCGTCGTCGCCGTAGCAGGCGCCGCCGACTACTCATTCGTACAATATTCCGTACCATTAGATTGATTGGTAAATGAATAACAGACCTAATTCCTATGAAGCAACCGTCGCGTCTGTGAATTCTTAAAACCTATCATGGTTATATTGGTCATAAATTAACTTGTTTGTTTTCAACATTTGATGATGTGCAATAATTTGTAATAAATTATGTAACAAATGTATAATGCTGTTGTTTCTTCTAATTGATTGATGTCGTGAATTGATATGAAAATATAAATTTATAATGAAAATCATTTTATCTAAAAGTCAATTATTCCGCATTTCGCTGTTTATTCTCATCTCAATATTATTGTTTGTTGCAATATATATATTGAATTATGTAGAATTATCCCATAACAGACAAAAAAAGGCAGGTTATGCTGTTGACTCTTCCGTATCAGAGCGTATGAAGCCTCGAAAGTTTTAATGGGGGCTATATTTTAAATGACGAAGTTATTAACAAAATCCATTCAGGAAACGGGAGATTATGATTAGAATAATTTGATATGATGTCAAAATGTCATTTTGTCGAAATGAGTCTTTAACAGGTGAATAAAGGGAGATTTTGCAGACAACTGTATGATCCACTTACTTTTCATGGCTTTCATTTACACAGTTGTTGTTTTCCATGTCCTCCGTATTTATCTTGAAGCAAAACCTGTATATTATTCAGCGTTAGATTATGTTTAACTTCATGATCACCAAGGAAAACATTGGAAATACAATAAATAAATATATATATATATTCAATCGAATATTCAGTATTTTCTTCAGGGCATCATGAATGTCATAATGTAGTTAGTAGATGTGAGATTGGATATTTGACTATTTCCACTCCTAATGAGCTAGCTCTGGTTATTGCCTTTTTCCCATTGAATTCATTAGAAATAGTCTACATTTTATTTACGACAGCATAGTCGTCAACATTTTACTCAAAAAGTGACCTTTTTCAACTGGTACATAACGGGACTGGAAATGATCTAGATTCAATCAGTTACTAACTTGGACCCAATCCCAAGAAAAAAATTCTGATAAAATGCGTACTTAAACTAGTCCCAGGCCCTTTTGTCAAAATTAAGTAGGTCATCTAGAAACACAAACGTGTAAATTCTGTTTCAACCGATTTTCAAAATTCTCTTTGCATATGGTACCTTGGTACATTTACTACAAATTTACTGTGAGCTTTTTAAATATAATGAAAAATAAAAAGTTATTCAACTTTGAAACTGCACGTGTTGGTCAGCGTTTTTGTTTGACTAATATTTGTTGTCATAACTTTTTATTTTTCAATATATTTAAAAAGCTCGCAATAGATTTGACGTTAATGCACAAAGGTTCCAGATGCCAAAAGAATTTTGAAAATCGGTTGAAATAGAATTTACACGTTTGTGTTTCTAGATGACCTACTTAATTTTGACAAAAGGGCCTGGGACTAGTTTATGTACGCACTTTTTCAGAATTTTTCTTGGGATTGGGTCCAAGTTAGTAACTGATGGAATCTAGATCATTTCCAGTCCAGTTATGTACCAGTTAATTTATGAAAAATTTAACAGGAAGAATAAGAGTCGTAAACGATTTGAAAGTTCGATGTGTAAGGAATAGAAGCATAATTTGAAATGCTCAGGCCCATGTCAAAGGTCGGAAAACTGTCCAGCCGCTCAAATGTTTGAAAGTTCCACACAATAAAAAGACGTATCAGCTAGCGTTTTTAGGACTTTTTAGTCACGCATCAAAATTAATTTTAAATTTTGGCTTCATACTGTAATTTCAAATCTGTTTCACAAATCGGCTATACACTCTTGAAGGCAGAGGCTAATTTTGAAACGATAGGATGAGTTGAATCTGCTTCAAAACAGTTGGCCATTAAACGCCCAACTTCAAAAGTTTCAAGTTAACAAATTAGCAAAGAATATCACAATAAAGAATTTCCATTAGTCCGGAAAGCCGGAAAGAACGGCTTGAGTATATTTTCACTAATCGTCCACGTTTATTTGACGATTGTAATACTATAGCACCATTTGCTATTCCATGTGATCATCGCCGTGTTTTCCCTTGAATGAAACAACGCATCCGGTACTGTAAAGGAAAGGAAGGCTCATCCCTTTCCTTGGAAAGCCTTTCAGAGTTTTCACAAGCGTTTAAATATTGTCTTGAGATTTCTCTTGCTGGAGGGCCCACAAAAGGTGATTTCTTCATTCTTTCTTCAGCCATCATGAAGCAGCCAAGACCACTTTTGACGCAGAAGAAAAGACAATGGTCATGCGTCTCTCGGGACAGTGACGCAATGATCACACAGGTAAGATATGAATTAAAACTTGTTAAAAACGATTACGTGATTGTTCTCCTGCTATACATAATATCATATTTTACCATTCATTGTTAATAAAAAAACAGTAGATCTTCCTGCTGCTAATAATGCCCTAATCGAGCGTGAATAAAACGCTATAATTTTAGCGGTAAAAACGGCTAGTAGCAGTAATGAGCACTGTATAACAAGCAAAGAAATAAAGCGTCTTAAGAACCCATCCCACAAGCCCTTATTAGTTGAAGCGTGTGATTCTGTCGAGGCAAACAATATGATTAGTAATTATTTTTATGATTTATATAATTCCCCTATCCTGTCTACTATCGTTAAATAAATTATTACCACCTCCTAATTGCTCCTCTCCTGATATATCCAATTATAATACTTCTCCGGTTACTAATGACGGATGATGTTCTATTTTCTATGAAACCCCTTGCGTCTCCTGGACCAGATGGAGTCCCAACCCTGGCACTTCGAGAACCTCTTGCACAAAATCATACACTTACCATCATAAATGCCGTTGTTTCAGGGGAACAACAAGTACCGGGTCAGTGGCGAAGATCTGCTGTCATCACCGTCAACTAGAACTCGTCTGGAGAGTCGGACCAACAGACGGGTATCACTTTAAGTTGTACTGCTTGGAAATCTAATTATAAGATTCTACCAAAAGGCTGGCGTCAGCAATAGCCCATATTTAAAATACAATCAAAATGGGGGTAGGAAAAGCTGTTCAACGATAGGTCAAACTTCTAACAGCTAGGATATTGTTAGAAGGCTGTAGGACACATCAAAAATACAAAGACGTTGTTTTATTGACTTCAAAAAGGCCTTTGATTCTTTCTTAAGATGCAGAATCCCAGAAATATTAGATTTCTATAATGTACCTTTCGTTCTTATCGATGCTATAATGTCCTTTTATTCTTCTACTTCAGCTTTTGTTAGAACTCACTATGGTGATCCTGATGATTTCCCAACAGCTTGTGGCGTACTGCAGGGTGACACATTGTCCCCTCTTTTATTTACTCTATTTATTGATTATGTTTTTCGTATTTCATGCCCTGACTCTTCCGGTTTTACCCTTTGGTCCTCGTAAGTCTACACGCCATCCAGAGCGCAGCGTATCGGATCTCATTCGTTGACGATTTTGCTATCTTACCAAAGCATAGTATATCTGATGCACAACAACTTATTGATGAAGTTGAACGGGTTGGTAAAACGGTAGGTTTGATAATCAAAACGACGATGACGAAATTTATTGCTTTAGGAATAAAACAAGCTCCCCTTGCTACATAAAATGGTGACATAGAACGTGTAGATTTGTTTAAGTACCTAGGTTCTGTACTTCAGTTGATTTAACCCAACGTAGAGGCCTGGCTTGGTCAGCCATTAGAGGTCCAAATAGATTCTGGGCGTTCACTGACACTGAGGTTAAGTTACTACTGTTCAGACACACGATAGAACCTGTTCTATTATATATGCATCTGAAACGTGGGTTCTATCAACCTCACTATTGACGCGACTTGACTCAGCTTATGACGCCATGCTTCGGCATGCTCTAGGAATACATTGCTCCAACTTGCTGTCTACTGCTATTTCTTACCAAAGTCAGATGTCTTTTTTAGGTCACATCGAAAGATCAAAGACGTATTCCCCTAAACCGCCGCATGATATCCTTCACTGGCAACCGAAGGAGGTGTTTTGACAGTGCTATGAGAGAGTAATATCTTTTCATAATGTTTTGTATCTCGAATTGTGTTATTAACAAGTTTCTTTGTCAGCTATGTACCGTGATTTGTGGCGCTCTTTGTGTAGCAAATATTTAAAGCGTAGGAGGGATTGCACATTCCTGTGATGTGACTGTCTATACTACTACTATTGTGAACAAATTAACAGGGGCTTGAATAACTGGGTCAAGCAACCCGGGATATAAGTGTATAGTTTCAAAGGACTATTTTGGACGTGTTTTGAATGAAATTGCTTGATTGTAAAAGTATTTTATTCATGGTATTTCTAATGTTCTCCATGGTGATCATTTAGTAAAATATAATCTAAAACTGCTATATTAAACAAGTTTTACTTCAAGATAAATATGGAGGCAATCAAATATAATAACAGTGCCAATGAAAGCCATGAAATGTAACTGGAGTATTAACTCTGCAAATTCTCCCTCTATTCGCCTACCCAAGTTCTCATTTTGACCAAAATGACATTTTGAAAAAATCTCAAATTATTCTAATATCTCCCACTTCCTAATTGGATTTTTTATTAAAAACTTCGCCATTGGAAAATCAATAGCATTTCCTGCGTATTCTGTTATGATATAGGATAATTCTAGATAATTATCACGAACTTTTTCACTTCAGAAAAGCATAAACACAAGTAGAAACATTGTACTGAGAATAAACTCCGCAATAGAAATAATTGAGATTTGGAAGAATTTCATTATTAAAGGGCTAACATCACACTTGCCAGGTCTGGAATCATATTATCTTCACTCACATGGAAGCCATATCAATCCAAGATATCAATCGATCAGAAGATAACAACAGAAATAGACATTTGTTACATAGTTTATTACAAATCATTGCACATTATCAAATGTTTAAAAACAAACAAATGAATTCATGACCATTACAACCATGATATTTTATAAGGATTCACAAACGCAGCGGTTGCTTCATAGGAATTAGGTCTGTTGTTTATTTACCTATTAAATATCTACGGCGGCTTCTACTACTACGACGACGACGACGACGACGATGAAGACCAATAAACTTTGGGTCAGCTCTCTCATCATCTGTAAATCATGAAATAATGAAACTTAGAAAGAACTCTATATGACAATTTACCAAATTTCATGTATCCTTTTCAAATTTAATTACTCTTTATTATCATTTTGGAACCGGTAAAAAACTAGGAGCTCTTCTCCTGGAAGTAGAATTGGTACGAATATGGTACGTATGATAGCTGTACGTATGACAGTTGAAAACAAAATGGGGGACCTTCGAAGCCCTAAATATCCCCTAATCTTCAATCTCTCTTTTTTATACCGTAAAAATTATGTTTGGTACGTGTAATTTCTAGTGTAAAAATTGAGCAGAGGATGGAAATTTTGACTCAAAACTTTTCCAAACCCCTTAATAGTACAATTTAAAACCTATCACCAGGAATGAAGCTGTATTTTCTAATGAATAATAGATTATATAAGTACCTTTCTCAGCTACTTCATTTTCTTCATTGTCTTCACTCTCAACTATGAAAATATAAAAATAACAACACAAATTATAAAGCTAAGTGACGAGCAATGAGCTTAAAGCATCATTGTTTTTAGATATCTTTAAGGATAACTATTTGCAGTGGACCATATCATTCGATCATATCAAACAAATATCTAGCATGATATATTTCAATTTGCTGGCGCTATATAAGTGCATTGTCTTTGTACACTAATGGCATCGTGCTAGTAAATTCCAATTTGCCTTCCTTCCTTCGCCGTTTCCAACTATCGGAGTACAATTGGATGCTAACAATGTATAATCATTACCGTAATCTCGTTCATCTTGATCACGATCATGGGTTGACCCTAATACAAAATAGAAATAGTTGTTAGAAATGGTGATCATCGATCTATCGATGCAGAGATACGTTATTAGATTATAATAGCATCGGAGTTCATAATTAATGACGCAACATAATCAATCTCTATTAATTACATTATTTGTTTGTAATTAAATTAATTAATTTCGATTTAAATTATTATACACCATTTTTGATGCTTCATTTGACATTATTGTATTAAAAACTTTAATCTTTCATCAGTTGAAATCTAGCGGGCAGCTAACTCGAATCCATATTGAATTCACCATAGCCAAAATATTTTGTTTTGAAAACCAAATTGCAAGTTGCAGAAAATTTAGTTGCGATGAGGTTAATGTTTGATTTAATATGTTGTTTTTTTGTCATATAAAATATAATAAAACATAACAAGTAAGTACAGGGGATGATATTTCCAAATAATTCCACATACATACAGCCTAATTCGCTTACAAAAATAATAGTAACATCAAAATAATATTGAGGGAAACTTGATGATTATATAATAGTTTAGGGAAATATTTTACAATGACCTCTACGTCCAGTAGGATTTCCTAATTCGTGTTTTCGAGCATACCAAAGACTCAGGTAACAAAGAAAACGCTGATTTGATTACATTTTTATCAAGTAATGTTTTTCCATTATTTGATTTCATGAAAATCGATGCCATTGAAGTAGAGAGCATATTATATCACTTTAAAGTCAACATATCACCAGGAGCAGATTGCTTGCCTAACTGGATTCTTACTTTTGTATCTGATCTCATATCTGATGCTTTAGCTGAGCTATTTAACAAATGTAGTGAATTAAATATGATTCCTGCTCATTGGAAAGACGGACTACTGACTCCGATCTACAAACAAGGAGATCCGTATTGTAAGTCGAATTATCGTCCGATTACGCTGCTATCGCACTCTCCAAAGTGTTCGAGCGGCTTCTGAACCAGCAGATAAATAGTCACATGTCATACAATAAACTTTGGTCTCAGACGATTTCAGGCTATCTAAAACACCACTCATGCGAAACAGCTCTCATCAAAGCAACAGAAGATTGGCACAAGTCTGTAGACAACGGGCTACATGTGCCTGCAATCGCCCTAGATCTCAGCAAGGCTTTTGATTCAGTGCACCATCAGATGTTGCTCCTTAAGCTCACAACGTATGGATTTAGCGCATCTTCAATTGAGCTTATTTCCAACTACCTTCAAGACAGGAGGCAAAGGGTGAAAGTGGAGGGTAATTTATCATCATACGAAGCCACACAATCTGGTGTTCCACAAGGTTAGCATATTGGGGCCTACACTATTCAATATTTACACGAACGATCTCTTTCCTCTACCGTGGAACATGCTAGTATTCGCCAATACGCAGACGACACTATCATATACTATCAACATGAGGACATTAACATAATGACAAATATATTGAACAGAGAACTACAGCTTACATTCGACTGGTTTGACAACAATAAGCTTACTATTAATGAAACAAAAACGAATTGCATCTCATTTGGTAAAAAGGACCCAGAGCTAATTGTAAATGGTCATATATTATACTTTGAAAACAGCATAAAGGTACTTGGAGTCATTATTGACAATCAGCTTTTCATGAAGGACTTTGCTAGCTGCCGCATGCCAAAACGTAAATAGCACATTATCCGCATTATCAAAACTAACGCATCTTATACCTCCGAAGTCAATGGTAGAACTGCTTAAATCCTTAATCTTACCACATTTTCGATACCGTGGCAATCCAACTACCACAATAGATGGTATACTAACTACCACATCCCTAATGCTGATGTGCTATGACGCGTGCTCAAAGCTATTACCTGAATATTTACAATCATTATTTACAAGCGTTGAATTAAAAACACGATCAGCAACAACCAGAAGTTTCAAAGTAAAATCATTCAAAAAGAAAGTGGGGAAGCGCTCAATCACTCGCGTAGGAGCCTTGATGTTCAACGAACTATTTAAAGCAAGCGATAATAAGATAACTAATTCAGATTCGACTAGAACTTGCTTCAAAAGTTCATTGAGGGAAAGGACCTTCCCAGCTTAGCTAGAAAGTACTTGTTTTGACATATATATGTTACATATAAAAAAAAATAAAATAAAAAATTATAATAAAGAAATAAAAAAATAAAAATAAATAAATAAAAATAAATCTTATTACACGTAAATATATATATATATATATATATATATATATATCAACGGGCGTCTTGGAATCCTGAATCCTGTAAAACATGCCAACAGGCAACTGTAAATAGTATCTTTTTTATCATTACAGTAGGGTACGAATTTCTTCAAATAAAGTACATTATTATTATTATTATTATTATTATTATTATTATTATTATTATTATTATTATTATTATTATTATTCTTATTATTATTATTATTATTATTATTATTATTATTATTATTATTATTATTATTATTATTATTATTATTATTATTATTATTATTATTATTATTATTATTATTATTATTATTATTATTATTATTATTATTATTATTATTATTATAATAAAGAAGTCAAAGACTACACATTTTGATACTGTTACTTAAAGTTTCACGCTTTATGCGATCCTCAGACAGTTAAAACATGAAGATGAGGATCGCATAAAGCGTGAAACTTTAAGTAACAGTATCAAAATGTGTAGTCTTTGACTTCTTTATTATATTTACAGCTCTGTCAACTGACATTGAGCACTGTTTTACTGCTATTAGATAATATCTAATACTATTATTATTATTATTATTATTATTATTATTATTATTATTATTATTATTATTATTATTATTATTATTATTATTATTATTATTATTATTATTATTATTATTATTATTATTATTATTATTATTATTATTATTATTATTATTATTATTATTATTATTATTATTATTATTATTATTATTATTATTATTATTATTATTATTATTATTATTATTATTATTATTATTATTATTATTATTATTATTATTATTATTATTATTATTATTATTATTATTATTATTATTATTATTATTATTATTATTATTATTATTATTATTATTATTATTATTATTATTATTATTATTATTATTATTATTATTATTATTATTATTATTATTATTATTATTATTATTATTATTATTATTATTATTATTATTATTATTATTATTATTATTATTATTATTATTATTATTATTATTATTATTATTATTATTATTATTATTATTATTATTATTATTATTATTATTATTATTATTATTATTATTATTATTATTATTATTATTATTATTATTATTATTATTATTATTATTATTATTATTATTATTATTATTATTATTATTATTATTATTATTATTAGAACCATAACAAAAAGATTACTAACAACAATGGAAACAATGCCACAAACGCCGCTTTATGTAACTGTCGAAATAAAGAAAAATGCCCATTTGTTAATAAATGCCAATCAAAAGTCTAATTTACAACGCCAACGTCTCAACACCGAACAATCCAGAAGGAAAAAACTACATCGGCCTCACGGAAGGAACATTTAAAACACGTTATACGCAGCACATATCGACCTTCAAACACAGCAACTTATCATCAAGTACGCAATTGTCAAAGTATATATGGGATCTCAAAAACAAAGACATAGACTACACGATTAAATGGTCATCTCTAGCAACCGGCAGACCTTATAATAATATGTCAAAAAAGTGTCACCTATGTTTAGTGGAAAAATTCCACATCATCTGCTCAAAAGAAGCCATATTAAATAAAAAATCTGAACTCATATCAAATTGTAGGCATGAAAATAAATATTATTTATCTAATTTCAAAGAAACAAAAACGTAGCCTTATAACAGCGCCATTTAATTAAGGAAACTAATAACAAAACATAACAATATAACTTAGTAATTGTAAAGATAAAACCATTATAAGTATAACAATAGTTTTTCTCTTTTTTCAAATTTTTTCTCACTATTGTCGAATAAGAGTAACTGGTATATATTTTTCATTAATAGTATCTGTCTGATGATCGCATAAAGCGAGAAACTTTAAGTTACAGAAAAAGAATGCGTAGTCTTTGACTCCATTATTATTATTATTCACGCTCTGTCAAATGACATCGAGCACTATATCAGCTGCTGTTAGATACCATATCATCATTATTATTATTACATTATATTATTATTATTATCATTATTAAGTAAGTTTTAATAATATTTTCTCAAGCAATACTTTACTTCTGATAAATTCACATACCGATTGCAAGGGCCACTCCAAAGACCAATACGAATAGTAGCGCTAACTTCATCTAAAAAACGTTATTAAATTGCAAAAAAACAAATGAACATGCAATGATAATATACATTCGGGAAACACAAGGTTATAAAATCACATCTTCAGCCTGATAGATCATACAAGAATAATTTACCAAATTTATGACCAATAAAAATAACAATGTAAATCGGGTTTCTTGAAAATATTACCCTCACACTTCGCTAATATTTTATTCTTCCCAGACTCTCTCGATAGGCTGATGAGTAAACTCGTCATAAAACAGGAACTTTCAATCGATACCAAAGATCAATCAATATAGTGAAGTGCCAAATGAAGTTATATACAAATTTTTGAAAAATCTATGTTCATAAAGTGACCAAATAAACATCTCGTTTCTTCACATTGGAATACCGTAAAACAGTCTTATATAGTTGAATACCTCTGAGCAACCACAAACTTACCTTTGAATTTGAGTTGAATCTTCGTCAGATATCAAATGTTCAATGCTTGTCATACCACAGCATACCGTTTTTTATATGCAAGTTGTTATTCTATAATCTCTTTTTATTTCCTTTGATTATAATTCAATTCAACAAAGCATTCGAGCATTTAGTTTTAAGATTTAGATAATGAGAGGAAGAAGTTATAGGAATGCTGTGTATTTATTTCCAAACAGAATACTTCCCATGAAGGAATTTCTTATAGACGGGAGTGTAAACGTGCATGTTGCTTATTCATTTTCACGGACTAGGATTATCATTCGTGATTCACGTGAACCATGCAATGATTCAGAAATGAGAACTTTTAGACTTCTGGCAGATCTCAGAATATTCAAATTCCTAAGGTACTCTAGTTATTCCTTTTTAGAACTCATTAGAAATAATCTAGATTTGATTTCAAATAATTTTTGATCTTTTAATTCTCATTTGAAAGGCACACAGTGCTTGAATGTATTAGTAACTTATGGTATAAGTAAGAATTGACGCTATAGCAAAATATGGACATTCTCAGTTCATTCCTTTTATTACTTTTTTACTTGATTGAAGAGTAAAAAGATATTTGTAATTAGGGAAATCTTCCTTAAAAACTCTTGAGCATTTTATTTACACATTTGGTGAATATTATGGCTTGATCTCAATTATTGAGTAAAAGAATTTTAAGAAAAGATTACTCTCAATAAGATTAAATAGTAACATTAGGGAAGACGATGAAAAAAATTAACGATAAAAGATGATATCATTTATTACATCCTTCACTGTCACATTGATAAATCGAGATATTGGGCAATATTATAAACGAGCTAGAACTTTATAATTTACTATCAATAGCATATTCTATCTCAGATCTCACTGAAACCACAATCATAATTAATTTAATTATAATTAACATAAATTTTATAACTATATATTATAATTCAACTTTTCTATGTTGCTATAGTGTACACTACTAGTTTATTGATTCATTTACTCGATTGATTTAATGACTTTCGTGTTTTATTTAAGATGTATGGACGGTAATAAAATCAAGTATTAGCTGATGGTATTGTTAATTATTTAATGAATTTTCAATAAACATAACATGAAAAAGAAAATTGAAATGTCAAATTATATGCTTTCACCCTCTTTCAAATTTTGGTTAATTCAGAAAAAGTCTATAAATTCGTTTCCTTGTGTAAATAATTTATAGAGGAAGAAGTTCCAAATGGTTTGTTTCTCTGCTGTAAAGCATAATTTGAATTGCTCAGGCCAACGACAAACGGTCGAAAAACTGTCCAGCCGTTCTTACGTTTAAAAGTTCGACTCTAACAATAAAACGACGCATCAGCTAGCGTTTTTAGGACTTTTTAGTGACGCATCAAAATTAATTTCAAATTTTGGCTTCATACTGTTTTTTCAAATCTGTTTCACAAATCAGCTATACACTCTTGAAGGCAGAGGTTAATTTTGAAACGATAGGATGAGTTGAATCTGCTTCAAAACAGTTGGGGCATTAAACGCCCAACTTCAAAAGTTTCAAGTTAAGAAATTAGCAAAGAATATCACAATAAAGAATTTCCTTTAGTCCGGAAGGCCGGAAAGAACGGCTTGAGTATATTTTCACTAATCGTCCACGTTTATTTGACGATTGTGATACTATAGCACCATTTGCTATTCCATCTGATCATCGCCTTGTTTTCCCTTGAATGAAACAACCCATCCGGTACTGCAAAGGAAAGGCAGGCTCATCCCTTTCCTTGGAAAGCCTTTCAGAGTTTTCACAAGCGTTTAGATATTGTCTTCAGATTTCTCTTGCTGGAGGGCCAACAAAAGGTGATTTCTTCATTCTTTCATCAGCCATCATCAAGCAGCCAAGACCACTTTTGACGCAGAAGAAAAGACAATGGCCATGCGTCTCTCGGGACAGTGACGCAATGATCACACAGGTAAGATATGAATTAAAACTTGTTAAAAACGATTACGTGATTGTTCTCCTGCTATACATAATATCATATTTTACCATTCATTGTTAATAAAAAAACAGTAGATCTTGCTGCTGCTAATAATGCCCTCATCGAGCGTGAATAAAACGCTATAATTTTAGCCGTAAAAACGGCTAGTAGCAGTAATGAGCACTGTATAGCAAGAAAAAAGATAAAGCGTCTTAAGAACCCATCCCACAAGCCCTTATTAGTTGAAGCGTGTGATTTTGTCGCGTGATTTTGACGTGTGATTCTGAAACATGGGTTCTATCAACCTCACTATTGACGCGACTTGACTCAGCTTATGACGCCATGCTTCGGTATGCTCTAGCTCTAGCTCTAGCTCTTCGGTATGCTCTAATACATTGCTCCAACTTGCTGTCTACTGCTAAACTTAGAAAACTTTCCCCTTCTGCCTCTGCTATTTCTTACCAACGTCAGATGTCTTTTTTAGATCACATCGAAAGATCAAAGACGTATTCCCCTCAACCGCCGCATGATATCCTTCACTGGCAACCGAAGGAGGTGTTTTGACCGTGCTATGAGAGAGTAGTATCTTTTCATAATGTTTTGTATCTCGAATTGTGTTATTAACAAGTTTCCTTGTCAGCTATGTATCGTGATTTGTGGCGCTCTTTGTGTAGCAAGTATTTAAGGCGTAGGAGGGACGGCACATTCCTGTGATGTGACTGTCTATACTAAATCTCAAATTATTCTAATATCTCCCACTTCCTAATTGGATTTTTTACTTCAGAAAAGCATAAACACAAGTAGAAACATTGTACTGAGAATAAACTCCGCAATAGAAATAATTGAGATTTGGAAGAATTTCATTATTAAAGGGCTAACATCACACTTGCCAGGTCTGGAGTCATATTATCTTCACTCACATGGAAGCCATAACAATCCAAGATATCAATCGATCAGAAGAGAACAACAGAAATAGACATTTGTTACATAGTTTATTACAAATCATTGCACATTATCAAATGTTTAAAAACAAACAAATTAATTCATGACCATTATAACCATGATATTTTATAAGGATTCACAAACGCAGCGGTTGCTTCATAGGAATTAGGTCTGTTGTTTATTTACCTATTAAATATCTACGGCGGCTTCTACTACTACGACGACGACGACGACGACGATGAAGACCAATACTCCAGAAGAATGGCTTTGGGTCAGCTCTCTCATCATCTGTAAATCAGGAAATAATGAAACTTAGAAAGAACTCTTTATTACAATTTACCAAATTTCATGTATCCTTTTCATACTTAATTACTCTTTATTATCATTATTGAAGTGGTAAAAAACTAGGAGCTCTTCTCCTGGAAGTAGAATTGGTACGAATATGGTACGTATGATAGCTGTACGTATGACAGTTGAAAACAAGATGGGGGACCTTCGAAGCCCTATATAGCCCCTAATCTTCAATCTCTCTTTTTTATACCGTAAAAATTATGTTCGGTACGTGTAATTTCTAGTGTAAAAATTGAGCAGAGGATGGAAATTTTGACTCAAAACTTTTCCACACCCCTTAATAGTACAATTTAAAACATATCACCAGGAATGAAGCTGAATATTCTAATGAATAATAGATTATATAAGTACCTTTCTCAGCTACTTCATTTTCTTCATTGTCTTCACTCTCAACTATGAAAATATAAAAATAACAACACAAATTATAAAGCTAAGTGACGAGCAATGAGCTTGAAGCATCATTGTTTTTAGATATCTTTAAGGATAACTATTTGCAGTGGACCATATCATTCGATCATATCAAACAAATATCTAGCATGATATATTTCAATTTGCTGGCGCTATATAAGTGCATTGTCTTTGTACACTGATGGCATCGTGCTAGTAAATTCCAATTTGCCTTCCTTCCTTCGCCGTTTCCAACTATCGGAGTACAATTGGATGCTAAAAATGTATAATCATTACCGTAATCTCGTTCATCTTGATCACGATCATGGGTTGACCCTAATACAAAATAGAAATAGTTGTTAGAAATGGTGAGCATCGATCTATAGATGCAGAGATACGTTATTAGATTATAATAGCATCGGAGTTCATAATTAATGACGCAACATAATCAATCTCTATTAATTGCATTATTTGTTTGTAATTAAATTATTTAATTTCGATTTAAATTATTATACACCATTTTTGATGCTTCATTTGACATTATTGTATTAAAAACTTTAATCTTTCATCAGTTGAAATCTAGCGGGCAGCTAACTCGAATCCATATTGAATTCACCATAACCAAAATATTTTGTTTTGAAAACCAAATTGCAAGTTGCAGAAAATTTAGTTGCGATGAGGTTAATGTTTGATTTAATATGTTGTTTTTTTGTCATATAAAATATAATAAAACATAACAAGTAAGTACAGGGGATGATATTTCCAAATAATTCCACATACATACAGCCTAATTCGCTTACAAAAATAATAGTAACATCAAACTAATATTGAGGGAAACTTGATGATTATATAATAGTTTAGGGAAATATTTTACAATGACCTCTACGTCCAGTAGGATTTCCTAATTCGTGTTTTCGAGCATACCAAAGACTCAGGTAACAAAGAAAACGCTGATTTGATTACATTTTTATCAAGTAATGTTTTTCCATTATTTGATTTCATGAAAATCGATGCCATTGAAGTAGAGAGCATATTATATCACTTTAAAGTCAACATATCACCAGGAGCAGATTGCTTGCCTAACTGGATTCTTACTTTTGTATCTGATCTCATATCTGATGCTTTAGCTGAGCTATTTAACAAATGTAGTGAATTAAATATGATTCCTGCTCATTGGAAAGACGGACTACTGACTCCGATCTACAAACAAGGAGATCCGTATTGTAAGTCGAATTATCGTCCGATTACGCTGCTATCGCACTCTCCAAAGTGTTCGAGCGGCTTCTGAACCAGCAGATAAATAGTCACATGTCATACAATAAACTTTGGTCTCAGACGATTTCAGGCTATCTAAAACACCACTCATGCGAAACAGCTCTCATCAAAGCAACAGAAGATTGGCACAAGTCTGTAGACAACGGGCTACATGTGCCTGCAATCGCCCTAGATCTCAGCAAGGCTTTTGATTCAGTGCACCATCAGATGTTGCTTCTTAAGCTCACAACGTATGGATTTAGCGCATCTTCAATTGAGCTTATTTCCAACTACCTTCAAGACAGGAGGCAAAGGGTGAAAGTGGAGGGTAATTTATCATCATACGAAGCCACACAATCTGGTGTTCCACAAGGTTAGCATATTGGGGCCTACACTATTTAATATTTACACGAACGATCTCTTTCCTCTACCGTGGAACATGCTAGTATTCGCCAATACGCAGACGACACTATCATATACTATCAACATGAGGACATTAACATAATGACAAATATATTGAACAGAGAACTACAGCTTACATTCGACTGGTTTGACAACAATAAGCTTACTATTAATGAAACAAAAACGAATTGCATCTCATTTGGTAAAAAGGACCCAGAGCTAATTGTAAATGGTCATATATTATACTTTGAAAACAGCATAAAGGTACTTGGAGTCATTATTGACAATCAGCTTTTCATGAAGGACTTTGGTAGCTGCCACATGCCGAAACGTAAATAGCACATTATCCGCATTATCAAAACTGACGCATCTTATACCTCCGAAGTCAATGGTAGAACTGCTTAAATCCTTAATCTTACCACATTTTCGATACCGTGGCATACCAACTACCACAATAGATGGCATACTAACTACCACATCCCTAATGCTGATGTGCTATGACGCGTGCTCAAAGCTATTACCTGAATATTTACAATCATTATTTACAAGCGTTGAATTAAAAACACGATCAGCAACAACCAGAAGTTTCAAAGTAAAAGCATTCAAAAAGAAAGTGGGGAAGCGCTCAATCACTCGCGTAGGAGCCTTGATGTTCAACGAACTATTAAAAGCAAGCGATAATAAGATAACTAATTCAGATTCGAC
This sequence comes from Haliclystus octoradiatus, assembly GCA_916610825.1. Taxonomy (NCBI): domain Eukaryota; kingdom Metazoa; phylum Cnidaria; class Staurozoa; order Stauromedusae; family Haliclystidae; genus Haliclystus; species Haliclystus octoradiatus. Next base: position 33,980,876 of record OU744448.1, on the reverse strand, counting down.
TAGAACTTGCTTCAAAAGTTCAATGAGGGAAAGGACCTTCCCAGCTTAGCTAAAAAGTACTTGTTTTGACATATATATGTTACATATAAAAAAAATAAAATAAAAAATTATAATAAAAAAATAAATAAAAAAAATTATAATAAAAAAATAAAAAAATAAAAATAAATCTTATTACATGTAAATATATATATATATATATATATATATATAGCAACGGGCGTCTTGGAATCCTGAATTCTGTAAAACATACCAACAGGCAACTGTAAATAGTATCTTTTTTATCATTACAGTAGGGTACGAGTTTATTCAAATAAAGTACATTATTATTATTATTATTATTATTATTATTATTATTATTATTATTATTATTATTATTATTATTATTATTATTATTATTATTATTATTATTATTATTATTATTATTATTATTATTATTATTATTATTATTATTATTATTATTATTATTATTATTATTATTATTATTATTATTATTATTATTATTATTATTATTATTATTATTATTATTATTATTATTATTATTATTATTATTATTATTATTATTATTATTATTATTATTATTATTATTATTATTATTATTATTATTATTATTATTATTATTATTATTATTATTATTATTATTATTATTATTATTATTATTATTATTATTATTATTATTATTATTATTATTATTATTATTATTATTATTATTATTATTATTATTATTATTATTATTATTATTATTATTATTATTATTATTATTATTATTATTATTATTATTATTATTATTATTATTATTATTATTATTATTATTATTATTATTATTATTATTATTATTATTATTATTATTATTATTATTATTATTATTATTATTATTATTATTATTATTATTATTATTATTATTATTATTATTATTATTATTATTATTATTATTATTATTATTATTATTATTATTATTATTATTATTATTATTATTATTATTATCATTATTAAGTAAGTTTTAATAATATTTTCTCAAGCAATACTTTACTTCTGATAAATTCACATACCGATTGCAAGGGCCACTCCAAAGACCAATACGAATAGTAGCGCTAACTTCATCTAAAAAACGTTATTAAATTGCAAAAATACAAATGAACATGCAATGATAATATACATTCGGGAAACACAAGGTTATAAAATCACATCTTCAGCCTGATAGATCATACAAGAATAATTTACCAAATTTATGACCAATAAAAATAACAATGTAATCGGGTTTCTTGAAAATATTACCCTCACACTTCGCTAATATTTTATTCTTCCCAGACTCTCTCGATAGGCTGATGAGTAAACTCGTCATAAAACAGGAACTTTCAATCGATACCAAAGATCAATCAATATAGTGAAGTGCCAATTGAAGTTATATACAAATTTTTGAAGAATCTATGTTCATAAAGTGACCAAATAAACATCTCGTTTCTTCACATTGGAATACCGTAAAACAGTCTTATATAGTTGAATACCTCTGAGCAACCACAAACTTACCTTTGAATTTGAGTTGAATCTTCGTCAGATATCAAATGTTCAATGCTTGTCATACCACAGCATACTGTTTTTTATATGCAAGTTGTTATTCTATAATCTCTTTTTATTTCCTTTGATTATAATTCAATTCAACAAAGCATTCGAGCATTTAGTTTTAAGATTTAGATAATGAGAGGAAGAAGTTATAAGAATGCTGTGTATTTATTTTCAAACAGAATACTTCCCATGAAGGAATTTCTTATAGACGGGAGTGTAAACGTGCATGCTGCTTATTCATTTTCACGGACTAGGATTATCATTCGTGATTCACGTGAACCATGCAATGATTCAGAAATGAGAACTTTTAGACTTCTGGCAGATCTCAGAATATTCAAATTCCTAAGGTACTCTAGTTATTCCTTTTTAGAACTCATTAGAAATAATCTAGATTTGATTTCAAATAATTTTTGATCTTTTAATTCTCATTTGAAAGGCACACAGTGCTTGAATGTATTAGTAACTTATGGTAAGTAAGAATTGACGCTATAGCAAAATATGGACATTCTCAATTCATTCCTTTTATTACTTTTTTACTTGATTGAAGAGTAAAAAGATATTTGTAATTAGGGAAATCTTCCTTAAAAACTCTTGAGCATTTTATTTACACATTTGGTGAATATTATGGCTTGATCTCAATTATTGAGTAAAAGAATTTTAAGAAAAGATTACTCTCAATAAGATTAAATAGTAACATTAGGGAAGACGATGAAAAAAATTAACGATAAAAGATGATATCATTTATTACATCCTTCACTGTCACATTGATAAATCGAGATATTGGGCAATATTATAAACGAGCTAGAACTTTATAATTTACTATCAATAGCATATTCTATCTCAGATCTCACTGAAACCACAATCATAATTAATTTAATTATAATTAACATAAATTTTATAACTATATATTATAATTCAACTTTTCTATGTTGCTATAGTGTACACTACTAGTTTATTGATTCATTTACTCGATTGATTTAATGACTTTCGTGTTTTATTTAAGATGTATGGACGGTAATAAAATCAAGTATTAGCTGATGGTACTGTAAATTTTTTAACAAATTTTCAATAAAAATAACATGAAAAAAGAATTAATAAACAATGTAAAATTAGAACCCTTCACTCCCCCGTCTTTCTTGATTAATCCAGAAATAGTCTATAAATTCGTTTCCTTGTGTAAATAATTTATAGAGGAAGAAGTTCCGAATGGTTTGTTTATCTGCTGTAGTATCTTTGCAAAGAGTGCCAAAGGAGTATATCAATTCACGTTGTTATTAACAACAACGGGATCAAATAGACTCATCAAGGGAAGATGAATTGTGAAGAACATTATAATACTTTGATATGCTCAGCCGATTTGAATAATAATTTTAATTTATAAAATAAAACACTGCTAACATTTGTCACGCATCAAAATTGATGTTATTGATTGAGAGGAAGAAGTTTAAAATGGTTGTCTCTCTGTTGTATTATCTTTGCAAAGAGTGCCAAGGGAGTATATATCAATTAACATTGTTATTAAAATAAAAAAGGAAGAAAAAGAATCGTAAACGATTTGGAAGTGCCATATATAAGGAATAAAAGCATAATTTGAAATGCTCATGCCCATGTCAAAGGTTGGATAACTGTCCAGCCGCTCAAATTTTTGAAAGTTCGACTCGAACAATAAAACGATCCATCAGCTAGCATTTTTATGACTTTTTAGTCATGCATTAAAATTAATTTTAAATTTTGGCTTCACCCTGTTTTTTCAAATTTATTAGACAAATCGGATATACACTCTTGAAGGCTGAGGTTATTTTTGAATCCATAGGATTTGTTAAATTTGCTTCAAAACAGCTAGTCATTAAACGCCTAATTTCAAAAGTTTTAAGTCAAGAAATTATCAATAAATATCACAATTTAGAATTTGCATAATTATATTCTATCAAAGTTGTCATTTCAGTTGTACCATAAAAAGCATATAATGAATAGCTTTTACTTTTAAAATGTTATGCATTTCTTGCAATTTTGTAAGCTTTTATCAAATATTGCTTTTGTGTGAAAGAAAGAAGAAATCATGAGGACGCGATAATAATTGACCTTGATATACAGATCAACAAGGGTTTGCTTAACTGGGTCAACCTGGGCTAACGGTACTTTGCGAAACGAAACGAAACGAAACGAAACGAAACGAAACGAGACGAAATCATCAAACCCTTTCAAATATGCATCAAACAACTCACCAAAGCCATATCATTGATATACTAGCTCATTTGTATATAAATTATTGCAAAAATCATGAAAAACTAGCTTATTTTGAGGAAGTAAAGTTCCATTGTTTCGTCAATGGGAACCGTCAATTGGCGACCGTGATTCAATTGATTGATTTGTTGTTGTATATTGTCATGTGCTTACTTTCATCATTTCGTCCACATGCAGTGTTTTGGCTGCATTCATGGAGAACCCTATTCTTTTCTTTTTCTATAGAACTGTTGAATAGATCGCCCATGCTCATTGTTAGATGTTCTGAAGAACGGACGCCTATTGTTTGAGTGCTCTAAGTGTGACTGTGTGATCTCGTTTCGTTTCGCAAAGTACCGTTACCGCCAAGTGGTAACGGTACTTTGCGAAACGAAACGACACCATTTTTGACAATCCATAGGTAAATAGTTAACCATGTTAACAGACAAACCAACTTTCTAAATAATTATAATCGACCTGCTGTTTCCAAATGTTCATGGGATATTTTTTATCTCGTTTTTCAATTTTATATTTTCAAAACTATTCCGTTTTTCAATTTCAATTCAAATCAGTGTAATTTAATTCATGTCTGGGAATGACATACTAAGAAGTAAGATATCTAGTGAATAAAGCATGCCAGTTTGTAATTTGAAATACATTGAAAGTTGAAAGAGTTAAAAACCCGGCATTTTTCAAAACAAGGCCCAGGTTGCAGAGAGCTGGCGAATAATGGGCTTGGCTATGAGGAGTTGGGCAAACCAAAACGATTGTGTTGCTTGACCCGTGATTGTTTGATAATATCACGGCAGCCTCGCTTTGTTTGAAATTTTATAATCGTGAAAATTACAGTTGTATGCCTGAGCCATCTGTGAGCCATGGCATAATTGCCCGCCATGTTTTTAGATTATGCTTAGGTATGAATGGAGTAATGGAGGGAACATGATTTTATTGAATATTAGCTATTACGGTTGTTTAGACAAGTTATACAGTTATAAAGCTGGTATATTATTGTCAATGTGTTAATTATTTATTCAAGTGATTATTCAAAAAGATCACGGTGTTATCGGTAAGATTGTGCTATGCTTTTGTTGTGTCCTAACCTTTAAACCTTTAATCTTGACCATTCTTCAAACCTATGCTGACAACCCAGTTATGGTTTGCTTTGAAATTATCGTTCGATGTTATAGGTGCTTCTTAGCCTAGTATTTTATCGTCGAATGAGGTCGATCATGTTCATACGAAGTCAACTGAAAACCTCATGATGTTACAGCATGTACCTACAAATGTTTATCTTCGTTTTCCTGTCGATGAGACATATTCGCCGTAAACGTTTGAGACGGTCTCTGCAAATTAACAAGGCATTTGTTTATTTGACAACAAAATGACAACAAAACTCTGATTTATGCTCCATATAAACATCAATCCAGAAGAAGAAATAATATATTCAAGTTAGTTGGTTGTCACAAGATTTATTAGAAATGTAAAACTACACTTTACAGTAGTAAATTTAATAAATAATCCTCTCAAAAATACTTTCAGTATGCTATCATATTATTATTAATCACTATGTGTAATCCAATTTAGACATAGTCACATCAATTAAAGTACTTTATTGAAAGCATATTTCATGTTCAAACTCCTGTTATGATTGATTCGCTGTTACCCAATCAAAGATAACCAACAAACAGTAATACGTAAAATATGCTACCATTCAGAAGAGATTTTCGAATAGGGCATCAACTTCCACGCAAAGCTTGATCAATTATTATTTCTAACAAATAAAGAGTGGTAAAAAAATCCCACAAAATAAAAATATTCACAATAATTCAAAATATGAATAAATTACAGCAAGTTTAAGGTCCGTGTCTGACTGACACGGACGCTCGCCGTTTTGCCAATTGGAGATGGACATTTGTAGATTTCTGCGAAGTGTTGGCATAAAGAAGAATAAAATCACACTCATCAGGTTCTTAAAGGAGCAAAAATGACCGGCAGGCGGTACGCACTTGGGATCACATGTTTATTGTTTATAACACAATATTCATGGTTGACATGAATTTATAACAAATTAGGCCTGCGATAACAATAGTTTCAAAGCGAGACGGTTGAATTACGCTAAACATAAATTCAACTTGAGCTCGCAGCGGTCTCCCGGTCAATTTTGCCCCTTTAGGATATTATACTTCACAAATATTATTCATTTTATTAAATACATTCAAAATATATAAGGCAATAAACAAATGTTTCTTGTGTCTGACTGACAAGATTTCGTGTCTGACTAACCTCTCTGAAGCCGTTTGTGCCTGACTGAGATAATATTCTAAACAACAAGGCCAAATATCCTCCCATTCCCATTTGACATGCAATAAAACAGTCAACACGCATGACTAAATATTGACAACAGCGACGTCAAATTACCACATGGTGCGAAGTGTCCAAAACAATGGGTAGGCGGTCACACAGCTTCTTTGATTATATGATCATTACGGCATTAGCTTTGAAATGTTGACTGTTGCGCTTAAGATCGTAACTGTCCGTATGAATATTTTCTGTCAGTCAGACACGCAGATTTAAAGGATGACGTTGAAGAAAAAAGCAATATTTCCCGCCAAATATGCAAATGAGCTATTTTTTGTTTTGCATACAAAAGGATTTAGCGATCAAGTGTCACGCTGTGGAGTAAACAAAACTTTTTGGACTTTTTCGTGTCTGACTGACAGCGGAGTGATCGAAACATTTATCTAATTTCAAGGTAAAATACACTCATTATTCTTTATTTTTAGTACTTAATAATACAAAACAAGTGAATTCATATTGGTTTTCGGTTGATCTAATTTTTGTTAGAAACTCATGAAAAGAAAAACGCGAAATTTCAAGTTTTAGTTTGTTGTTGTTTTCATAAATTCACAAGCAGCCAACTCGACGCTCTCTCTAAAACATTAATTTTATCCACATCGATGTCTATAATCTCAATCAAACATATATATAATGATGGTAAAAGTATTTATTTTAAAGAAAACAATTGATTTTTGTCTGAATTCCTTGCTTTATTTTTGACGCAGTCACGCTTGTAAAATTTTTGTTTTCACTTCTGATGGAATCGCCCCTATGACAAATTTGCAGAGCATAATCATCAGAGAGATGTCTACGAGAGTATCGGAATCACATCAAGCAGGAGTGCAACAACATTGCCACAGTAGCCTTTGCAAGTCGCATCCTTCTACGTACAGTAAACTCATATATCATGAAATGGTTTTCTCTTTCTCGATACATCTTATTGTAGTAAATTCATTCTTATTGCTTCAACTTGATTACTTTCCATCATCAGAAGGACAGACGGCTACTTGAAAAATATTTCTTTGTTAAAAACAAATAAATCAAATTATGACATAATTTTTCTGAAAATTTACTTTTGTTAGTAATGAAAATAATGAAGGCTTATAAGAAGAGGTGGTTTCATCAAAGGACCTAAAAATCAGACAGGTCGGCTCGCACCTGTTGTCCCCCTGTATCCTCCCCCAAGGTCTACAACAAAATATGACTATGACAAGACAAGCTGTTGTACTGATTCATTCAGTACTGCATCAATGGTTTTATTTACAACTTTAACTCTATTTGAACTAGATATTTACAGACTTATGCTCTTTTTTGAGGTAGTTTCTTCTGCGGTTAGTACGTCTATCATGATATGGTAACTCTTTTACATTACCGTTGAGCAGCTAACAAAGATGTTAGATTAATCACAGGCTGAAGTAAGAATGCTAAAAAATCCTTTTTTCAGATGCAGGTGCAGTGTTCAGATCCTTCAAAATCAGAGACATTGCTTCTCAAGTGTAGTATAGTACAGTGATGCTTCCCATAAAAGCAATTCATATCAACTATCAATGATGATTACTGCAACTTTAATGTTGTTTGTTACATGAATCAAAGCTAAAGTGAATTCTGTGTGTACAAGCAAGCTAATACCCTTAATCAAATATTTTTGCTGAACTTCTGTGCTTGTATTGATAACTAAGGTCTAATCAAGCAAAGTTACAGTAGGCACTTATGTATTTTGATAACAATTCCAGCTTTTTATTTGGATCTTTTTTCTTCTATTCAGAAAGTAAGTCATAATTATCAGAATGTGTGCCTCAATTTGAATTTGCACAAGCTTTATAGTTTATAGTTTATACAGTGCTTGTCTACAAGTTCAATTGTCGACTGAGTAAGCTTCTGCTGTTTAGTAGCATGAGGAAACACACAAAGCAACATCTGTATTCAAATAGAATCCGTAGAATAACGGACAGTTGACCAGTAAAAGAGTTTTTGACAGCTACTACACACTCACTAAGCTTTTGTGAATTAGTTCAATTGAAGCCTCGTTTGCTCACTGCATTATCTTCACTTTTTAGACAGGCCCGGGGAATGTTTTCTATTTCCTGCCTGCTTTTCAAATTGAAAAAAATATTGTATTGCTTCATGGTTGAACTATCTAAATGACATATTGCTGAATATTATCCAGACGTGAGTCGTGACCATTTTTTTCTGTCTCGAAATTCAACGAAAATGTTATCTGTATTCTAAACGTACGATTATTTTAAACATTTGTTTTGCCATGTCTGATAATTGAATTTCCGTCAGTTCTTACTTTGCTGAATCAACATTCTCAAATTGCTATTATCAGCCCATTGCTAGTTTTGGAATTGTGAGGAAAAATCTACTTTGTAGCTTACTTTTCAAATGAAATTCTGTTGCGGGCTGATAACAGCAATGGAACATTCTTGAATCTTGCAATTGAAGCAATTCAGAACAGATAAAAATTCAATACTATTCAGCCTGTCCTTTACATAGTTTAACCATGAAGCAGTGAGATATTTTTAAATTGAAAAGGTAGACTCGAAGTAGAAAACTATCGAAACTGGCTAGTGGGGGGAGCAAAAATACAGTTTTCATGTAGATATAAGAATTTCAAGATAAAGGATAGCTACAAAATATTAACAGACTTATGTTTAAACAACGTTTTGCGATAGCTTTAATTCCATTTTCAGGTTAAAAGGAATAAATATTAAAATGACAAAGTATTTATAGTAAATATCTACATTATTGATTATAAAGTTGGGTACAATACAAGTCAACAAAGAAGATATATTATTTACTTAGGTAGAGTTATACAATTAGCCGAGACCGGATGGAATCTTTCTGAGTGTTAAGGGCTGGACTTGGCTCTTTGATTGCTAACATTTCATGGATTAAGGAATCAAAGTTACGGTTACATCAACATATTGACAAACACAATGGGTCGGCAGTTAGCTTACACTTACAAACACATATTAAAAAGGTCATAACATCAGGACATCTTTTTTCTGTACTAAGGAAGTGCACCAATAAATTTGATCAAGCTTAATCCATGAAATGTTATCAATCGAAGAGCTAAGTCCTACCCTTAACACTCAAAAATATTCTCGGCTACTTATATAACTCTACCTAAGTAAATAATATATTTTCTTTGTTGTATTGTTTTGTACCCAATTATATAATCACATAGATATTTACTATAAATTCTTCGTAATTTTATTATTTATTCCTTTTAATCTGCATTGTTTAAACATAAGTCTGTTAATTTTTTGTCCCTACCATTATCCTTTGTCTTGAAATGTTTTTAAATGAAAATTTTACAGAGAGATAGGAATAAGGACAAAAATCAGCAAATAATTGAAGATTTATGACGAAAACAATAAAGACTGTACAATCCATAACTTTCTTAAAAGAGTTTTTGTCGGCTAATGTCAATTTTGTTTACAACATCAAAAAAGGCTAAACATTGATTGGTTTGAAATTTTCTTCATGTCGATAGTAGGCCTAGTATAACAAAAAGCTTAAACAATTATTTGGTATTTAATTAAATTATTTCCATGTTTTTCAAATTAATAACAACGAAATAGGCTAAACATTGGTTTGATTGCTAATTTACTGAGAATTGATTTGTAGTGGTAACAAAAAGGCAAAAATTGCATACGTTGCTAATTTAGTTTGTTTTTTATTTAAAAATAACAAATAGTCTAAACATCGATTTGGTAGGTAATTTGCTTCGCGTTTTTTAAGGAAATGCATGTTTTATGTTTGAAATATGATCAAAGGTAATAATTCAATACGCAAGCAAATAGGTGGCAATGTGAAAGCTAACAAGAACGTTGAATGGGAATAATGACACCTTTCCTGGATACTTACTTTATGAATTTCCCGGGCCTGTCTAGAAAGTGAAGATAATGCAGTGAGCTAACGAGACCTCAATGGTACTAATCCACAAAAGCTTAGTGAGTGGTTAGTAGTTGTCAAAAACTTTTTTACTGGTCAACTGTCCGTTATTCTACGGATTCTATTCGAATATAGATGTTGCTTTGTGTGTTTCCTCATGCTACTAAACAGCAGAAGCTTACTCAGTCGACAATTGAACTTGTAGACAAGCACTGTATAAACTATAAACTATAAAGCTTGTGCAAATTCAAATTGAGGCACACATTGCGATGTATTTTTTAGATTGAATATTAATTTAGTTTTTTTTTCATTTCTGTGGGGTATTAGCTTGCTTCTACACACAGAATCCAGTGTAACTTTGATTGATGTCACAAACGACATTGTAAAAGTAGCAGTAAATCATCATTGAAAATTAATATGAATTGCTTTTTATGGGAACCTTCTACTATGCCATACTAAATTCCTAAAGCAATGTCACTTATTTTGTAGGATTTAAATGCAGCATCGGCATTTAAAAGAAGTTTCTTATCATTTTTTGTCAGCCTGTGATTTCCCTAACATAGTTGTTAGTTCAACAGTTATCCATAAAATTTATCATATCATGATAGACATACCTAAGTCAGCCACGTGTTATGTATAGATGTATGTGAGTATATTTATAGGCATTTATATTGTATATTTGTACAGTGGAATAAATAATGACGTTGAAGTTTGTGAAGTTTGTTGCAATTTGATTGCACATTCATTTCTTTCCTCATTCTGGAACTCTCAAATGTCTTTTTGTTTTTTGTTTTTCTTGCACAATCTGCAATGTATTAAGAAATATGATACAATGACGCTATTTCTGTGGTAACGACAACCTTACTTAGTATGTTCTCATTAGATATACCACCTTACTCAATTCCATTGCTATTTTATTTATGTAAACTTGCGTGGTAGTATCAGACAGAAGAATGCAAACTGCTCAGTAAGTTATAAAAGGTGTAGCAAAAATATGTGGACTAACCAAGTCTCCTGCTTGGTATTTTTCTTGTCTCTAGCAATTCAAAAATTTACATCGTTTATACTTGGCATTTTCTTTGAATTATATGTAGGCCTATGTATGGCATCAGCAAGTGCAGGTTCAAATATCTTCAAAGAGATTCGTCACAACTCACATTATAATTATGTTTAAATTGCTTACCTGTACTTACATTTTATTGTGATAATGATCTCAACCCATTAACAATAATTTGTATGTTCAAATGAAACTCTTTATTGAGATGGAGACGGTGACCATCTTTCAATCAGGATCGGACAGACTGTTCGATTTTTAACATTCCTTTCCAGAAATAGCTGTGTCGCTCCAATATACAGGATTTTTTGGGACAGTAAAATTTCCGCCCTTCCTTATTGTAAGTGGCAACATATGCCTGCTTTTCACCATTTGCATTTATTGGTCTATAGTGATACCTTTCCTTATGTTCGACAGCTATATCATGAGGTATGCATGTTATACCACCGACAGGGAACTCAATTTTGCATGACTCGCATTTAAGTGTTCTTTTAATATCCTTAGTGAACACAACATTAAAATCGTTCTTGTTATGCCAGATTTCTTTGAATATGAACGGCTTTTGAAAATCAATTTTATCGTCAACCGCAAATACTTCAAAGACAATTGGTTTTAATTTGATATTGTTTTTTCCTTTTCTTTTCTTTTTATCCCTTGGTTTTTCACCTGCTCGTTTCGGGATATTGGCTTGCAAAAGTTTGCCGGCTTTGCTTCTCTTCAACACAAATTTCTTTAAATAATTGGGTAGCATGTCCATTGTCTCTGCAACAACCAATGCGTGAGGGCATAGTCCACAAGTGGAATTGAAAGTTCTGCAAGCGCAAGTTATGATGCCATTGTCAACAGACACATCATGACTTTTGGCATAGCCGGTAATGCAGAATCCACCACTATCAAGTTCAATAATTTTATAATTAGTAAGGATGGTTTCCGCCTTTTCCCAAATCTCATTAAGTAAACCAAATGGCACACTGTCAATAGCTGATTGTTGAATAGATACAGTTAACTTTATTACACTCTTTTCGTCATTGCTTATTCCAAGGAGAGATCCTGGAGTTGTGACATCTATGTTCAAGATCTTTTTAATGTAATGCTGCCTCTGTTGTATGGTTTTCTTAGACCAATCTACTGCACTGACGGCATATTTTTTGAACCTCGGACTGAGGCGATACTCGCCAGTGCAGTAAATTGCCTTTATATACTCACTTTCTTGCTGCTTAAATACATTTCTCTCTATAATTTCATGGATATCACCTTGATCACAAACTTGCAATTGAGCCTCTTCTTTGATGATATTATTTAGCGACTCTGTTCTTTGATTGGACCATTTGTTTGGTGGATCTCCTAGTCCAGCAGCAATCCTCACTGGCTTTAGCATGCAAAGTTTTATAGTGTCGACTAACGATCGGCTTCTTCCCTGTGTTAACTTCATCCATGAATTAAATTCTTTGGGCCATTCCTTTGACTTTTCCATATAAGATTGGTCAAACTGCACTACTGACTCACAGTCCACAAGGCCTTTTACTCTTTTCCCCTCAAACTCTTTTCCTAAAATCTCGTCAGTTATATTTCTTTTCTCGGCTTCATTAATTTTTAAATGTTTTAGTTTTCTGTAAATGTCATCTTTGACATGATCAAAACATCGCAGATGGATATTGCTAACCTTACAGCTATCCTCTATTGGGTAAACTTCTTCAAAACCTTGCTCCATGGCGCATTCCCCGTCCATACCATATGTCAATGAAGTGATTCCTTGTTCTTCAAGGCATCTGGCCATGTAAAGGTAATCACGTTTTTCTTTGGTCACAGATGTTGTTATCGATGCTAGTGTTGTTGGGTGTTTGTTCTGGTAACATTGATAAACAAACATTGGGTTTGGTAGGGTTAATGTTGTAAGGTAAAACGGTCCTAGTTTGTAAGTCATGTCAATGCCAGCTACTGCAATTGGATTTGTTCCAGAACAGAACCGTTTTACCCAACCAAGACACAGATCAGATGCAGCAAATGTGTTTGGAGCTGTTTGACGTCTACCTTCTTTATCAAGCTTGACAGTAAATTTAACGTCTTTTACAAAAGACCCTTCCAATTGCATGGTAAATAATTTGGTCAAATTTGGTGCTTTACCAGGACCGGTATTACGGGATTTCACCCTTCCGTCAATTTTTCTCATTTGCTTATAGACCTGGTCCCGATTTCTAGGGATTTCTGAAGGGGATCTTATAGCTTCAGCACCACCTGCATTGTTCTGAAGTTGAGTTATTATGTGCTTTGCACTACCCTGCTTTCCCACATCTCTAATATTGGCTAAAACGCTTGGTTTGGTTCTGGTGTAAGGTTCTCCACTCTTGCTGTTCCCCATTGACTGATTAAATACATCTGCGAGATTTAATTCTGATCCTATGATGTATTGAATTATTGCCAATCGCAGTACTTCGCTATCTCTCTCCACTTTGATGATTATTCGTTTATATTCTTTAGAGGAATGCCAGCTGTATTGACGTCGTAAAAGGTATACACCGTCATGTTCTATATGTTCTGAGAGATGTTCAATTTTTTCATAACTTAGCACTTTTCTGTCTTTGCCAAGGACTGGCTTCAAAGCAATAGTTGGGCATGAATGTTGACTGTAGATGGCACCTTCATCAGCTGTGATATCAACTTTATTTACAACTGATAAATCAACCACAAAAACAGAAGATCTGTCTACCAAGAACGGCACTTGTTGACAAATCTTTTTTTTGTTTACTTTTTCAGTAATACAAATATCAAGAATTTCTGTTGTTGTCAATCCACGGGATATTTCCTTGTAAACTGGAACACCATTTATCATATCTGTAAAATATATAATGATATGTTTATGATAATAGTCATGATTATGTTTATGATTAAGTACAACATACTAAGAGGCTTCATGATTCGGATAAATCAGGATAAAATACGACTAAACCAGCACGAACCAATATATAAAACAATCGCAAAAATAAGGGTTGTCAACGTGAGCTTTTAATTTGAAGCTGATTAGTGTTTTATAATGTACCAACTTCATTGATTTAATAAGAAAAGTCAACAAAAAAATGTTTAAATTTTTATTCATATTAACAACAACGTTCGATTGCATCATGCAATCATTTTCAAGTTAAAGGGTAAAATTTATTATAGGACTATTTATAAGGGCTAATTCAATACAATATACAAAGGATAATAATATAGTAAAACAAAATAAAGAATAAATAAAATTGACAAGAAATATCTATTTAAACACTAGGGACTTTAAAGAATCCTTTTGTGTATTAAGCGACGGTTTAATTTTTGCAATGAATCTTTGGTACACATGCCGGCACCTACAGCAACGTGTTAATGACCATCGTTTTACGGCTGTTGGAAAACATTTAAGGGATGCCCATAACTTGGACACAAAAAACAATGACATTTTATCATTCTTTAAAGTTTTATCTCGTGGTAAAACAAAATTTGACTGCTTAATAAAAGAGATAGTATTCATTGCAAAAATTAAACCGTCGCTTAATACACAAAAGGATTCTTTAAAGTCCCTAGTGTTTAAATAGATATTTCTTGTCAATTTTATTTATTCTTTTTTTTTGTATTACTATATTATTATCCTTTGTATATTGTATTATTAGCCTTTGTATATGGTATTGAATTAGCCCTTATAAACAGTACTAAAATAAATTGTACCCTTTAACTTGAAAATGATTGCATGAAGCAATCAAAACGCTGTTTGTTAATATGAATAAAAATTTAAACATTTTTTTGTTGACTTTTCTTATTAAATCAACATCAAAGTAGCTTTTTATAAAACTTCATTGATGTTCCTGGGTAAATTTTGAACCTGAATCTTTTTTCAGTTGTACGCTTTTTGATGGCCCCCTTAATCTGTGTACGTACTGACATTTTTTGAAAAAAAATTTCACTTTTTAAAAATAAAAAAATAAGGGTTGCCGCTATAGACAGTTTTTGCGGTTTGCAGCTCAATACATTTCTGCTACTTTTCACAATGCAAATCTTACTTGTCACAACTACGTACACCTATCGCTTTGGCAAAATATCTGATGAATAACGAATATTTCAGATGGAAATGGCATCTTTCCACCTCACTGTTAAAGTCAAGCATGCTATTTTATACTGGTCAAACAATGCCAAACGAGGCAAAAATCATAACAGCCTGGAATTTTTATGCAAACTGGAGATTGATCTATCTCTGATAACTAGTCAAGTAGCTAATTTTCGGCTCACCTGATGATTCATTAAATGCGGTTTCTTGACTTTTGTTGACATCCACTTGCAATCTTGTAAGTGGAGCGAAACGATGCTTTCCCGACGTTTCTTTGATGACCTAAACATAGTTCCAACACTCAATAATGATATCACATTTCAATAAGATTCTATCATCATCATTGTCTATTCGTCATCATTTATTCAGAATAGCTGACCTAATTATTGTTTCAAAGAGTTTTTGCACATGACCGTTTGGCAAAAGTCACCAATTAACCGAGAATGTTTTTCATGTTTGTTTTTGTGATATGTATAGTATATGTGTTTTGACTAATTTTTACAGTGATATACAGAGTGGGGATTTTGAATGATGTCACAGAATTGTAGGGTGAACCATTTGTGAAGTTGACATTTGATATTTCTTTCTCTCTTTTTTACTTTTGATTTTCAAGTTCTAGTCCTTTTGTAATGAATTATTCAGGTCATTTTGGAACCATTTCTGAATACATATAAACAGCATTGTGGACAAAATCACAGTTCATGTTTGAGGAGTGTGCGAGATGATTTTCATGCAATTATAAACTCGTCGAAAGTGGGAAAATATCACCGTTATTAGAGTTTTTTAACGTAACATATTTGTTACATAACGTACCTTCTTGGCGGTTGTTTGAAGACTTTTAGAATGGGAATACTCTTTATCAGTGTACCAATCATTGATATATGCATCAGAACTGCTGTCCGAGTCAAGCATGATGGCACTGTACCTATCTCCATTGCCATTTTTACTATCATCACTTGTAGTCACAATTTCAAGAATCTAAAAATGATCACAACAATCAATAATTAAATACAATTTTTATTATTTGTCTCCAATGAAAATACTGTATGTGGTAAAGGCATTTGCTGCATGCGTGTGGGAGTGTGTGTATATATTTTATTTTCGTTCGTAGGCCAACACGAACAGTACTATTCATTTACAACGGGACAAATAATAAATAATTATATACTGCATAATAATAATGGATTAGGAAATCTACTATGTAATGACAATAACAAGGAAAATGTCCAAGTTTATGTTTCCATTTAAATTGTATTATTGTAACAATTTTGAGCGTTGTTCCCAAATCTGATTGGTGAAGCGCATTTTCTTAAAATTCAACAAAACTTGCAGTAAAAACCCCTTTCCGAATTTCAAATTCTAAATGTTCGGAATGACGTCCAAAATTTTTCAAATCAAGTTCAGAAACATTACAAATCATGCTTGTCTGATAGGAAAATGTCATAAAACTGGAAATTACTCCATCAAAATTGGAGAATATGCACTTTATCCGAATCTGAATCTTTTAAATTCAGCCATTTAGACAAGAGAAAAATGTACTAGCTATTTTCTAAACCAATTATGAAATGCTTTACCGTTCGTAGCTTAAACTTAATACACTCAAAAGGCTGAATCATTCGCCACGTTGGCTTGTGATTTCCGATGCCTTCTCTAGTCCCATTACCCATCTCTCATGCATTTAAGTCCAACTAATAACGCCGAGCATTTCATAATTTCTTAAAATTGAAGTGTTAATTGCATAGTAAAATATTTATTGACAAGAGTAGTAAACAACAAGTATATGGGGAAACTTGTAAAGTAAGATTGTAACATGTAACAGAATATTTGTTTCATTTACAAGTAACTCTTTACCTTCTGCCTTTTCGAAGGACTTGATATCAGATATGACTCATCTTCAGTACTGCTCACAACTTGTGTAATGAGTCGATCCTTTTGAGATTTAGATAACGGTTTTATGTTGAATTCTATGCTGCTATCAGACATACTATTTTCTTGTGACTGCCAGGCTTTTTGTTTATCCTAAATGACAACACAATAACATGGCATGGTCAAGACATACTTCAGTTTCTAGGATAATTCTTGCTGCATTTGCATAGAAATAGGAAATTGACATGAGTGTGAATCATGTTTGATAACATGAGGATTTCAAACTGAGTAAGGGAACATAGAAAACAGAGTATATCTGCTTCGTTCTTTTCAGAAGTCTATTCAAGAACAGATTCAGTTTTCAAAAATGATTTCTGAAATATATGAGCTTGTAAAGCATAGTGTTATGTTCTCCAAATATGGTCTGCAGTCAGGTGGATTCTTCCCAGAAGGCACCATTCCACCAGCCTACAGTGATTTGTGCGGAAGTGTCTCAGCTACGTTCGTTTGGTATTACTCCGTACGAGTCAATAAATGCTTACCATATTTGATTTGGCTAGTTCTGCCTCAGGAGAGGACATATCAAGCATTGGACAGGACCTATCTTTGATCTCTTTTGTTGTACACTGGAGAATTTCTGCTCTCTGGATTTTGTTTTGGAATTTACTGACACTTTCATTCTCACATGATGAGGCTGCTTCTGAATTGGATTTGCGTGCTCTGAATCAAATAAAAGCATTTGTTAAATAGGAAGGACATCAAAGCGTACTTTCATCTATCAAATCAAGTATTCACACATTATAAATTGCTGAACAAAATAGTAGTTATTATATCTCCTTTAAAAAATTTCATAAACAGTAAATGACCCCATTTTTGAACTTGTTTATGAATTTGTTGTTGTAACTCATAAACATTTCTTTAAATAGGTCCATTCGATGTTAATGAACTTCTTTTCGCTAAGAATCTCTTTTAACTTATGATGTGTCTATTTCAATGAAATGCTACATTTTTGGCATTACTTACATCATCAATGAGAGTGATTGTGGTTTTTCACAGTTGCGAAATCTTTTCAGTAGCCAATTGCAAAAATGCATGACTTCATTTTCATGTTTTGTAAAGATAGTCAAACATCCTGCTCTTTTTCCATCATTAATTTCAAGGCACGCATGCGTATCAGCTACAAATAGCTGACCTTCAAGAAACCCAATCATTATCACCTGGTCATCACATGTGTAAAGAGCAGCACCTCTTTCAGAGCCATTTTTTAATGTTTGTATTGCAGCTTTTAACTCTACTTTTCCTGACTCTGAACACATTCGATTGCCTGACAAGATTTCCTCTGTGAAATCATAATCCCCCATCAAGTGTTCCTTATTTAGAATGGAGTATGCTCCTAAGCAATCGTATAGTTGGCTGATGTTTCTTTTTTTGTTGAATAACAGTGGTGATGTATTGATGATATTATCAGCCTTTCTTGCTATATCTGTCCATATACTTCCTTGCCAAAGTCCTTTCTTTTGCATGACGTAGTTACCAATTAATAGACAAAGAAAAGCGCAACTATTTGTGCCATCATTGACCGGAACTGTGTTGCGCTGCATCGATTGATTGTTGCTGAGGAGCTGTAGGTTATGCTGTTCGATAGCACTGCCCTGATGTAAATGGAAAGGAACAACTTCATAAGTTTTTGCAGACTGAATTTGAAGAAGCTCAAAGACACGACTTAATGTACAACGCTTTGAGGGAACAAACTCTGTGCATTCTTTGTACACTTTTACAATGTTGCTCCACTCTTTTTTTTGCCTTTCAAGGTACTTCTGTGAGGGGGTAGGTCTATTTCTTCTTCTGTGATTGTCTTGGATGCATTTATAAGGACCCATTGTTGAAGATTGGATCATTTCAAGTTGATATGGATATGTTATGTCTGGATTTACCAAAACATACATAACCATACCGAATGCCCATATGTCGATTGCTTCTAGATCTTTACTATTGACAGAAACAAGTGCATTGTCGGACGCCATGATCTCAGGAGCCATATAAGCAGGAGTTCCTCGTTTAACGTTTTTTGTCCTTGTACATGTGGCAATCTGAGTTCTTATTTCTTTGGCTCTGCTCTCACCAAAATCAGCTAGCTTTGCAACTAACGCCTCTGACTGGAATGCTTTAGCAACCGCAGTTTTATCTTTCAAGGAACAGTAATGGTTATTCGATATCAAGATATTTGCACTTTTCAGATCACGATGATAGCATCCTGCCTGGTGCAGATGGTTCAATCCGGTTGCAATATCTGTTGCAATCTTAGCCTGGACTGGCAATTGATCCACAGCGTTAAAATCGTCAATGCATGATAGGAAATCTTCCAATGAACTAACGCGAGGTCCATTCTCCATGAACATTGCAAAATCAAAATACACATACTCTAGCATGGCTGATAGGGGGTCAATTGAAATACCTTTGAACAATACAACGTTTTTATGCTGCATAGCCTTCAATAATCTTGCTTCCTTTACAAATTTGAATTTTTCTTCTTTTTGGCAGCCAATCATTTTTTTTATAATGACTTGTTCGGAATTGTAATTGGCAGTAAACACCACGCCATATGCACCCTGTGTTACCTGCTCCTTGTTGTCAAGATCCTCCCATTTAAACGTTGGAAGGTCTTTGACTTGCTTATGGAGGTCATTTCCTTTGGATGAGAGAACTGGTAGTTGAAAAGCCATATTATTAACAAATGCCAAATATTGATCAAGGCTGTTGTATCTGATTTTGACCTAGAATCAAAGCAATAGTATAGGATCAGAATTTGACAAAAATTCACATAGTAGAAAAATATAGAAATGAATTATCCCATCACAAATAGCCCTGGTGTGTGTCTGTTTAGATGTTTATGTCTAACTTGTTAAAATCTGAAACGATTTTTGAGTTTAATTTCTTAAACTATTCGTATTACCCCAGGAATCGTTTTCCATCTAATCGTTGCCTTGACTCTTACTTAATTATATAGAACGAGACAAAAAACTTGCTTTCCGCAGAGGTGCTGTATTGTTTTCATAAAATATTTTCAAAGTGCGGGGGGAATCCCTGAGATAGGAAATCCTCATAATTATTAGAAAAACGTACGATGAATGGAAGTGATTTGTTTGTTTGCTTTTATGAATGGAACCAAGCGCTGCAATTGTTGCAAATGAAGTTGCAAATTAGATATCATGTACATATTAATTATTGTTTTTTTGCATTTTATTTTGAATTATGAAATCTCTTCTTGGAATTTAAATTTTTGGAATGTATCTACAGTATAAAAAATAGAATTTTCAAACTGAACCATATCCCTAAATATATGATAATTCTATAATCACAGATACAATCCTATCACAACTAGCCTTGGTGTTTGTCTGTGTCTGGATGTTTATGTCTTCGCGATTGACATTTTAAAATCCAAAACGATTTTCGAATTTAACATCTTAAACTATTCGTATTTCCCCGTGAATCGTCTTCCACTTAATCGTTGCCTTGATTCTTACTTGATTAAATAGAACGAAGCGATAAACTTATTTTCCACAGAGGAGCTCATTGTTTTTTGGCATGGATTTAACGCCGCGACAAAAGGGTTACTTTTCGCGACAAATTAGCTTCTTTCAGCATCTAATTGACTAATTTCCGCAGCAAATTGATTAATAACGCTACCTTTATTTTTAGCGAACAAATGGTCTATCCATTAGCAACTAATCGATTTAATTAGCAGACAAATAATTGAGTGACAATTTATTGTTTTGTCCGCAGCAAATAATGACCTAATTGATTCATTTCAGCAGCAAAATACTTTCTTTCTTCGTAAGGAAACCTAAGTTTTATTAATCGTTTTGATGCAACAAATGTTGAAATAAATCATATCAAATACGTTGCTTTTAAAATAAAGTTGCTGTTTAATTGAAGTTAATGAAAATTAGTATGTTTCTAACGGTAGCAACATAATTACAGCCTTTCGGGTCCACACGAGGAAGAAACTTCTAATCGGTAAACTAAATTATGAAACTACACTATTTATTTGAAAATCTACTGCTGCGTTTTCTATAAATAGAATTATTCATCCAAACCTTGTTCATATGTTTTACTCATAAACAGTATGTGTTGACCTTTAATGTCAGAATAAAAGTAAATTTTAAGCTTCAAACAAAACAGATGAACGACTGCAACAAATGTGAATTCACATTGTCGTTACGAGATATTCATTGTCGGTTCAAAAAAAAATGAATTAATTTTCTCCAGTTCTTTTTCAATTACAGTACTTAAAGATATTTTCATTTTCATCGTCTCCAAGACTTACGCATTTGTGATGGATAATTTTGGAGTCAAATCACGTTCAAGAAATGAAAAGTCTACTATACTACAACTGTTAATTTTTGTCTGAATCGGAAACTAAACCATTTCTCCAAATGTCAATTAAATTTGCTGCGGTTTTTTGAATTTATGGTTGTGACTTTTATTGTCAGCGGAAATAAATAGTTTAGTCGCTTATCGTTTTTCGCTATCAATGAATTATTTGGTCGCTAATCAAGAATAAATTGTCGCTTGATTTAACCATTATGTCATTTGAAACTTGAGCGATGTTTAGTAATCATTTTGTTGCGATATTAATTTCATCCCTTATTCTTTTTCATAATTATTAGCAAATAAAAGATGAATGAAATGGAATTGATTTGATTATTTGCTTTCATGAATAGAAGTAAAGACAAAGTATGTAGTCTACTATCTACAAAGAAGCATTTTTGTGTCATTTAAATGTTTGTTCATAATTAAAATGTTTGCATTTCACCATGTTTTCTCAACAAATGCTAACGCTAAGGAATGTTTTAACATTTTATTTTGAAATATGAAATCTCTTCTTGGAATTTGAATTTTCGGAATGTTTCTACAGTTCAAAAAATATAATTCTCAAACTCAGCTGAATTTTTGTGACACATTCAAAATAGTGCTAATACAACGCTCTCTGAATATATGATAATATTGTATTCCAAATTACAAATTTTCTCACAGATACTTTTAACACAAAAGGCGTGAAACTCATTTACAGGGTACGATAGAATATTTTTTCTTCCGGATTTCTAATTTTTGCTTACAACATTTTTGGTTCGATTACATTATAAAAATAGTTTCACAGTTTTCTTTAGAGGCTATTATCCATTTATTGTCATAAAATCAAAACTGCATCTAATCATTCAGATCATCCTCGGAAAACGAAGGAAATTCTTCCTCTTCTGATTATAAAAACTTGAATACAACTATTTCTTCCTTTTCCTTCTGAATTTTTGCTAGCCTTGCGGACTCTCAGTCCCAAAATCCCCCATTTTATCAAACCCTGCTTGTTTACTTATATTTTAAACTCACCTTTTATAGATTCTACAAGGTGTAAATTTATGGTTAAATCCGTTAATAGATGCTTCCACTTTACTGGGGGTACCAATTACAAAACTGATTGAGGGTATTACTCTGTGGCTTAACTTGACCTAGAATCAAATCAATAGCATAGGATCAGAATTTGACAAATAATCACATAGGTAAGAAATATTGTAATGAATTATATTTTAAACTCACCTCTTTTAGATTCTACAAGGTGTAAATTTGTGGTTAAATCCGTTAATAGATGCTTCCACTTTACTGGGGGTACCAATTACAAAACTGATTGAGGGTATTACTCTGTGGCTTAACTTGACCTAGAATCAAATCAATAGCATAGGATCAGAATTTGACAAATAATCACATAGTTAAGAAATATTGTAATGAATTATATTTTAAACTCACCTCTTTTAGATTCTACAAGGTGTAAATTTGTGGTTAAATCCGTTAATAGATGCTTCCACTTTACTGGGGGTACCAATTACAAAACTGATTGAGGGTATTACTCTGTGGCTTAACTTGACCTAGAATCAAATCAATGATGCTCCATCGATGATTACTCGTATACTGGTTTGAATTTACTGTTGAACATATATTTATACTTACTATTCGATTTCTAAACATACAAAACTCTTCGTCATGATTTGATTGTTTACAGGATTGAGATGATTGTCTATGGATTAATTGCTCATAAAATACTACTTAAATACAAAAGATATGATTACGCGTGACGAGATAAACAAACAAAGTTGTACGCGATTTTACATGCTAACTGTTAAATAAATTGCCCGAACAAAATGTCTATTAAAGTTGCTCAAGAAATTTATGTAACTGCACCTTGCTCAACACTACCATTAAGGCTATAATACTATTACGTTATACTTCTATGTTAATTTCTATAAATGATAATTTGTTTGAAAAATGTCTGTTCAAAATTAGGATTATCCTGACGAAATATCATTGTTTTTCCAACACTAAACTTGACCTAGAATCAAAGCAATAGCATGCCATCAGAATTTGACAAAACATCTACTGATTACTGATTACTCTGATCCATTACGTGGCGTACTTATACTTGCACTTTTTGAAGGAATAAAACCGCAAAGCATTTATATTGTATTGAGAAATATATGTGAACTCAGAAGACTGCTTAATTATACATTGTTGAGTGAGATATTTGATTTTTTCTCTCTCTTTTTGAAAATGAATGAATTACTCCGCATTTATTATCATTCCTGATGAGATGCCGAAGTAATTCGTTTATCAGCTACAGTGGGATGAAACTGTTATTCATAATGTAGAATACTTCATTCGAATGAAATTTTGAATTACATAAGCATCCGTTGCCGTCTGCATAGGTAGAGAAGACAAGGGACTGGTGTATGATCCCTAGATACATTTTGCGAATGTCATAATATTAAATGAGAGACATAAAACGACAACCTGACTCAGGAGTAGCCAACAAGAATCTAATCATAACATTCTAATACACGTGTAAAACTAACACATTCATGATTAACTATAATGGTGTCATTCATGATATGTGACATCTCCCTTTTTTAACTTTTAACTTTTAACGTAAATTCAAACTAACTGAAAACTATTTATATCTTCGAACATTGTTAACATTTATCATTATTAATAATTCTTTATCCAAATCATATTTATTAATGTCCATCATAATCTGGTGCATTTTTATGCGACCTTTCCTAGTTATTAACTTATCTGAGTCTGACAAAGGTATAGCTGCCTGTAAATTAACATTTTTATCTCGATCTTCTGGATTGTTACTTTTATTTTCTTCTATATCAGGATTAATCGCCTTTCTCAAAAATCTTCGGTTTTGTGTTAAACGCGATCCATTATCCATCTTAATATTGTACATACGTCTTTCTTGGTTTACGCCAATAATAATTACCTTTTTAACCCAATATTTTTCTTCGTCAGTCTTTGTTACTTTGTTAGTATATAGTCGCCCAACCTTAGTGGTGGTAAATCTTTTGCACCATGACGATCGTTATAG
The DNA here is from genome assembly GCA_916610825.1 of Haliclystus octoradiatus. Taxonomy (NCBI): domain Eukaryota; kingdom Metazoa; phylum Cnidaria; class Staurozoa; order Stauromedusae; family Haliclystidae; genus Haliclystus; species Haliclystus octoradiatus. The sequence goes on along the minus strand of OU744448.1, from coordinate 33,956,444 downwards.
TAAAAACTTTGATTCACTTTTGCTGCTGCATCAGACTGTTTAATAATTTTCGCGATATCAACTTTTGACTTATAGCTCTCTGGTAAAGCCGGTAATAATGTTCTGATCTGTCTATTCATCAGGGCAACACTTGGACTCACCCCAGTTGATGAATGTGGTGTAGCTCTATATGTCATCAATGCAACCTCCACATCAGGAGAATGTAGCAATTTTTTAGCTATATTACCGCTTTCTCTGCCTGTCCATTTGATTGCGGCAAATAGGGCGTTGTCGGATTGGGATCAAATCCATACTGATCGGCAAACCTAGCAAATTCATCGGCATCAAATTGTGGCCCATTATCACTCACAATTTCGTTCGGGATACCGTGGTAACAAAATATATTTTTCAGCTTATTTATAATAGTTGCACTTTTTGTGCATAAAAGTCGATGTAGTTCAATCCATCTTGAATAGTAATCTACTACAACTAAATATTTAATACCGTTGTACTCACATAAATCCATACCGATCTTCTGCCGTGGCCGATCTGGTAGCTCGGTAGATTTCAATGTTTCTCTAGGTAAAGCAGCCTGATACTTTTCACATAATGTACATGTTTGGATAATTCTTTCTATGTCCCGGTTGATTAAAGGCCACCATACTGATGTTTTAGCATACTCGCGCGTCTTTGATATACCCTGATGACCTGCGTGCAGCTTTGTTAATATATCTTCTCTCTGACAGCTAGGTATAACTACTCGATCTTTATAACCACCACGCCATTCAATACCGACAACTCTCATTTGGCTTTTGCAAATGGCTGTACGCTAATTGGTAATTGTTTAGTTGAATTTGGCCATCCCTTTAATATAAAATATTTTACCTGAGTCATTACTTGATCTTTTGGAATAGCATCTTTTATTAATTTAAGTCTAGCTTCACTTACTGGAAATCCTTCTTGTACTGCTTCAATATAGATTTCAATGTCTTCTGTTTGAGATATTTCTAATTCGTTTGCGTCTGCAATGCTACGTGTGACAAAGCGTCTGAAATGACCATTTGTTTACCTGGTACATGTTTAACAACAGGATTAAAACGCAGCAATCGCATCAATAAGCGCTGACACCTGACTGGAGTGTCAGAAATGTCTTCTGTCAGATTTTGTCCCATTTTGTCCCACTAGAAGATTTAGTAAGTCTTCTAGAAATGCAAACGTGTATAAAATTAACAGAATAAATTAACAGCAGGGTTCCGGGCACTCACAACAGGAACATTTCCGATTACACAGCTGGAAACCGAATTAATTTCTACAAAAATAGTGAAAATTTGATACCCTAAACTTGCATCATGATGCCAAAATGGTACCCATAAAAAACGGCACATCTCCGTATAGCGCCTATATGGAAGCTCATCACAGACTCAGGTAAAGTATTCCACCAAGGTATCACTCTCTGACTAAATAAATTAATTGTGCTGCTTAACCGGCACATTTGCATCGAATAAAGTCGTTGTGAATGACCACGAATTGAATATGAATATTTATTTGCGATTAATTTACAATTAAGAGAGGAAAGAGATAAATCAACTAAATTATGCGTTATTCTATACATCATGATTAAATCTATCTTTAGCCGTCTTAGTTTTAGTGATTCGAGGTTCAGAAGCTTTAATCTGTCATTGTAATCCTTGAAAGCCAAATTTGTGTTACATACAAATCTGGTAAATCTTCTCTGTACCCTTTCGATAATTTGAATGCCATGCAATAGACAAGGGTTCCAAGAACAAGCTGATGTTTCTAACACTGTTCTAGCATAAGTTTTGAATGCGTTTAATTAGCAGAACTGCATTCCTTGAAGTAAAGCTTTTCATAATGAGATAGGATCTTGAATATGCTTTTGCTGCTATCATCGAGCAATGAGATGACGGTTTTAAGTCTCACGTTATAATTATCCCAAGATCTCGGATTCTGCTGACAATTGGCAGTGTGACCACCCAAAACGTATCCAACATCGTCTACATTATGCTTATTAGTTGTTAAAACTGAACACTTTTCAAAAGCTATCCGTAGCTGCCACGTTTAAGACCATTCGTAGAGATTTACTTATGTCTTTTCCAAATCGGTTGAAATTGTATTGCCACGGGAACAATAAAATTTGGCATCGTCTGCAAACAAGCTAACTTTGCAATCGCCTTTGATACAATGTACAACGTCATTGATAAATAAAATAAGTAATAATGGTCCTAGAACAGAACCCTGAGGAATGCCGCTGACAACATTCGATGCTGATGATAAACAATTTCCAACTGATACAGATTGCGTTCTGCCAGTTAAAAAAGAAGAAATCCATGCCAATTGTTCAAAATCTATACCATAAGCCTTCAGTTTGATTAATATTTTCTGATGACAAACTGTGTCAAATGCCTTTCTGAAGTCGATATAAGCAGAATCAATTTTTCAACAATCATTAATGGCTATACCCCATTTCTGCAGGGTTTCTAATAATTTGGTGCAGGTTGACCTCCGAGCAAGGAAACCATATTGTTCTTTAGTAATAATGTTATTAGAAAGCATATACGGACGCATTTGTGAATTTATAACAGATTCCGTAACTTTACATGTTATGCAAGTCAATGAAATTGGACGGTAGTTTTGTCGCATTGAAGATTTACCTTTCCTGAAAATTGGCACATTTGAAAATAGCTGTTTTCCAAATTGAGGATAGTTGACCAGTTAATAGAGTAACTCATAGAGCTGAGATAATGGCAATGCTATTTCTTTGGCTATTGACTTCAAAAAGAGTGGGGGTAGCCATCCGGCGAGCATGATGTTTTATTAGGAAGGCAGTTTAATGCTTTCAATGCATTTGATGTAGAAAATCGAATAAAATTGAGGCTGTGCTCTGGTTGCACTGAACTTTCAAATTCAGGGGTGTTCCCATCGTCCTTGCAAAAACTGTGGTGAAATAGTCATTAAGTATTAAAGAATATGGTATATCATCAAATACTTGCGCCCATAGATTATAGAATACTATAATCTATGTTGCGCCTGAGACTGTTTCAAGCATGCATCGATATATTAACTAGTGCCATTGTTTTAAATTATGTTGGCTAAATAGACGTCTATTGGATGTTTGCATGATTTACATGTTTTTCATGCCCTGTGAAATTGATTTTTTTCGAATTTCATGCAATATATTTTGGATACAGATGCCTACAGAGTTATGTGTGCAATGTGTGCAGTCATCAAGTAAAACACGAGGCAACAACTCTAAAATTTATTTACATCAGCTGAGACAAATATCCGTTTAAGTAATTTTTTTATAGTAGATCAATTAAAAAATGGAACCTACTTCCTAAAGATTATCACAAATGTAAACTATATTAATGATTACAGAAACAAACTTTTTCAGAATTGGGATTGATAAAAACTTGTAATCACAAATGATCTTATATCCGTATAGTATCGGTGCATAGCAGCTACCCTCTGTACGTGTATTCTTTCCGAAAATATTTTTTATTTCCAAATGATCACATATAGCCTGTCTCTATTCGCAATGTTGGATGATTGTTAGGCCATAACTGAATAAATGTCCGAAGGAATTACTTCTTCTATGTCTATAATGCGTAATCGTACATCAATAGCCAGCAGATCTATCTCATCTTGAGATTCACAGGAAATGTCATTACATATGGTTTTATTCGTTCTTAAAGGAGCAAAAATGACCGGCAGGCGCTACGCACTTCGGATCACGTGCATGTTTATTGTTCATAACACAATGTACATTGTTGACATGGATTTATAACAGATTAAGCCTGCGACAAGAGGAACAGTGTTTACTAAATTTTACTATTATTTTCACTATATGATATATCCTAGCCATAATAATAATAATAATAATAATAATAATAATAATAATAATAATAATAATAATAATAATAATAATAATAATAATAATAATAATAATAATAATAATAATAATAATAATAATAATAATAAAAATAATAATAATAATAATAATAATAATAATAATAATAATAATAATAACTGGAAATGATCTAGAATCATTCAGTAACTAACTAAAAGCCAATTTCAAGAACATAATTATGCAAAGGTGCGCACCTGAATTAGTCCCAGGCCCTTGACTCGAAATTTCGTAAATCTTATAGAAATACAAACGTCTAATTTCTGTTTCAACTGAGTTTCAAAATTCTTTCTTCATCTGGTACATTGGTACATTTACTACAAATCTAACGCGAGCTTTTTAAATGTTATGAAAAATAAAAAAGTTATTCAACATTGAAAATTTGAAACTGCACTTGAAGGTTAACGCTGTTGTTCAGCTAACATTTGTTTTAATAACTTTTTGATTTTTCATTTTATTTAAAATAACATCCGATAGATTTCTAGTAAATATAGTTACCAAATCCAAAAACAATTTTGAAAATCGGTTGCAACAGAATTTACACGTTTGTATTTCTGGATGGCCTACTAAATATTGACAAAAGGGCCTGGGACTAGTTCAGATGTGCACTTTTTCATAATTTTTTTTTTGAATTGGCTCAGTTTCATAAGCGAATTATTCTAGTTGGAAAAAAGTATTTGATTTGATGAAATTATTTATGGATTTTTTTTTAAATTTTTTATTAAATTTTTAATATATCCATTTTATTATACAAATTAATCAATATACGGGAAATTTGTTTAGAGGTATTATATTTACATTGATATTTTATTACATAATTAAAAAAAAGAACAATCCATAAAATTTAATTACAGCTTAAGAAAAAACTAACTATCTATCTATATCTATGGCTAATTTTTGGATTTGTTTAAGCCATTTAATAATATCAAATGACTACGGAGATTGAAATTAAACTGTGAAGGGAGTAATGAGTCTTTCCTTGGAAAGTCCACATATATAGTGGTGTATATCTCAAATAACATGCAAAGATCTAAGCTACGCTTCGATATTCAAATGATTCGATGTCGCCTTGTAAAATGACGATGCACCTTTTTGATAGTCTTCATATCTTTGTAATGGGGATTCCAAACAAGAGCGTCAGACTCAACGATTGACCTCACGTATGTAAGACATAGACTTTTTAACAATTACTTTGGACTTCGTGAACTAAACTGGGCAACTGAAGCGTTAAAATATGGCGGGTTGCCATTCAGTTGACTATTTTCCAATTTCTTTCAACTTGGAATGACTGTGCGTATGTTAATCCATTGTCATTGTAACGGTACATAAAAGCTTTGCAGCAGTAGCAAATAAATAGACCATAAGTTTTCAATAAAAGACTTAAACAAAAGCTTTCATAAAATCAACATAATTTCTGCATCGACACATCCTAGATGTATCATTTACAAAGCGGGCAGAGAGCCTCTAAAGATTGACAATGGGACAGTCATTCAGTATAGACAATCAGTTCATATTAAGCAGGACTCAGAAGAGCAATTGCGGGATAAGTTCACATTTATTGAATAATAGACCATGTTATGACAAATAATCCAGGCTACCTATAACACCAACTATATTATATGTAGCATACATAAAAGTTGACATATTTAAATAATACATAGGCTATCACAAACTGTTAACATGAACTATCCTGATATAGTTTCAAGCAATCGAGATTGGAGTTTCGGAATAATTGACGATGTTATGAAGATGAGGATAACGCTGTCGGTGGCTCAGTTCATTCATTCGATGTTCATATACATGGATCTGAAATAATTGGAAAAATAAATCATTACAACTTTTTCTAATCGATTCCCCCCCCCCTCTTTTATTTTCCAGTTGTGTATGCATCGAGGGAAATTCACTGTAACGGCAATATTCAATAAAATCATGTTCCATTACACTTTTTTTTATAAAAAAAACCGTTTATGATAAACGTAGTGTCATTCTAATGCGTATTACCATAATTAGACTAATATCGACTTCCCCTTTCCCCTATGTATTGCCCTTTATTTTATTAATTACATTTGACTCCGTTTTGAAATCTCTACGAGACTGGATGTGATTTTATCGCTCTGAATCATTTTACCCTCATAACAGTAGTACTAAGTCCTCAAAAGTTTTAAGAAACTTTAGCACTTCTTCTAGATTATTTAAGAAACAATTTTTTTTCTAATAAGCCAATACCCTGTATATGTATTTAACAGAGCTGTAGTTTACTTTGTTGCAGTTTATTTATAATGTATTTATCTGTTTCCTAAATAGTAACTATTATTGGAATGTTCGTTCCGCTAACAGTTAACATTGTAGTAACAATTGAAACTATTTAAAGTTGATATTTTACTTTTGATGCATTTGTGCAAGTTAAATATTCTATTTCAGTCTTTATCAAGTAAATCTGAATAAACGATGGTGTTTGTTTGTTTATTTGCTTTGATTTATTACCAATATACCAGTTATATAAATACAGGTGTGTGGTAAGTATTGCTTTATTTTACATATTTTCGTATTTGTAAATACAAATTTTATAATAAAAGTCAGAGAATCAGACAGTCATGTTTGCTGCTTGAAATTTCACGCCTTTATTATTTAAGCTCTGCTATATTTTGCATTGAGCCCTATGTTCAATCAGTAAGACAACGTTTTCCAAATACAAATTTTATAGATGTTTATTATTATTATTTTTTATATATGGAAGCATCTGGAAAAGGTCAAATTGACCTATTTAATTACGTGGTTCGAACGGGCTAGGTAGCATATGCGTCACTATGCGCCTATATGTTTCGGCACCAGATGCATCTCCTAGAAAAATCTGCAAATGGAAATTGTAAAAGTGTAAGGGGGTTATACCTACTGCACTGCTATGCTTATTTATTCTATTGTCATTACTAGATCTATAATACTTAACATAATTGCCTATAATTATTTTGTTACTATCATATCATACTTAATAAATATAATAACTGAGTAAAAGGGAATTATTTATATATCTATAATAATAATGATGATAAAAAAAACCTGTAAAAGTCCAATTTCGCGATTATAAAATTTCAAACAAAGCGAGGCTGCCGTGATATTATCAAACAATCACGGGTCAAGCAACACAATCGTTTTGGTTTGCCCAACTCCTCATAGCCAAGCCCATTATTCGCCAGCTCTCTGCAACCTGGGCCTTGTTTTGAAAAATGCCGGGTTTTCAACTCTTTCAACTTTCAATGTATTTCAAATTACAAACTGGCATGCTTTATTCACTAGATATCTTACTTCTTAGTATGTCATTCCCAGACATGAATTAAATTACACTGATTTGAATTGAAATTGAAAAACGGAATAGTTTTGAAAATATAAAATTGAAAAACGAGATAAAAAATATCCCATGAACATTTGGAAACAGCAGGTCGATTATAATTATTTAGAAAGTTGGTTTGTCTGTTAACATGGTTAACTATTTACCTATGGATTGTCAAAAATGGTGTCGTTTCGTTTCGCAAAGTACCGTTACCACTTGGCGGTAACGGTACTTTGCGAAACGAAACGAGATCACACAGTCACACTTAGAGCACTCAAACAATAGGCGTCCGTTCTTCAGAACATCTAACAATGAGCATGGGCGATCTATTCAACAGTTCTATAGAAAAAGAAAAGAATAGGGTTCTCCATGAATGCAGCCAAAACACTGCATGTGGACGAAATGATGAAAGTAAGCACATGACAATATACAACAACAAATCAATCAATTGAATCACGGTCGCCAATTGACGGTTCCCATTGACGAAACAATGGAACTTTACTTCCTCAAAATAAGCTAGTTTTTCATGATTTTTGCAATAATTTATATACAAATGAGCTAGTATATCAATGATATGGCTTTGGTGATTTGTTTGATGCATATTTGAAAGGGTTTGATGATTTCGTCTCGTTTCGTTTCGTTTCGTTTCGTTTCGTTTCGTTTCGCAAAGTACCGTTAGCCTTGCAAAGATACTACAGCAGATAAACAAACCATTCGGAACTTCTTCCTCTATAAATTATTTAAACAAGGAATCGAATTGATAGACTTTTTCTGAATTAATCAAGAAAGAGGGGGGAGTGAAGGCATATAATTTTACATTGTTTATTAATTCTTTTTTCATGCTATTTTTTTTGAAAATTTATTAAAAAGTTAACAGTACCATCAGCTAATACTTGATTTTATTACCGTCCATACATCTTAAAAAAACACTAAAGTCATTAAATCAATTGAGTAAATGAATCACTAAACTAGTAGTGTACACTATAACAATATAGAAAAGTTGAATTATAATATATAGCTATAAAATTTATGTTAATTATAATTTAATTAATTAAATGTAGTTTTGGTGAAACTGGAGATAAAATTTGCTATTAATAGTGAAATATAGAGTTCGAGCTTGTTTTAAATATTACCCATAGCTTGATTTATCAATGCGAGAACAAAATATGCAATAAATAATATCATCTATTATCGTTGATTTTTTATTGTTTTTCCTAATATTACTATTTTTTATTAATGAAAGTAATCTTTTCTTTAAATTCATGAGCTACACTCAATCACATTAAGGTAAATCCATAATTCTACTACCAATTATGTAAATTAAATTTTCCAGAATTTTCAATCACCAATGAGAGATTCAATTCTGAAATTTTGTTCTAACTGAGAACTAAATGTTCAAAAATAGTCGTAAATCACATCTAAACTATTTCTAATGAATTTAATGGGAATAAGGCAATAACCAGAGCTTACTAGGAATGGAAATAGTTTGAAATCTGCTAAAAGTCTAAAAATTCTCCCTATGAATCATTGCATGGATCACGAATGAAATCCCAGGCCGTGAAAATGAATAAGCATTATGCACGTTTACACCCCCGTCTACAAGAAAATCCTTCATGGGAAGTATTCTGTTATTGAAAAAAAAAATTCTTAAGCTTCTTCTTCTCATTATCTTGATCTTAGAACTAAATGATTGAATGTTTTGTAGAATTGAATTATAATCAAAGGAAATAACTACAGGTTATTGTTATATAGAATAACATCTTGCCTATAAAATTTGGTATGATTTGGTATGACAAGGCATTGAACATTTGATATCTGACAAAGATTCAACTCAAAATCAAAGGTAAGTTTGTGGTAGCTCAAAAGTAATTGACTGTATCGTTATAGTGTGTTGTATATTATTTCAATGTAAAGAAACGAGCTGTTTATTTGGTCACTTTATGAAGATATGTTCTTCAAAAATTTATATATAACTTGAGCACTTCACTATATTGATTAATCATAAATATCGATTTAAAGTTCAAGTTTTATGAGGTGCTTAATCCGCATTAGATTATTTTTTCTATTGGTCATAAATTTGGAAAAATATTTTGAAGGCTAGAGATGGAATTATATAAATGCATATCCATTTGTGGTTTTGCAGTTTAATAATTATTTCATTTTCAATTATATTTTGTAGATGAAGTTAACACTACTATTCGTATTGCTCTTTGGAGTCGCCCTTGCAATCGGTATGTGAATTTAACAGAGCTAAATATTCTTTGAGAAAATATTATATTAAATATATATATGAAAAGAAAAGTCCACAAAAATTTTTCAAATTAATTAATAATTAATAACGTTTCGATCGCATCATGCAACCATTTTCAAGTTAAAGCTTAAAATTTATTATATGACTATTTAGATGGGCTAATTTAATACAATATAGAAAGGAAAAAAATAAAAATTTGAAAATTTTTCGTTGACTTTCTTATTAAATATATATAATAAACTAATATAAAAATATATGGTAAAAGAGTCAAAGAATACACATTCTTTACGGTTGCTCAAGTTTCACGCATTTCACTGCGATCTTCAGACAGATTTTACTCAATGAAAAATATACATGATATCTACGTTCTATGATAAACTCTCCGTAATGCTGCTTTCTATTGTTTGATACAATGCTACCGTTATTTCTATTGTTGATGCAAGTTGTAGAAAAATGTGATGGTTTCCTTTATTCTCAGTAAATTATTATTTGTTATGCTTTGACTTATTAAAATTGGACAAGTAAAATTTATTTTCGTAGCGACATTTCGAAATCAATTCAGCTCTTTCACGCGTATAAAATGATATTTTTATAAAATGCATCAATGGCATGTTTTGAGATGTTATTATATGATTTTGTATTTGCGATGGTTGACCATTCGGCGATTTTGTATGTGATGTTCTTGTCTTTTAAATCCCAAACGTGTTTGGATAGTTGCATGCTAGTGTCGTTATTATTTTCTGTGTTTGAATGTTGCCTTGTGTTGCGTGTAGCGTTGTTTGGACGTGCCTTCCGTCAACCCAATGTAGCTTTGTCTTTCTTGATCAAATGGCGTAGTGACTTTCGCATTACAAATAATGCTTTTCATTTGGCATTTGTTGTTGAACGGGCATTTGTTTTTGTATCTACGGTTGCATTGGTCCGTGTTAGTTGTGGTGTTGGTTGTCGAAATGATTATTCTGTTGTTATGGCTTTTTAGGATTGAATTCATGTTATTTGTGCAATTCTAGCTGACTTCATGGAGTTAAGTTTGAAGATCTTGTTTAAGTTGTTCAATTTCGGAAAATGTTTTTTCATTAAGTTAGGGAACGTCACGACCGATGCTAGTTTTCACGCTAAAAATATATATATTATACAAATATAATCCAATCAGCGTTTCCTTTGTTACCTGAGTCTTTGGTATGCTCGAGAACAACAAAGTTTTAGGAAATCCTAATAGAGCTGCATGGACGTAGAGCTCAGCTGAGTGTAAAATATTTTCTTAAACTATTATATATCATCAATTCTCTCTCCCTCAATATAATTTTGATGTTACCCTTATCTTTGTGAGTGAATTAGGCTGTATGTAAGTGAAATTATTTGGAAATGTAATCCCATTTACTTGCCTGTTATATATATTATATGACGAAAAAAACGACAAGTTAAATCAAACATTAACCTTATCGCAAGTAAATTTTTCACAACTTGCGATTTAGCTTTCAAAACAAAATGTTTTGCTCTGGTGAATCTAATTTGGATTCGATTTGGCTGCCCGCTATAGATTTTCAACTTATGAAATTGTAAAAATCTCCCCACGTTTTTCATACAATGATGTCAAACAAAGTATGAAAAGTAGTTTATAATTTTTTAAGTAGAACTAATATAATTTAATTACAAAGAAATAAAGCATTTAATAGAGATTGATCATACTGCATTGTTAAATATGAACTCAGATGCTATTAGAATCTAATAAAGTATCTATGCATCGATGCTATAACCATTTATGACAACTCTTTCTCTTTTGTTTAGGGTTAACCCGTGATCGTGATGAGGATGAACGAGATTACGGTATGATTATACATTGTTAGCATCCGATTCTACGCCGATAGCTGGAAACAGCATATGATGGAAGGAAAATTGAATTTTGCTAGCACGATGCCATTAGTGTAAAAAATCAATGCACTTATATAGAGCCAGAAAATTGAAATATATCGTGCTAGATATTCTTATGATATTATCGAGTGAGAGCTGGTATTTCCTAAAGAAATCAAAAACTTTAAATTAAAAATGGTCCACTGGATATTTATCCTTTATGATATCTAACAAGAATGATGCTTTGGGCCTTTTGCTCGTCACGTATCTTTATAATTTGTATTGTTATTTTTATAATTTTCCAGATGAGAGTGAAGACAATGAAGATTACGAAGTAGCTGACAAAGGTACTAATATAATGTATTATAATATATATATAGTAATAATATTATAAAATTGAGACAAAGATGAGGGAAAAATTTCCGTAACTCCAAGTCAGTATGTTCGTAACTATCAGACCTTCTGATGATCGTTAAATAAACACGTGAAACTTGGAGTTCCGAAAAGGCTTTGCATCATCTTTGTCTCAATTTTATACTATGCTCGGTTTTAACAAACATTGAGCACTTTCGCATATATGTGTTTTACGTTATATTACATTATTATAGTAATACTATTAGAAATATTAAAACTTAATATCGACAATTTAATAGTGCTCATTATCATTTAGTATTCATTAAAATATACAGCATAATTCCTGGTGATGGGTTTTTAATTGTACAATTAAAGGTGTCTTTGAAAAATTTTTGAGTCCAAATTTCCATCCTCTGCTCAATTTTTATGCTAAAAATTACACGTGCCGAACTGAACTTCTATGGAATAGAAAACGGAGATTGCAGATTAGGGACTATACGGGGCTTCGAATGTCCCCCATTTTTTATTCAACTGTCATTCGTATAGTTATTATATATACCATATATTTGTACCAATTTTATTTCCAGGAGAAGAGCTCCTAGTTTTTTACCACATCGAAAACGATACCAATAATGTAATTAAATTTGAAAAGGATACATAAAATGTGATAAATTGTCAGAAAGAGTTATTTCTTTCGAATCAGTTCTTTCGAATTTATTTCCTGTTTTACAGATGATGAGAGAGCTGATCCAAAGCCATTCTGGGGTCGTCGTCGCCGTAGCAGGCGCGGCCGATTACTCATTCCTACAATATTCCGTACCATTAGATTGATTGGTAAATGAATAACAGACCTAATTCCTATGAAGCAACCGTCGCGTCTGTGAATTCTTAAAACCTATCATGGTTATATTGGTCATAAATTAACTTGTTTGTTTTCAACATTTGATGATGTGCAATAATTTGTAATAAATTATGTAACAAATGTATAATGCTGTTGTTTCTTCTAATTGATTGATGTCGTGAATTGATATGAAAATATAAATTTATAATGAAAATCATTTTATCTAAAAGTCAATTATTCCGCATTTCGCTGTTTATTCTCAGCTCAATATTATTGTTTGTTGCAATATATATATTGAATTATGTAGAATTATCCCATAACAGACAAAAAAAGGCAGGTTATGCTGTTGACTCTTCCGTATCAGAGCGTATGAAGCCTCGAAAGTTTTAATGGGGGCTATATTTTAAATGACGAAGTTATTAACAAAATCCATTCAGGAAACGGGAGATTATGATTAGAATAATTTGATATGATGTCAAAATGTCATTTTGTCGAAATGAGTCTTTAACAGGTGAATAAAGGGAGATTTTGCAGACAACTGTATGATCCACTTACTTTTCATGGCTTTCATTTACACAGTTGTTGTTTTCCATGTCCTCCGTATTTATCTTGAAGCAAAACCTGTATATTATTCAGCGTTAGATTATGTTTAACTTCATGATCACCAAGGAAAACATTGGAAATACAATAAATAAATATATATATATTCAATCGAATATTCAGTATTTTCTTCAGGGCATCATGAATGTCATAATGTAGTTAGTAAATGTGAGATTGGATATTTGACTATTTCCACTCCTAATGAGCTAGCTCTGGTTATTGCCTTTTTCCCATTGAATTCATTAGAAATAGTCTACATTTTATTTACGACAGCATAGTCGTCAACATTTTACTCAAAAAGTGACCTTTTTCAACTGGTACATAACGGGACTGGAAATGATCTAGATTCAATCAGTTACTAACTTGGACCCAATCCCAAGAAAAAAATTCTGATAAAATGCGTACTTAAACTAGTCCCAGGCCCTTTTGTCAAAATTAAGTAGGTCATCTAGAAACACAGACGTGTAAGTTCTGTTTCAACCGATTTTCAAAATTCTCTTTGCATCTGGTACCTTGGTACATTTACTACAAATTTACTGTGAGCTTTTTAAATATAATGAAAAATAAAAAGTTATTCAACTTTGAAACTGCACGTGTTGGTCAGCGTTTTTGTTTGACTAATATTTGTTGTCATAACTTTTTATTTTTCAATATATTTAAAAAGCTCGCAGTAGATTTGACGTTAATGTACAAAGGTTCCAGATGCCAAAAGAATTTTGAAAATCGGTTGAAATAGAATTTACACGTTTGTGTTTCTAGATGACCTACTTAATTTTGACAAAAGGGCCTGGGACTAGTTTATGTACGCACTTTTTCAGAATTTTTCTTGGGATTGGTTCCAAGTTAGTAACTGAAGGAATCTAGATCATTTCCAGTCCAGTTATGTACCAGTTAATTTATGAAAAATTTAACAGGAAGAAAAAGAGTCGTAAACGATTTGAAAGTTCGATGTGTAAGGAATAGAAGCATAATTTGAAATGCTCAGGCCCATGTCAAAGGTCGGAAAACTGTCCAGCCGCTCAAATGTTTGAAAGTTCCACACAATAAAAAGACGTATCAGCTAGCGTTTTTAGGACTTTTTAGTCACGCATCAAAATTAATTTTAAATTTTGGCTTCATACTGTAATTTCAAATCTGTTTCACAAATCGGCTATACACTCTTGAAGGCAGAGGCTAATTTTGAAACGATAGGATGAGTTGAATCTGCTTCAAAACAGTTGGTCATTAAACGCCCAACTTCAAAAGTTTCAAGTTAACAAATTAGCAAAGAATATCACAATAAAGAATTTCCTTTAGTCCGGAAGGCCGGAAAGAACGTCTTGAGTATATTTTCACTAATCATCCACGTTTATTTGACGATTGTAATACTATAGCACCATTTGCTATTCCATGTGATCATCGCCTTGTTTTCCCTTGAATGAAACAACGCATCCGGTACTGTAAAGGAAAGGCAGGCTCATCCCTTTCCTTGGAAAGCCTTTCAGAGTTTTCACAAGCGTTTAAATATTGTCTTGAGATTTCTCTTGCTGGAGGGCCCACAAAAGGTGATTTCTTCATTCTTTCTTCAGCCATCATGAAGCAGCCAAGACCACTTTTGACACAGAAGAAAAGACAATGGCCATGCGTCTCTCGGGACAGTGACGCAATGATCACACAGGTAAGATATGAATTAAAACTTGTTAAAAACGATTACGTGATTGTTCTCCTGCTATATATAATATCATATTTTACCATTCATTGTTAATAAAAAAAAACAGTAGATCTTGCTGCTGCTAATAATGCCCTAATCGAGCGTGAATAAAACGCTATAATTTTAGCGGTAAAAACGGCTAGTAGCAGTAATGAGCACTGTATAGCAAGCAAAGAGACAAAGCGTCTTAAGAACCCATCCCACAAGCCCTTATTAGTTGAAGCGTGTGATTCTGTCGAGGCAAACAATATGATTAGTAATTATTTTTATTATTTAATTAATTCCCCTATCCTGTGTACTATCGTTAAATAAATTATCAACACCTCCTAATTGCTCCCCTCCTGATATATCCAATTATAACACTTCTCCGGTTACTAATGACGGATGATGTTCTATTTTCTATGAAACCCCTTGCGTCTCCTGGACCAGATGGAGTCCCAACCCTGGCACTTCGAGAACCTCTTGCACAAAATCATACATTTACCATCATAAATGCCGTTTTTTCAGGGGAACAACAAGTACCGGGTCAGTGGCGACGATCTGCTGTCATCACCGTCAACTAGAACTCGTCTGGAGACCTAGACCAACAGACGGGTATCACTTTAAGTTGTACTGCTTGGAAATCTAATTATAAGATTCTACCAAAAGGCTGGAGTCAGCAATAGCCCATATTTAAGATACAATCAAAATGGGGGTAGGAAAAGCCGGTCAACTATAGGTCAAACTTCTAACAGCTAGGACATTGTTAGAAGGCTGTAGGACACATCTAAAAGACAAAGACGTTGTTTTATTGATTTCAAAAAGGCCTTCGATTCTTTCTTAAGATGCAGAATCCCAGAAATATTAGATTTCTATAATGTACCTTTCGTTCTTATCGATGCTATTATGTCCTTTTATTCTTCTACTTCAGCTTTTGTTCGAACTCACTATGGTGATACTGATGATTTCCCAACAGCTTGTGGCGTACTACAGGGTGACACATTGTCCCCTCTTATATTTACTCTATTTATTGATTATGTTTTTCGTATTTCATGCCCTGACTCTTCCGGTTTTACCCTTTGATCCTCGTAAGTCTTCACGCCATCAAGAGCGCAGCGTATCGGATCTCATTCGTTGACGATTTTGCTATCTTAACAAAGCATAGTATATCTGATGCTCAACAACTTCTTGATGAAGTTGAACGGGTTGGTAAAACGGTGGGTTTGATAATCAAAACGACGATGACGAAATTTATTGCTTTATGAATAAAACAAGCACCCCTTGCTACATAAAATGGTGACATAGAACGTGTAGATTTGTTTAAGTACCTAGGTTCTGTACTTCAGTTGATTTAACCCAACGTAGAGGCCTGGCTTGGTCAGCCATTAGAGGTCCAAATAGATTCTGGGCGTCGATGTCACCACTGAGGTTAAGTTACTACTGTTCAGACACACGATAGAACCTGTTCTATTATATATGCATCTGAAACATGGGTTCTATCAACCTCACTATTGACGCGACTTGACTCAGCTTATGACGCCATGCTTCGGCATGCTCTAGGAATACATTGCTCCAACTTGCTGTCTACTGCTAAACTTAGAAAACTTTCCCCTTCTGCCTCTGCTATTTCTTACCAAAGTCAGATGTCTTTTTTAGATCACATCGAAAGATCAAAGACGTATTCCCCTCAACCGCTGCATGATATCCTTCACTGGCAACCGAAGGAGGTGTTTTGACCGTGCTATGAGAGAGTAGTATCTTTTCATAATGTTTTGTATCTCAAATTGTGTTATTAACAAGTTTCCTTGTCAGCTATGTATCGTGATTTGTGGCGCTCTTTGTGTAGCAGATATTTAAGGCGTAGGAGGGACGGCACATTCCTGTGATGTGACTGTCTATACTAAATCTCAAATTATTCTAATATCTCCCACTTCCTAATTGGATTTTTTACTTCAGAAAAGCATAAACACAAGTAGAAACATTGTACTGAGAATAAACTCCGCAATAGAAATAATTGAGATTTGGAAGAATTTCATTATTAAAGGGCTAACATCACACTTGCCAGGTCTGGAGTCATATTATCTTCACTCACATGGAAGCCATAACAATCCAAGATATCAATCGATCAGAAGAGAACAACAGAAATAGACATTTGTTACATAGTTTATTACAAATCATTGCACATTGATCAAATGTTTAAAAACAAACAAATTAATTCATGACCATTATAACCATGATATTTTATAAGGATTCACAAACGCAGCGGTTGCTTCATAGGAATTAGGTCTGTTGTTTATTTACCTATTAAATATCTACGGCGGCTTCTACTACTACGACGACGACGACGACGACGATGAAGACCAATACTCCAGAAGAATGGCTTTGGGTCAGCTCTCTCATCATCTGTAAATCAGGAAATAATGAAACTTAGAAAGAACTCTTTATTACAATTTACCAAATTTCATGTATCCTTTTCATACTTAATTACTCTTTATTATCATTATTGAAGTGGTAAAAAACTAGGAGCTCTTCTCCTGGAAGTAGAATTGGTACGAATATGGTACGTATGATAGCTGTACGTATGACAGTTGAAAACAAGATGGGGGACCTTCGAAGCCCTATATAGCCCCTAATCTTCAATCTCTCTTTTTTATACCGTAAAAATTATGTTCGGTACGTGTAATTTCTAGTGTAAAAATTGAGCAGAGGATGGAAATTTTGACTCAAAACTTTTCCACACCCCTTAATAGTACAATTTAAAACATATCACCAGGAATGAAGCTGAATATTCTAATGAATAATAGATTATATAAGTACCTTTCTCAGCTACTTCATTTTCTTCATTGTCTTCACTCTCAACTATGAAAATATAAAAATAACAACACAAATTATAAAGCTAAGTGACGAGCAATGAGCTTGAAGCATCATTGTTTTTAGATATCTTTAAGGATAACTAATTGCAGTGGACCATATCATTCGATCATATCAAACAAATATCTAGCACGATATATTTCAATTTGCTGGCGCTATATAAGTGCATTGTCTTTGTACACTAATGGCATCGTGCTAGTAAATTCCAATTTGCCTTCCTTCCTTCGCCGTTTCCAACTATCGGAGTACAATTGGATGCTAAAAATGTATGATCATTACCGTAATCTCGTTCATCTTGATCACGATCATGGGTTGACCCTAATACAAAATAGAAATAGTTGTTAGAAATGGTGATCATCGATCTATCGATGCAGAGATACGTTATTAGATTATAATAGCATCGGAGTTCATAATTAATGACGCAACATAATCAATCTTTATTAATTGCATTATTTGTTTGTAATTAAATTATTTAATTTCGATTTAAATTATTATACACCATTTTTGATGCTTCATTTGACTTTATTGTATTAAAAACTTTAATCTTTCATCAGTTGAAATCTAGCGGGCAGCTAACTCGAATCCATATTGAATTCACCACAACCAAAATATTTTGTTTTGAAAACCAAATTGCAAGTTGCGGAAAATTTAGTTGCGATGAGGTTAATGTTTGATTTAATATGTTGTTTTTTTGTCATATAAAATATTATAAAACATAACAAGCAAGTACAGGGGATGATATTTCCAAATAATTCCACATACATACAGCCTAATTCGCTTACA